>JAGSMR010000038.1:0-600000 GCA_029286605.1 Sericinus montela
CTAAACATTAATAGATAGCATATTCATTTTATTTACATTTTTATATACACCTTTTGCATGTAAAAATTTTAGTGCCACAAAATATCTAGACAAATTCGAATATTAATCACTATGTAATTATAAAAACTATCCGTCAGTATAAACAGATATAATCACCGAGATAACCTCGTTTAGTAATAAGAACGTGTGAAAAGGCGTGTTTTTTCTTAGGTTCAAAGACGAATGCATTATCAACCGTGTTTTTAACTACGGAATTACCTCTGCTTCAGATTGAAGGAAAACATTGTAAATATATATAGTGTCAATCTCTATGATCTCCATTGAGGTTCTGAAAACAGGGCTCTGTTTACTATTCCTCATACTTAAATGATTCTCCTGGACATAGTTTTGTCCGATGATGCTGCTCGCGATTTATTTTTGCTCTAATGTGATGGCATGGTCATTATTTGTTTATTTATCGTGTTAATTAGCTTGTATCATTTTTAATCGATTTTTTGTGTCTCATTTTTTTATAAGAAATTTAATAAAATTACTTTCAAAAAATAATCATTCTAATTCTCTTGTAAATACTGAACACACACACTCATTTAATATACAATTAATTTTACAGCGTCTCTCTAAGAACATTTTACTGTGAAAGAATAAATGCAAGTGTTTTTGGTTTTACGCGTTAAAAAATATACAAGCGCTTTCAAAGTAAACAAAAATAAATCTGACAACGCCGAAGAACACTAGATGTCTCGGATGCTTATGAAATTAACAATCGGAATCTATCAAAAATCTATCTTGACAGCAGGTTTTAGGTACATATATGGGTACATACTGTGTGAGTAAATTGAAGATTACGGTGACCTTTATGAGTCATGTCGATGTCGTCACGTCGAAGTTCTTACAATTGTCATTGTCGCAGATATTATGATTATTGATAAATTCGTCAGTATGAATTGTGTGAGAAATTGGATGGAGGTGACCTGTATTTGATGATTCACCTCAGATGTTACTATTTTCAATGTAGAGACCTAGATATATTCGGCTGATGACCTGACCTGACGTTTAAATAAGTAAATATCTTCATGCATATTCCCTGGCGGGGTATCTGAAGAGAACAGATCGCGAAGTGTCACGATCCTTATATACCTCTTTCACTTCATTCAAATTGATCAATTTCTTTATACTTTTCTTTTTTCGTATTGTTCTACGAAAGTTAGTCGTTCTGTCTCGAGCCCTTTTTTGTCCCAGACGTGTACCAGTGGGTTTAAAAAACTTATGTACGATTAATATTGTTACCTTGGACGTAAAGACGGAGACGGGCTCACAACCTATCACGTTTTCCTAAAAAGTGTCTTCTGTGGTAATTCGAAGAAATTGTCTAGCCCTATCCCCTGTATTGAGAATGGCGTGAAGATATATATAGAACAGATGAATGAAATCGTATACTTGGGGAGCGCTTTTAACCCACCTTCCACCGAAAACATTTTAGAACAACGTGACGGTGAGGCCGTCACCGTCTTTATGTGCAAGCCAACGATATAAATCGTTAGTAAGTGTTTGAAAAAACTCATCGATACGAGCCTTGGGGATCGAAGTCGTGTCTCTCGGAACCCAATCACCTAACCACTCGGCTATCGTGTTAACTAACCTGCTCTAGACATTTCTATATTTCACACAACGTTCTGTATTCGTCATTACCACTCAAATGGAGCCACTATTTTCACATTTTTCTTATACACACGTGACTAATGCCTGCAGTTCTGCCTCCGAATGTGAAAAGATACTTTTTACACTACTCTACATAATTTACTTTCGTATCACCTAATTTCACACCCAAACAATTATCTTTCAGCATCTGAAAACAGTTGTCGAGAAAAAAATTGCGTAAAATCCGATCTCGTGAGCATGGTTTTTTTCGTACATTTCAAGTCAATCAGGTGAATAGTTTCAGAAGTCTCGTGATTAGATGTATTTTTAATTTGGGGTTGGCGAAACTTCATTTCCAGAAAGCAATATTTTAATTTACAACTGGATTAATCATATGTTGTGTACTTAATAATAGAAATAAATAAAATAATAAGTAAATGAAAGAGAAGAAATGAAAAAAATATATCTTCTGATTCAGAAACCCATGACAATATAGAAATAAGATAGTGTTAGAAAAAATTTAACGTCTTCTTATGATTATTTACGTTTATACTGTGATTTTACTTGTAAATATATTTTTATAATCAGACGAATTCGAAACCGATAAAAATGCTCAACTAGTTTAAAAATAAAAACAATTTCATAATTTCGTCACGCTGTGACGTAAATTCTCAATAATACATACAAACATACATATAATCACGCCTCTTTCCCGTAGGGGTAGGCTGAGACCACTTCTTTCCACTTGCTACGATCCTTACATACTTGTTTCGCTTCGTCCACTTTCATTATTCCCTTCATACATTCTCTTCGATTCAAGGTACACTCGCCTTATATGCTTTTTTCGTCGATCGTTCTTCATTCATTCTCTCGACATGGCCAAACCATCTCAGCATACCTTTCTCAATTTTAGTCACTACATCTTCTTTCAGACAGACTAATACAGGCAAATTCAGAGAGTATGTAGCAAATCAGGTAAAAATTAAAACATAAACATGGTTGAGTCTCTACTTAATAGCTGGCGTTCCAGCACACTACGGCTAAAGCAGCATAACTCTCTCATTGCGCCTTGCTTACTAATTAAGTAGCTCTAGGGAGCTTTGAGCAAACTAGTTCATAATGTTTTCTTGTATATACGCGAATACTACACATTTTAAATAAAACGATTATCGGATTTTATCGCTTTTTTACAAACTATTTTTATTTCCCGACGTTTCTGTAAAGCATCCGAAACGTCGGGAAATAGAAATAGTGTCACATCCAAACACCGTCCGTGTTCCACAAGCATCCGTGTGTAAAAACTAATTAAAAACACGTTCTTCTCGTTAAGATATGATTGGGTAGAAAAACGTATATTTAAAAGCTGAACAAACATTTATATTCATCTCATAAATGTTAGGATTGGTGGAATTCGAACGATAGACTTCATTAACAATGACACGATAAGGTGGCCAAAATTACCGTCAGTTTAATTAACTGACGGTATTTTTAGCTTGCTTCATACGACCTGTGGATACTACGCGGCAATGGCAATGGTACCGCGTAGTATTCGCTCTCAGACTTCTCGAATCTTAAACGTCGCATTCTGTTCTTACACTGTTTGACTTACTATTTATTTTCTACAGTTGCTCCGTTTTATCTTTGTTTGATTTAAAATTTCTGTTTATCACATTTTCTCGGGTCTGGGTGTTTGTGGTGCCTTTGTTGTTTCCGATTCCAATACTTCAAGCACTTTAGCTTCTTACATTGGGATCAGAGCAATGTATGTGATGTCCCCATCTATGTCTATATTCGAAGTGGCAGACGATTCGACGTTGAACGCTACTCTCTCCATTTCACTTAAGATAGTTAGTGTCTCTTTCCCCCTTTTTGCGCATAATTTTGTCACACAGCAACGCACAGGGAATAAAACAAAAAATAAAGACGTAAAAAAAGATGCTAAAGAAAGATAATAAAATGAGTATATATTGTATATCACTGATTTCGGTAAATCACTGGTTGGATACACTGAAAATCAGCGCCATGGCAAAAATTTCATGGCATTGTATAGTTTGTAATATGTAATATGTTGAAATTTGTATTGTATAGTTAATATTATTGTATTCTTTAAGGTGACCCGAATCTAAAAAGCCAAGTGAAGACCTCGAGAACCCCAGACCTGCGCTATTTCATAAAAGCTGAAAGTTTGTCAGCGCCTGCTCCCAACACAGGTACGAAAGACGTTTCGGTTACAGTGGCTTTGGCAGTTATATGATTCTGCTCCAAAAAGTGTATTTTCATAAGTCATTCCAATCACGAATCTCTTCTTACGATTTACAATGTGTGCCTGCCAACCCCTTGCGGAACTATCAAAAGCATCTGACTAATGAGGAAACATCATCTAATTATTAACCTCATCACGTCATCCTGGCACAAGTATTTAATTGCTTAAAAAGATTTTCTGTTGATTTGATTTAAGTTCAAGCCGACGGTATAAATCATTCATAAGTTTTTGAAAAAACCCAACAACATCATTAAAACATCGAACTCGGGTCTCTTGACTCGAATTCCGATCACCTAGCAACTCGCCTGTCGTGACTACATCGTGATCGTCTTGATTTAAAACGCTACTTCTGATATACACATAACACGTATGCCTTTATTTAAATAAACACAAACACCGAGAATCGAATCCGGGACCTCAGAGCTGGCACCACAATGAAGACCATTGACCTATTCATAGCCCGCTCAGATAATCGTATAATAATACTTCACTGTATCTTGCTCACTTTTTCAAGCTCCAAAATCTTCTCGTCGGTGTGAGTTCGTGCGTTATAAGTGGCCAGGTATAGACGTCGGGTTGACAGCTCAATTTCTTCCGAAGATTCCTCGCCCTGCCGTTATTTCAGTAAAACGTAACCACGTGTACGTAGTAATACGTAGTGAATACGATAATTCGAAAACATTCTTATCAGTCTGTGGAAAGTGTTAAACGCCCCAATTTGTTTCTTTTCATCTGAAACCAATATACCGGACGCAAAACCGTATATTGTTGCCCGTCTCCTAGCAGTTATATAACTATACTAAAGAGTGTAGTGGTTTCTATCTTCGGTTGAACATCTTAGGATGATTTCATCACAAAAGAGGTGAAATACTCAAAATGCTATTAAAATTTCGAAATTTTCTTAGGTTTGGTTAGTTACAGTAGGACCGAACTTGAAGCCCTATGGGAAATCCATGCCATTTCAAACAAAATAAAATTCGATATCGGTTTACGAGTTATGAAGTTGTGGCGATATCTATGTCTCCACATTGGAAGCTCGCTAGTGGCGGATTCAGGAAACAGATCGACGTCCTACATCGCGCTATCGAAGTTCGGACGATTACATGCATATATACGATTACCGATAGCGCACACTTGTGGTGGAGACGTCCTCCCCAGATCACGATCACCCGACCTAATCAAAAATAAATGTCTCCTTAGACGAAGCTGTAAAGGCCTCCGGGCCAACAGCATCCCGTGGATGGTTTTAGTCGGTATGCTTCTCCTTCTGAGATTCGAGCCCGACACTGTTCGTTTCGGTGGCCTCCCGGCCAAGGGACGTTCGTGCATAAAACATTTCCTCCACGGTTATCAAAATAAAAAAATAAAAAAAAACATAACATATATACATATCTTCACGCAGTTCCCAATACAGGGGTAGACAGAGGTCGAGTCTAGACAATCAAGTCCCTTCGACCCACCTTCCACCGAAGATATTTTCGGGACAACGTGACAGGTGGTGAGCCCGTCGCCGTCTTTATGTCCAAGCCAACGATATTCGTACATAAGTTTTTGAAAAACCCATTGGTACGAGCCTACCAACTGGGGATCGAACTCGGGTCTATTGACTCGAAATTCCGACCACCCAACCACTCGGCTATCGTGACTTTTAACTTTTAAAAAAAACCTCTTTTTTATATTCTATTATATAAACAGTGACGGCTGAAGCCACAGGCGCATTTAGTTAATCATAAAATTGTAATAAATTAGCAGGAAAGGACTAGTCTCCGGAGCTTCTGGAATTATTTTTAGCCGATTATCACAGTTGTTATTTGTGTAATTAGTATTAAAATTTACAGCAAATGTCTAATTATTTAACTTCAGAAATTAATAAGTTTTACCTGTTTTGCTATATACTCTGTGGATTTCCCTGTTCATTGAAATAAACATAATAAATCAACAATATTAAATAATTACATTTATGATGATATTAATTGGTTTAACAAATATTAAATCTGTACAACAAATATTATAAATATTTAATAAATATATCTGTCTGATGTTACAGTTTAAAGAATGAAGTTACAAATTTTTCTGATTATTAAATATCTCATATATGTATGTATAAGCAGAGTTTAGGACAAGGAAGTCAACAAGCGACTCTTTATTTTAATTGCATCTTCAGGTGAAGTCACGATAGCCGAGTGGTTGGGTTCGAATCGAGAGACCCGAGTTTGATCCCCAGGTGGCTTGTACCAATGGGTTTTTTCAAAAACTTATGAACTAATTAAATCGTTGGCTTGGACATAAAGACGGCGACGGGCTCACCACCTGTCACGTTGGTTTCAACGTCAATCTTTAGGTTAATTGAATAATTTAAAATGATAATCATAGGCATTATCTCGGCTGTTTGTTAGAATTTGGAACAATTACCAAGAGGCCAGTAAGTGTTGGCCAAACGTAGCTGGAATCTTCATCATAGACATTAAGTGACAAGAACGTTATAAATTTTAGTTCACTACACATAATACTCTTTTCCACAAGGGATAAAATTTAACTACATGAACACATCGACTCAGATGGCACTTAAATGGCAGCGCAAATTAATACTTACTCGGGTAATCATTAAGAGGTCACGTATGGAGCTGCTTAGTCGAGCGTCTGCACATGAATGAAGTTCCTTGAGCTCCTATTTTAAAGGCCTATTCGTAGTTCGCCGGCGCCTTACCCATAACCACAAAATCCAAGAGTAGTTTAGGCTGCATCCACTGAGTAACGGGCGTGAACCGCTTAGTACCCAGTGGCATCTCAACGTTATCTGGTCAATCAAATGCATCCTCTGCAAGTCGAGTCGTACATGAATAATTCATGTTGTAAAATATGTGCCGTAGGTAATTTATCTACAATTTCATCGACAAATAATGCTCGAATTTTACATGACCAATTAATATCCAAACGGGATTTAAATTCTAGTACTGTTTCACCCTGAACTGGATAAGAGGTACCACTGAAACGATGAGATAGAGAAATGCGGTGCTTGTGTTTTCAGGCACAATTTCTTGCTATAAACCTCCGTAATTAAATGATTTTGAGAACAAATCCATAAGACAAAGAATTAAATTGGGTTTACCGTGCATATCTAATAACTGTAATAAAAGTAGAGACGAAGATTCGATCTCCAAGGCTCGTACAGATGGTTTTTTTTTTTTCAAAAGCTTACGTACGATTTATATCGTTGGCTTGTATATAAAGACTTCGATCTTAATTGTTTAGACCCCTGTCTACCCCTGTGTTGGAAATGGCGTAAAGATGTGTATACGAAGGTACAACGTTAGAACGAGTAGAGAAACGTGTCGCGCGTTTGACTATCTCAGCAATGTCCTCCACCATAAACAGCGACGTCGTCAGCTGATACTGGTAACGGCATTTTAGTTCAATATAATATAAGGCATATAAGGTTCAGAACCTTAGGGAAATGTAACCAGGCATACATTGCATTATACCTTAATAATGTACTACAAGAAACAAACTTATGTGTAAAACTTAAACATTGGACACCTTGACCTCTGTAGGTGTCTTCCACAATCTGGTTACTTCCTTCTTCAAGACGTGATTATAATGTTATAATGATAAGGTAATAATATATTGCTCAGTTTTTCTATTTTTCTCCTATATTGTAGTCAAATAGTACCGTGATGTCTATTGAAAAAAAAATTTTACTCTATTTCCTATACTGAGGTAGAAGGAGGTTTATAATATACTTAACGAGACATAAAATATAATTCACACAAAATATATATAAAAAAATCACACAAAACATATATGCTTATCTTTGTTCCTTAGTGGAAGATTCCAGCTACAGTAGGCTAACACTACCAGGCGTTTGATACGTGTTCCAAAATCCAACAAACGGTCGTCACATACTCTTGGGTCAATCGAGCCCGAATACATTTGTAATCAGCTTTATTAAATAAAAACTCGATAAAATACTTACTTTATTTATATGATATACACGATAGCGAAGTGATTGGGTGGTCGGAATTTCGTAATTTCTCGTACCAATAGGTTTTTAAAAAAAAACTTATGTACGAATTATATTGTTGGCTTGGACATAAAGACGGCGATGGGCTCACCACCTGTCACGTTGTCCGGAAAATATCTTCGGTGGAAGGTGGGTCGAAGGGACTTAATTATCTAGACTAAGACCTCTGTCTACCCCTGTATTGGGAATTGCGTGAAGATATTATTTATTTAAAAACCATTACATTGATAATGAAACAATTTTTTCATTATCAATGTAATGGTATTATTTATTTATTGCACGCTACAGCTACTCGTGTAAACAAGATAAACTCTAGTCGTCTTTAAAACCACAGAGTTGAGATATGATTCTATCTTTTAGATTGCGGGATCATTTTATAAAAGAGAGTAAAGTTTAAGTATATAAATTACAATACTAGTCTTAAAGCTTCGGATCGACCTTATTCATTTTACATATCGCTTATTCTAGACATCCCTTGACCACATGAAGTGCGCTAAACATCCGGTCGCATCCAAATAAATTCGAGGAAAAGGGTGAAGTCAAAGGCGATGGATACATATAAATACACATATTAACTTCGATTTTATTACATTCTACTGTGGGCCAGCTTCTTCTACGAACCTAATTTATTTCATTCCTATAAGTCAGCGCATACAAAATGGTCTTCCTCGACAAGAAATACAAGTTGATATCTTCGGAGAACTTTGAGAATTTCCTGAAGGCGGCTGGTGAGTGATTTTGAAACGTACCTTAAATAATAAACAGACATATCCAAGAAGACATTTTATAATAATTTTTCGTATTTTGTATATTATCATGATAGTAGTCACGATAGCCGAGTGGTTGGGTGGTCGGAATTTCGAGTCAACAGACCCGAGTTCGATCCCCAGGTGGCAGTACCAATGAGTTTTTCAAAAACTTATGTACGAATTACAACGTTGACTTGGACATAAAGACGGCGACGAGCTCACCACCTGTCAGGTTGTCCCGAAAATATCTTCGGTGGAAGGTGGATCAAAGGGACTTAATTATCTAGACTAAGACCTCTGTCTACCCCTGTATTGGGGAATTGCGTGAAGATATTATTTATTTAAAACCATTACATTGATAATGAAACAATTTTTCATTATCAATGTAATGGTATTATTTATTTATTGCACGCTACAGCTACTCGTGTAAACAAGATAAACTCTAGTCGTCTTTAAAACCACAGAGTTGAGATATGATCCTATCTTTTAGATTGCGGGATCATTTTATAAAAGAGAGTAAAGTTTAAGTATATAAATTACAATACTAGTCTTAAAGCTTCGGATCGACCTTATTCATTTTACATATCGCTTATTCTAGACATCCCTTGACCACATGAAGTGCGCTAAACATCCGGTCGCATCCAAATAAATTCGAGGAAAAGGGTGAAGTCAAAGGCGATGGATACATATAAATACACATATTAACTTCGATTTTATTACATTCTACTGTGGGCCAGCTTCTTCTACGAACCTAATTTATTTCATTCCTATAAGTCAGCGCATACAAAATGGTCTTCCTCGACAAGAAATACAAGTTGATATCTTCGGAGAACTTTGAGAATTTCCTGAAGGCGGCTGGTGAGTGATTTTGAAACGTACCTTAAATAATAAACAGACATATCCAAGAAGACATTTTATAATAATTTTTCGTATTTTGTATATTATCATGATAGTAGTCACGATAGCCGAGTGGTTGGGTGGTCGGAATTTCGAGTCAACAGACCCGAGTTCGATCCCCAGGTGGCAGTACCAATGAGTTTTTCAAAAACTTATGTACGAATTACAACGTTGACTTGGACATAAAGACGGCGACGAGCTCACCACCTGTCAGGTTGTCCCGAAAATATCTTCGGTGGAAGGTGGATCAAAGGGACTTAATTGTCTAGACTAGACCTCTGTCTACTCCTGTATTGGGGAATTGCGTGAAGATATGTATTTATTTATTATTATTATTATTTGTATATATAGGTATTTTTTCATACTTTATGTTCATTGCATTATTATCAAGATTATAATATATGTACCCCTATATATGTATATAATATACACAGCTAATTTGTAAGCAGTGGATCCCCATGCAATAAGATTACTACCTAATTAGTTTTAACAGTTTGTTAGTTTTCATTTTGGACCTAAGCCAAGCTGCCTAGAAAATTCAGGTAACTGGTAGAAATCTCAGGATGCCGTGTCAGAGTTATATTATGGATGTATTGACACTTCCCAAACTCTTTAAATTTTTGCTGAGTTAAATATGTGTGTTGCTTGGTGTGAAAAACAGCAAAAATGTTCTGTTTGTCTATTCCGGGAGAGTTTGGCAATTTCTTGGAATAGTCTGATCAACTGTCCCAGTAGCTTTTTTTTAATAAATTTAAATAAAATAATACTAGCAATGCCAAATAACGTTCCTCGTATTCCTGTTAACCACTCCAATTAAGCCGCAATGCTTGTGTCTAGAGTTGGTTTACAACAATAGTCGAATGGCGGGGCTGAAACCTGCGACGTCATGTTTCGAAGTCCGCACCCTAAACCATCAGGTCATTGGCGCTTAATAGTTATCGGAATCGGCGGTATTGCTCGGCATTCGAAGTTCATAATTAACGTTGCCCTTTAAAACATACCAGAAATCATCATACATTTAGAGGTAGTACCGTCTAGAATTTAGGGAGGATTTTCTATAATTATCAAAAAAAGGCTTCTGAATTTTATCCTAGTATTTTTCAGGATAGTTACATATAAATCGTAAAAATCATATCGTCACCTGAAAATACCAATAGCTACGATTGCTATGATTTTCTAGTCGTTTCTCTTGGTAGACAGGAAAAACCGTCAATTTCCGAAGACCAAGTTACTCCAGGTTAGATAAAAAACTTTTCATTACCTGTGAATAAACATAATAAAACTTTCATAACGTTATTTTAGAGGCGCCCGAATATCTAGTCCGAATAACTAATCCGAATATCCGAATAGCTTAGTCTTACGGAGTTTTTTTGGAGACCTTTTTATTTTTCTTGATTTTTTTTAATTATTATTTTTCCATAATAGTGGATTTCATAAGTGAAATCGAAATAATATCGTAAATTATTGTTTACAGCCAGGCCATCACTAGCTCGGGAAGTTTAATCAGTTTACTTTTACTTTACAGTTTACTCTTTGAAACAAATATTCCAAAACGGTTTCCATAACACGGATATCTGTAATAACATAAAAATACTATCCGAATCATAACCAAAATTTACTAAATCCATCTTTCAGATATTGAGCCTAAGCTTCGTAACGTGGCGAACGCCGTGACACCAACGGTGACGTTGCGTCAAGATGGCGATTCGTACGCGCTGGTCACATTGAACCGTTTAAAAACCACCGAGGTCAAATTCAAGCCTGGTGAGGAAGTTGAGGAAGAGCGCGCTGATGGATCTAAGGTATTTTTGAAATACACCTTTTTGCTTGGATTTTGTTCAAAGTAATAATAATTGAATTCTGACCAACAGATAGAAAATAAGTAATGCATTGCACATTATATGATTTTATTATTTTAATTATTAAAAAATTGCATCGCATTCATAAATTATTCAGCAGCTAGAGTTCTACGTAACAGCACAAGAATTATCTAAAAAACGTACAAAATCGACTTAATATCATTAAGTAGATTTTGTCCGGATTTTTAGCATTACAATAACTACTAGTCGTCTTTGTCGAACTTTATTCACAATAATATTAATAAGCGACCAGCTAAAAAAGGAATTAAAAAATTTGTAAGAGACTTCAATATAATTTTAATTTTAAGGAAACGGCAAAATTGTTTTAATGTTTATTTCATAAGATATAAACCATGAAAGTTTCGGACTTCACAATTAAGAAATTTACACACAAGGGTCAATCGAAACATTTATTTATAAACTGCAGTTTTTTGGAACTATTTTAGACAAATGGAAAAAAGGAATATACGACACGCAGTCATGCGTGTGAACTTAAAACTCACATTCTTTTAATTTTTCTCTTAACACAGGTCAAATCCGTTTTTACCTTCGATAGACACAACGTCTTGAAGCAAGTACAGAAGTGCCCCGACGGCCTGGAAATTACGTATATCAGAGAGTTCGGTCCTGAAGAAATGAAGTCTGTAAGTTATTTAATATCAACCTTATAGCTACTTGCAACATTCTGGCAAGATTTGTTGCCTTAACTTAATACTGACAAACTATTATTTAAATTATTGCTTTACATCAAATATGTAAAGTAAACTGTCACGATTGCCGGTTTGTGATGACTCGAAGTGTTTGACTCGAATTCCGATCACGATTGTGATCGGAATTCGAGTCAAGAGACCCGAGTTCGATCCCCAAGGTTTGCTACCAATGGGTTTTTTTCAAAACTTATGTACGATTGATGTGGTTGGCTTGGACATAAAGATGGCGACGGTCTTCAGTGGAGTTGATTACTGATTACTGATTATTGATTGATATTGCGAATGACGAAAAGATTTTTTTACATCAAGTACTGGCGTAAGTATGTACCATCCGTATTTTTTCTTTACGTTTGGTACTGGCGTAAGTATGTACAATCCGTATTTTTTCAGTGGTTGTTTTAAGAGAAGACTAAGGGAAAATTTTTCCAAATAGTACTAGCCACTCACTTATTGCGGAGAGACCATCTCAAAATATGTCGAGAAAAAATTAAGCAGATAACTATCCGCTAGACAAGCTTTGCGATGGCATACCCTCCTTTACGGGAGAGGTCTATTTTCTGCTGCTTTTAAAAGTTATAAGTATTATCTACGTATATACATAAGTAATTATGTTATAATAAATACTTAAGTAAATACTATAGGTAAGCGTGGTCATCCGAATACTAGAATAAGGCGAGTTATTCTACCACAGATGTAGATGTTGGAAAAGTGGGTCGAATTATATTTTTTATGGATATTAATCGTATGCTTTATTTTTCAGGTTGTTACTTGCAAAGATGTTACTGCCACCCGAGTCTACAAAAAGAAACCAGAACACTGAAGTTGGCAAATAATAGAAAAACAGCCGCCCACCAGCATAGCAATGTTTTGATTGTTTCAAACGTTTCAACTTTTTCATAACAACCTTATACATATTTAAATATATTTCATTATATATCACGTTTTCTTTCTCATTTAAGTTTTCCTTAAATCGAATTTTAACCTATAAATACATACATACCTACGTACATGTCGGCCTGTTAAAGTCCACTGCAGGACATAGGCCTCTCCCATAGGGAGGATTTGCCGCAATCGCCACCCTAGGCAAGCGGATTGGCGATCGAAGTACCAGACCACTCGCACCTCAGACGCTGATGCAAATCTTCGGTCTGATAATTTTGGTCTGATATTTTTAGACACGCCGTTACCACACAGAATAAAAAAATTATACTTACGCTGTACTTATGCCATTTTTATTGATTTTAAAGTTTATAAGTTGTGCTGAAATTTTTGATATATAAAAAATATGTTTAAAATTTCAACTGACACGGGCGGGATTCGACCGCCCCAACCGCGACCTCTGCCGTGCCGTGGCACTCTTTTATCATCGAGCCAACGTGTCCTACACGCATCAGTTAAGATTTTAAATGTTTATTTATTTTATGCCTGTTTTTGGCATCGGCGCCATCTACCGTTATTATTGCAAATTACATTATTCATGACTTACAGCCAGGAAAAATAAATAAAATAACGCCAAATAATTTATAATGCTATTCGTTTTTTTATTGATTTCAAAGCATATAAGTTATGGTGAACTGTTTGTTATTAAATTACAGATTTAAGATTTTTTCTCTTTAATTTAATATGTACATATATATGACAAATGAATTAATTCTTTTGACATATATATGTACATATATATGACAAATGAATTAATTCTTTTGACATATATATGTACATATATATGACAAATGAATTAATTCTTTTGACATATATATGTACATATATATGACAAATGAATTAATTCTTTTGACATATATATGTACATATATATGACAAATGAATTAATTCTTTTGACATATATATGTACATATATATGACAAATGAATTAATTCTTTTGACATATATATGTACATATATATGACAAATGAATTAATTCTTTTGACATATATATGTACATATATATGACAAATGAATTAATTCTTTTGACATATATATGTACATATATATGACAAATGAATTAATTCTTTTGACATATATATGTACATATATATGACAAATGAATTAATTCTTTTGACATATATATGTACATATATATGACAAATGAATTAATTCTTTTGACATATATATGTACATATATATGACAAATGAATTAATTCTTTTGACATATATATGTACATATATATGACAAATGAATTAATTCTTTTGACATATATATGTACATATATATGACAAATGAATTAATTCTTTTGACATATATATGTACATATATATGACAAATGAATTAATTCTTTTGACATATATATGTACATATATATGACAAATGAATTAATTCTTTTGACATATATATGTACATATATATGACAAATGAATTAATTCTTTTGACATATATATGTACATATATATGACAAATGAATTAATTCTTTTGACATATATATGTACATATATATGACAAATGAATTAATTCTTTTGACATATATATGTACATATATATGACAAATGAATTAATTCTTTTGACATATATATGTACATATATATGACAAATGAATTAATTCTTTTGACATATATATGTACATATATATGACAAATGAATTAATTCTTTTGACATATATATGTACATATATATGACAAATGAATTAATTCTTTTGACATATATATGTACATATATATGACAAATGAATTAATTCTTTTGACATATATATGTACATATATATGACAAATGAATTAATTCTTTTGACATATATATGTACATATATATGACAAATGAATTAATTCTTTTGACATATATATGTACATATATATGACAAATGAATTAATTCTTTTGACATATATATGTACATATATATGACAAATGAATTAATTCTTTTGACATATATATGTACATATATATGACAAATGAATTAATTCTTTTGACATATATATGTACATATATATGACAAATGAATTAATTCTTTTGACATATATATGTACATATATATGACAAATGAATTAATTCTTTTGACATATATATGTACATATATATGACAAATGAATTAATTCTTTTGACATATATATGTACATATATATGACAAATGAATTAATTCTTTTGACATATATATGTACATATATATGACAAATGAATTAATTCTTTTGACATATATATGTACATATATATGACAAATGAATTAATTCTTTTGACATATATATGTACATATATATGACAAATGAATTAATTCTTTTGACATATATATGTACATATATATGACAAATGAATTAATTCTTTTGACATATATATGTACATATATATGACAAATGAATTAATTCTTTTGACATATATATGTACATATATATGACAAATGAATTAATTCTTTTGACATATATATGTACATATATATGACAAATGAATTAATTCTTTTGACATATATATGTACATATATATGACAAATGAATTAATTCTTTTGACATATATATGTACATATATATGACAAATGAATTAATTCTTTTGACATATATATGTACATATATATGACAAATGAATTAATTCTTTTGACATATATATGTACATATATATGACAAATGAATTAATTCTTTTGACATATATATGTACATATATATGACAAATGAATTAATTCTTTTGACATATATATGTACATATATATGACAAATGAATTAATTCTTTTGACATATATATGTACATATATATGACAAATGAATTAATTCTTTTGACATATATATGTACATATATATGACAAATGAATTAATTCTTTTGACATATATATGTACATATATATGACAAATGAATTAATTCTTTTGACATATATATGTACGCCAATTACAATGACAACGCCATCTACCGATCAATTAATGTAACATAACGTAAAGTTTACATATACTGGATCCTAGCAGCACTACTATCTTTTATACATATACTTACATAGATACATAGGTACAAAAATACATAAATTGCTCTGATTCCAAAGCTTAAGCGTTTGTGTTATTGAATTAGAAACAATCAATGCACCACAAACACCCAGACCAGAGGAAATGTAGAGAAAGTGTTTTCTACATTGACCCATCCCGGGATGGAACCCGTGACCTCAAGGTACCCTAAAAACCGATGTATACGTTCATTTTTTATTCCCACACATTAATTACGTTGATGTGGAGTGTTGCATTGACTAGATGGCGATGATGACGTGAAATCGAATAATGTTTGACAACGATTAGAAGTGATCATTATTAATTGAAAAAAAAAGCATATATAGTTAAATGTCGTTATACTTTGAAAGCTTTAAAAAATAAATATGTCGCTATAATATTACTGCCATCTAGGGATAAGTCGCTACTCGAGATGATGGTAATGTGGATCGCTTTGCTCATCCAACCGAAGCTCCGCCTTAATGCTATCCCTTCATGACAACAGATGTCACTTTTAAGCAATTTGTCTTATTTGTCTTTTTTTAATTTGAGATTTTACATAATTTACTGTAAATAATATATTTTTTGTTCCATACTTAGTTTTGTGATGTTGGTATTAATTAATCTGATTAATTTCATCAAATATATACTTGAAAATTTCGGAACGCAAACGTTTCATGTCTATGGTTGTAGGTGTGCGATAGATGATTACTTAGAATTATAATACTTCAAATTTTGATAGTATTACAAGTTGTACCGTTTGCCTTGGAATTTTCATACACTCAAAAGAAACAGGTTTTAGTTAAGTTTCGAGTGTTGTTCGTTCGGTTCGGTTGCGCTGTCTGTTGCTGCTGCGCTTAGCTTAGTTTATTCGAAGCGTGTCGATATCGAGTACGTTTGGATACGCCTACTAAATGCGATTTGCGACATCTGTCAAGTTAAACAGATCGCCTCGGAATCCAGGTTTTAGTGCATTCCTGTCCAATTACGGAGATATTCTTTTACTATGTTTATGTGTGATATACAGTGGTTTTAGTTTATTCATTCTGTGGTGAAACGAAATATTAAAGCTGCACGTATAATGATAGGAATTCACAGTGTTGTTGTATTTTGTGAGTAATTCATTGAAAGTGACCGTAGAGGATTCTACACCATAGCTTTTGTGGATTAAATATAGAAAACATGTAAGTAAATCTAAACTTCATTTAGCGAAAGGAAGTATTTACAGTACTACCTTCGAAAATCCTATTGGCTTTTATCATCGCGTATTTGATTCAAATTAACTTTTGTAAATTTCAACCACTGAATAAAAGTTACGTGAAGATTTACATAGCCCATATTAAGTTTCTACTGTTATTATTTTATTTCTGTTTAGTTATCTGATATGTCTTGTGTTATATGTAGACTTTAAAATAAAATAAATGAAATATTTGCCCCTTCTTCACACTGCATAGTTGGAAACCAAAAGATGATTACAAAAATTATTCCTAAAATATAAATCTATATTTTTACTTACAACTAATAGTGAGATACCTTTGTAAAATATAAACAACTTGCAATAGTGTACTGCAGGATTTTCCAAAATCTATAAAATACTAGAAATTTGTGTTAGCAGTATTTGTTTAAAATGCCACCTTTCACAGGGATTGTCATTTTGATGGTTTTTCTGTCAGTCATATCTTGCAACTTATAATGGAAGAAAAGAGGAAATGAATTCTTATGTCAATATTGCATAGCATGATAAAAAGACTCAGGTACTTAATTTCTAATTGGTTGTGGCATATATTAAATTAGACCTTCCAAATATAGCAATAGTTTTGTGTGGAAAATTTGTAAGATGAAATAGTTTGTATATTTAATAGTCAATATTATAATAAAAATAGTATAACTCCAAATGGTTGCATTTGTTTGGAATTTTAATTATTGTATGCTTGATCATTAATATGACTTGAGTTCATACCACTAACCTAATAATTTCCTTTGGGTGAAAGACTTAATGTATTATTATTACACATTTTAATGCTTTTTTTTTATAATTAGGCGACTTTACTACCTAACATAATATGCATTCAACTTCTTCAACTGATGGTTACTACCTAAAATATAGACTCAAATTAGCTCTATTGAAATATAATATGATGAATATAAGGAAGTATTTATTACCAGATTCTCAAACTATGTTTCACAATTTGTTTTTTTTTTTTATT
Organism: Sericinus montela; assembly: GCA_029286605.1. NCBI lineage: Eukaryota > Metazoa > Arthropoda > Insecta > Lepidoptera > Papilionidae > Sericinus > Sericinus montela. The sequence continues at coordinate 18,221 of JAGSMR010000038.1, forward strand.
TTACAGCCCAACAGGTTTGAGAATTAAATTGAGATGAGAGAGGAGATGAGAAAGGTTAAAACTGATTTTGGGTGTTAATTATATACAATTGTTCCCATAGATATTGTATGATTCTACTAATTCATAAAACAAATGGATTCCTGAAAACAGTTTTATCTACTGACAAATAAAAGAATTACTATCTCGAAAAAAAAAGTCATGATAGCCAAGTTATTGGTGGTCAGAATTTCGAGTCAAGAGACCCTACTTCAATCCCCAGGTACCAATGGGTTTTTCAAAAACTTATGTACAAATTATATTGTTGGCTTAGACATAAAGGCGGCGGAGGGCTCACCACCTGTCACTCTGTCCCGAAAATATCTTCGGTTAAAGGTGGGTCAAAGGGTCTTAATTGTCAAGACTAGACTTCTGTCCACCCCCAGTATTGGGAATTGCGTGAAGATGTTTTTGTTTTACCATCTTGAAAATTTAGGCATAAAATACACAGGCTGGTGATGGGCAGCAATATTCTTACATCTTGCTAAGAATAGTTTATTTATTTATTTATCTTCACGCACAGTCCCTGACGGGGTAGCCAGAGAGAACAGATTGCCAAGTGTCACAATCCCTACATACTTCTTTCTTTTCTTTCAGATTCATCATCTTCTTCATACATGCATGTCTAGGTATCCGGGTACTCTTGACCCTCCCCTCTTCGAGCAATTTGCTCACATGGTCTTCAAAAGTTATTCTCGGTCTACCTCGACACCTTTTAATATTAACTTTCGCGCAATATATTTTCTTCACCATTCGGTCTTCCCTCATTCGCTCAACGTGCCCAAACCATCGAAGCACACCCTTATCCATTTTTGAGACAAGGTCATCTTTCAAACCTGCCATATTGCGAATCCCTTCGTTTCGCTTTCGGTCGGCCATGGTAAGGCCGCACATTTTACGAAGGGATCGCATCTCCACTGCATTCAACCTGCTTTTATGCTTCTTCTGGCATACCCAGGTTTCGCTGCCATATAACAAAGTCGGTACCAACACTGCATTATGTATTGCAAGGCGTGCACTTTTCACAACGCCTTGCCTTTTGATTAACGCAGTCAGCGCACCATTGACGTTGTTCCCGGCAGCGACACGCCTGTCCACATCTAAATCACATCTTCCACCCGGCTAAATGCACTCCCCAAGTATACAATTTCATTCACCTGTTCTAGACATTCCTGATTTACCCAAATTTCGCACTTCGTTCTTTCTTCGTCCCTTTCAAATACCAGAACCTTAGTTTTAATATACAATAGTGACATAGAAAATTATTCTAAAGGGAGAGGTATGTGCGGAAATGGACTGACAAAATTTTTATTGATTATAGAATGGATAATATTCTGTTATGATCAGTCAATGAAATCCTATAATAAAATCTAATCAGCTAAGCTTGTTTGATGTAGAAAGAATGTAGAGGTACATATTACTTTTACAATTTTGACATTATTTTATATTTTGGTATTACTTAACATACCAATTTTAGGTTCATCTGTGATAGCATATACATGTTGAAAGGACCACCATACTGCCTTTAATATCCCCAAGATACCAAGTACCAATGTACCAAGGTATCACCAATACTAAAGAATTGTAGGATAAGTGAATGTAAAAAAACCTTTGACTATGTTGTATTAAACATATATGTATATATATACAGTTTGGAATTCAAGTTAAGACCTGGGGATCAAACTCAGGTTGAGTTTGATCCCCAGGTGGTAGACTTGTACAACTTGTAGAGTTGTTTTCAAAACTTATGTGAGATTTATATTGTAGGGTTGGACATAAAGATGACAGACTCACAACTTGTCACATTGCCACAAAAAGGGTCTTCTGAGAAGGATGGATTGAAAGAACTTCACTTGTCAGGACCTCTGTCTAATAAAAAAATATTCATGCTATTCCCAATAGTGTAGCTATTGGGAATAGCTTGAATATTTTTTTTATTTGTTGATAATAATCCAAGTCAGCTTTATATAGTAAGATACAATCATCTGTCTTAATGTCCCTGGATTGCTTCTTATGACACCCATAATTTTTAAAGACACCACCTCACAATAATTGAGTGGAATAATTTCCCATATATGTCTTTGTTTGGTTTGTGACTTGGTTGCACTGTGAAAACTTATAAAATAGTGATACTATTTCCAATACCCAGACTGTTGAATTATATTTTGCGTAGTCAGATTCCATCCTACATATAGCCACAAGCCACTTCTCTTAATAAGAGAATAATCTCTTTTAATTATTGTTTATAACAATTGCAAGGAATGTTAATTTATATATTAAATATATTTTCATGTTACTGCAACTGCAACTTTTGAATCAAAAAGTGGCAATGCTGTATGCTGCCAGTATGACTTACATGATTTATAAAAATGTGTCTTGTTTACATACTGTATTACATTAAGATTTTCACCACACATATTTATGCATATAAATTATAAATAAAGTACTAAGTGAAAGGCTTTTTTACCATTTCATAATTTTAATTCTAAAGAATTATTAACACATTAAATAATGAAAAATGTATATTTGATAATTTTATCAAGCATAGCTTATTACATTAATGGGAAGGCTACTACTGAGGAAGAGAGACTGAGGAAGCATAGCCCTCTCCCAAGGATGTTTACTATTGTAAACCCACCCTTGGGAGAGGATTCGCCACGCACGGTAAGCAGATTGGCGATCACAGTACCCGAGATATAGCACATAAGATACTGCTGCCCATCACCGGTCCGCTTATTTGGACCTGAAATTTTTTCGAGATGGTTATCCTATCAAATGACAATAGCTTTTTAGTCGCCTGTTACGACACCTACGCGATGAGAGAGGTGCTAATCATCATCATCATAATAGCCAATCAAAAGTTCACTGTTGGACATGGGTCTTTCTCAAGAACATAAAACAGTCCTGTGATATCTGCATTACTGCATTCTGTGGGGGGTCTTCATACTCTTCATTTACCTGTACGTGGTTGCCACTCGAGAACCTTTCATCCCCAACGATTATCAGTTCTATGCTAGGCTGTCTGACCGGCCCTGCTACTTCGACATGTGGATCCTTAAGTTCACGTCGGTAACGATGGTTCTGGTGCGGATATTTTCGTTACGGATTCAAGCACGCAGAGAAACACCGAGCATAGCATTTCCATAGCACGCTGAGCAACTTTGAGCTTCCTCAGAGTTGGTATCGTCGATTGACTTCTGTGTCAAAGTTGGTTATATAATATATAAGAATTATAGTAATAAATTTTAAGCAGATGCCACCACGGAAATATATATTATCATCAATCATTATATAAGTTATCATATAATTTCATTTTATTCCTTAAGTGCCTCAGTTAATATCGACAGCATTGCCATGGAATTGCGTTTGTCTCTTATTGCCTTCTGGTCTCAGCTAACGCAGTCTCTGGAAGAAGGGGCGCGGTACGACAGATCGATATCCCGCTCGTTCGTTCCTATCAGCTGTGAGCCTCCGCATAAACAGTCGTCATCCCGCGGTTTGCCTCAGATAATTTCGGTGCCGAATCCAATAAATTATTTAGTAGGATAGTACCTTACCATTGATACATTCCCCCGCGCAATTTAAGATAGGATGAAAATTGAAAGTACTGAAAAGGAAGTAACAAGTTTTTTATATCCGGAGAGAACGGCCAAATTTAAAAGACAAGAAAGATAAGAATTAAGATAATAATCATTAATTTCTGAAGCAGTTCCGAAAGTTTTTTGTTAATTTTTACCCACAGTGGTGTCATTTTGTTATTGATAGTTTTACCAATGTAAAAGTGACCAAAATTCTAAGTAATTACGCCTAAAGATTTATTATGCCTTAAGTATGACCTTGTCTCTTAGTTATTCTCATGTTACAGACTGTATAAAAATATTAAAACACTAAAATTATCTGATTAGTAAGTTATTTTAGTCTCCCTATATCAACCAACTTAAAATAGGAGGTCATAAATTTGACAGGTAGAGTGAGTTCTTAGAATTGCATTATTTTGTGTAATTAGGGCGAACCGACAAATGGCGGGATAATTATCTAAATAAATAACAGTTCAATATACAACCCAAAAAATATCTACGGTGGAAGGTAGTTCGAAAGAACTTGATCGTCTAGACCTATGTCTTTTTTTGTAGAAAATGGAGCAAACGAGCAGATGGCTCACATGATGACAAGTGATAAAGGCCGCCCATTAAAACCTACAATACCAGTGCAATATCAAATGCGTTGCCGGCCTTTGAGAAAGGTATAGGTCATTTCTTGAAGGTCCCTACGTCGTATTGGTCCTGAAAAATCGCCAACGGGAGCGCATTCCATAAATTGAAGGGCGTGGCAGAAAATTCCGCGATAAACGCACTGTCTACCCTATATTGAGAATGGTGTTAAGATATTATTTTTCATTTACCGATATTCAACAGACCGTCTAAGGTTTAAGGTATGAAGTTGTAGCTTTTCTAAAAAATAACCCAAGTTTACGTTAATGTGACAATGCTCTAATAATATATACTATTTATATAAGACGATTTACTCAGGTGTAACCTTATATTATACGTATGCGTCCTTAGATAACATTAAAATGATGACAATCATTCTAGATACCTTAACTTTTAAAGGTATTGATTATTTTTGAGCCACGTTTTCCAATGCTATGTATCTATGTATAATTAAAAGTTGATTTAATAATGTGGTTATGTTAGAAAATCGGGATCTGGAAGAAAACGAAAGAAGAAGGTTACACGAAAAGAGTTTAACAGCCCATAGACCTGCTAAAGGTCCAAAACTTACTGCACAGCATCGCAGAGATCGCCTAGAGTCCACTCGCAATCATTGCGAGTGGACTCTAGAACAGTGGCAGACCGTACTCTTCTCTGATGAGACAAGGGTCTGTCTCCTCTGCAATGACAGACATAGAAGGGTCTACAGAAGACAGGGGGAGAGGTTCACACAACCCTGCTTTGAAGAATCCGTCGTATACGGGGGTGACTCGTGTATGTTTTGGGGCGGCATTCCCGTCGACGGGAAAACGGAACTTGTATGCGTTTCCCGGACTCGGGGTGGCCATGGGCAAGGGTCACAAATGCTGGTCGGTACATTACTGAAATCCTGGAGGGATATGTGATCCCCTATGCTGGATATGTCGGTGATGGATTCATGTTAATGCATTATTTATAATGGATTATTAACAGGAGGTCGATATCCCTGTTATGCATTGGCCAGCACGAAGTCCAGACCTTAACCCAATAGAACATCTCTGGGATGACCTAAAACGGAGCGTGCGAGCTCGAGATCCAGCTCCAACCACTCTTCAAGGAACAATAGGTCACAACAAATCAACAAGGAACAATACGTCGAACACGCCAAGAGGCTGTTGCGACCCTTGTAAGGTCCAAGAAACATCGCATTGAAGCCGTTATCAAGGCAAAAAGAAAAGGGCATACTTCTATGGCTCTTATATTGATGGCTCGGGCACGTTGAACGAATGAGTGAAGGCCGAATGGTAAAGAAAATATACAGCGCAAAAGTTAACAATTTAGGGGGTAAATTAGTAGCAGATGCCAGAATTATGACTGCCTCCGTGGACGAGTGGCGTAACACCAGTTTCATGCTCAGAGGTCCAGATAGCTCTGAGGTCCCCGGCTCGATTCCCAGTTTCTTACATTGTCTCTGGTTTGGGTGTATTTCCATAACACAATTTGTAGTTTGGGTGTATTTCCAAGTAACGTTGTACTTATTTATTTATTTATGAAACTACTTTTAATTAAACTGACGCGTAACATTATGATATATTATTATAACTATGTCCAAAGTCGTAGTCACATGAGCAATAAATGTTACTTAATTGCTCTTTATGTCACTCATCCATCTATCGTCCGACGCTTATGTCGCGATGTTGGAACAGGTATCGGGTCGATGCAATTGATATAACAAGTGAGTACGTACGGATCGGGTTTGAAAAAGTTGCATTGCGCTCGCGGTGACGTCAACCTCAGTTTGGAATGCAATCTGTCGGCCATATGCTACCCTAGTATCACAAGCGACATACAACTGGTATGGTGCGGGTTCGTCGCGCAACTTTGTTACTCTAATACGTGCGATGACCGCTTTTCGCGTTGTTGTGTCCTTTTACAAGAAAATAAATGACACTGTTCCACAGCTGTGCATTGTTGATATGGCAAAACCTATTTATAACAGTACAGCAACAAACTATGTAGAGTGTATTGTAAAATATTTTTTGAGGCCAATCAATCAGCGTTATATCGTTGGCTTGGACATAAAGACGGCGACGGGCTCACCACCTGTCACGTTGTCCCGAAAATATCTTTGGTGGAAGGTGCGTCGACTTTACTGTGTTGGGACTGGGATTTAATTGTCTAGACTAGACCTCTGTCAACCCATGTATTGGGAATTGCCATAAATCAGAAGAAGTAACTCAGCTGACCCCAATTCATTATGAGTAATTTTTAAACGTGAGGTTGTTGTGTACCAAAGAAGCTTCGGTGAAAAGTGGGTCAAAGTATGGTATAGAACGGTATGGGAATTTTCGCGAAGATATAAAATAAAGTTATTTTTCGATAATTTAGTGGCTCGCACATCACTTGGAGTGACAACTATAGTGATTCTTAGGCAGAGAAGGTATCTATAAGAAAAGTTCTAAAATGTGGGTGAAGATGAAGAAGTAACCTCATGTCATCTTACCACCTTTTCATAATCAGTTATATGATAATAATATAATAGAAATAAATTAGATTGCGACCTTATTCGTTCCAGTATAGCTTCGGAATACATTTAATGTCATGCTCTTAAGAAGTATCCTTGATAGATAGGCCGACCGAAACCAAGTTTGTCCTTAACCTTATTCAGGTGATATCTGAGGTCGTTCTTAATTGAAAGGGTTAAACTCATTATGAATAGGGTCACATGTGATGACCTGAGCACACTTATTTCTTGTCTCAGACGGAGACACTTTTGAGTATCAGCCTATATTGCTAAAATAACAGATTATATTCTTTTATTTTTACCACCCGTTGTTGCAAAATGTATAAAATAACTATCTTATTGTCTTGCGTGCAAGAAAAATAAAACCATAACATTAATTAGAAGAGTCTTAATTTAGGTACCAGCTTTTAGGCCTTATAGACGGAATCAGATAATCCTTAATATATGTAACCAAGTATTAATAAATAAATAAATTCATAGGGACAACATCACCTATATTGCTCTGATCTCAAAGTATATTTATTTTATTTTACGTTATTTATATTTTATTTATTTGTTGATTCAAAAAAAAACACATCATTCTTACATAGTTTTTGGGTTAAATAAATGTTAAATAATCAAAGCAAATTTAGCATTTGTGGCTGAACTAAGCTTAGAAGTAATTTAAGAAGTAATTAAGCTAGAAAACGTAATTTTACTCCATTAATCCGTCCGAAATGGAAGCCGGGACTTCAAAGATAGCGACAATTTGCATATCGGCGCCTTCGCAACTCGACCACGGAGATCGTCAATCCAAAGCAACATTATAAGCAACGTATCTAAAAAACCCAATCAAAATCGGTCTGAATGTGGTCGCACACTTGCAAGTTCAACATTGACCTCCTATGCAACTGCAATAAGTAACACAATACTTATGACTTACCTACTTACAATCGTAAGTCGAGCGATGAATAGACATAAATTGTTAATAAGTGTCCAAACAGGTTTGGAACGTAGTCGACACTGTCAGTCAGTTTTGTTTCGATGTCATAAAAAGTTAGTTATGTAGTATTATTTACTTGAGTAGGAAGCGTATGGTAACGAAACTCTATGGTAACAGCGTAATAATATACCACCCCCTTCCTTCCTGTGGGTGTCGTAGGTGGCAATTAAAGGAAACGCCTTGAATGTAGTAATGATAACCGGTGGCGTGATAATCATCTCAGCAGATACCAAATTATAATCGAGAAGACTAGTGACGAGCAGCAACATATAATTCTAGTATATGTCTGTATAAGTATAGTGTAAGTCTATATAAGTGTAGTGTAAGTATAGTGAGGTAAATATAGTGTATAGTACAAATATACACAATTTAGTTCTTTAGACCCACACTTCACTGGAGCTTATTTTCCGGCAACGTGATAGTTTGTCGCCGTCTTTACGCCCAAGCCAACGACATAAAACGTACGTAAGTTTTGAAAATTTTATTGGTTTCTTGTCTCGAATCCTAATCACCTAACCACACGCATAGCATTTTTTAAAATACATTTAAAACATAACTCAAATGCAATTTTTTATATCAGATGTACCACCGACTGAACCACGCTTTTCAAACAACTAGTAGACTTTAGAAAGTCTGAAAAATAAAATTTACATAAAAACAATCCTTTTTGTGGGCATTGCGTAACCTTTTACCTATTCAGGTCCTTGAATAAATAAAGCTGCCTCGTGCAGTTTAAGTTAGTGCTCGAAAATTTCTCTGCCGGGCTTATAACGAAGTTGTGTTGTTTATTTGATGACGTTCGGTATTTATAATTCACAAAGCTTCAACTCAGCCTGCACCGAATGAAAAGGTACTACATAGGTATTTTTTGCTGGATACAATGTCGCGACTGAAGTTGAATGAGACAGGAAACAGCTTACACAAAGACCATAGTTTCCTAGCTATGTATCTATAGGATATCAAGGTCGAGTTGTTGTATTGATTGTGTGCACTTCAAATTGTTGTAAACTCCCAATAGTCGTCTGGGTCAGCAGCAATAGCAGCGCAATTCTGTTGTGTTCCGGTTTAAAGGGTATAGATATGCAGTGCAAACGTTGGCTATGAGACATCACGCGAGCAGGTCGCGACTGCGCGATCTTAAACTGCACTCGCACAGGTCGCTAGCGGCGCCTTCGCCACATTGGATCACACCCTAAGATCGTCCTTCATCCTACTCCCATCCGAACCGAAGAAAACACATCTATATTCACAATTTTTTCCGTTAACTTATAAAATACACTGTGCATATACATATCTCTACACGCCCAACCCAATACTGGGGTAGACAGGGATCTAGACAATTATGTCTCTTCGATCCACCTTTCGTCGAAGACATTTTTAGGGACAACGTGACAGGTGGTGAGCCCGTAGCCGTCTTATTGTGCAAGCTAACGATATAAATTACACATAAGTTTTGAAAAAACCATTAGTACGAGCCTAGGGGATCGAACTCGGGTCTACTGACTCGAATTCCGATCACCGAACCACTCGGCTATCGTGTGATATGAATTAAATATGTAATAAATACAGGATATGGTCTATTTGTGACCGCACAAATCAAGAGTCAATGGATTGACTTGAAATTGTCACAGGTCGTTGCAATTATATCCAAAAGTGGTTGTAAACACTTTGTATCCCTTAGTTATCAGTTACCATGAGAATGAGATTTATTTCAAATAATGCAATTGGCCCGAGTCTATTTAGGGATCGAACTCGGGTATCTTGACTTGAATTGGGAAACGTTGACAGGCTCACCACCTTTTACGTTGTCCTTAATATGTCTTCAGTGGAAGGTAGTAGAAAGGACTTTTTTGTCTAGACCTCTTTTTAACTCTGTATTTGGAATGGCGTGAAGATGTTTATTTATTTTATTTATGTCGCTCTAAAGCGAAAATATTTAATTTCATGAAATTTTTAATGTAAAATATAAATGTAATTTTTAAATTTAAAATTTTAATTTTTCATGAAAGAAGTCACGATAGTCGAATTGTTGGGTGGTCGGAATTTCGAGTCGAGAGACCCGAGTTCGATCCCCTGGTGGGGACCCTGAGGATATTTATTTATTTATTTATGTACGAATTTCATCGTTGGCTTGGACATAAAGGCATCGATGGGCTCACCACCGGTCACGTTGTCCCGAAAATATCTTCGGTGGAAGGTGGGTCAAAGGGACTTAATTGTCTAGACTTGACCTCTGTCTACCCCTTGGGAATTGCGTGAAGATATAAAAAAAATAATGAAATTTTAAAGAAATTTTATGAAAACCGTAATTGTTTCCCTAAAAATTTTTGTCACTCTAGAGAGATTTAAAATTTGGGTCATCATCATTTTGATCTGTCAGTGTCCACTGTTGAAAATAGATCTCTCTAAAGACAGCCACAGATAATTCTTGAGTAGATATGTATATAATATTCATTAGTGGAAGGCTTTGTGAGTTATATATACGGAACATCATCAAGTACACAAAATTCGTAGACTATAGTAATCATTTTTTAGAATGTGTTTATTACGTTCGGAGATTACCTCCTACGTACAAAACGACATATTTCCATATTATAATAGAAGAAGTCACGATAGCCGAGTGGTTGTGGTTGCGGACGCGCACGCGCACGCCTCCTGTCCTTTAGTTGTACGTTTAAAATCGTGTCATTCGACTCTGTGATTCTCCGTCGACGTGTCGACACGTGTCCGTTCCTGGTGGTTACATAAATAAAATAAGAGTAGTATGCAATGCCAACCAATATAAGTCACGGTAGCCGAGTGGTTGGGTGGTCGAAACTTCGAGTCAAGAGACCCGAGTTCGATCCCCAGGTGGCAGGCTCTTACCAATGGGTTTTTCGAAAACATATGCACGAATTATGTCGTTATATCGTACAAAGTTTTACAATTCGATATCACATCACTGAATTAATAGTACCTACGTGCGAACGAACGTATTAAGTCGTAAACGTCATTGAAGCCGCGAATACATATGAAAGTATATACCGAGCATTGCACAATCCGATACGCAAGAGATAGTGGTCGATTCTATTTGCAGTCAAGAAGGTCAATGTCTGCAGTGTGGGGCCGCTTAGTGGACATGACGAGCGTACGAGCGCCGTAAGAATACGCCCCCGTTCACAAAACGGCGGCGTGATTCATACGCGAGTAATGAAAGCGTTACATTACGAGTTAAACTAATCTTGCAGTCTGTAAATAGCACAACTAGTATAGACCTCTCAATATTTAAGACCGGAAAGGTCCACTACTCAAATGCTTTGCCTGCGAGTATATTCTCTCTCTTTCTCGACTTGCAATTTGATGTTCTTCTTCGGTGTCACAGCTTGACCTCAACTTTCAAATAGCTATCGCCTGATGGTTGTAAGGTAAAATTATAACAAAGTTTTTGTTAAAATCTGAAATCTGCTCAAACAGATCACCTGCATAGCTACTACTTTCACTAGCTGCTGTCCAGTAGTGTTATATGAGAAAACATTTTGAGAAGTAAACACCGGTTTAGTTCTATTGTGTTTCGTATAGGCCTTTCTCTAAAATAATTGTCTTGCATTTACTATTCTCCAAGATAAGAACAGTTTCTCTACATTTCTATTATAATTATAAGTAAATAAGTATATGTAAATATTTCTATTATTAAATAAAAATAAATAAATATCTTCACGCAATTTCCAATACAGGGATAGACAGAGGTCTAGACCAAGTCCCTTCGAACCACCTTCCACCGAAGATATTTTCGAGACAACGTGATAGGTGGTGAGCCCGTCGCCGTCTTTATGTCCAAGCCAACGATATAATTCGTACATAAATTTTGAAAAACCTATTGGTACGTGCCTGCCACCTGGGGATCGGACACGGGTCTCTTGACTCGAAATTCCGACCACCCAACCACTCGGCTGTCGTGATTTGGTACCTACTGAATTGAGATGTATATTTACGTAAACATTAATCGAAATACATTTGCCCCAAACAGTCTGCCAACACACAAATTTCCTATGTTCCGCAATGCAGCACAGAGTACAATGACCTAGCGTAGACGAGATCGGACGGAAGCTCTTAGATATCTAACGGGGCTGGGATATCCGTACGATGATGGCTAGCTCGCGTGCGTGGACATCCTTAATTTTTATATCCAAGAATATTATATAACATTTAGGCCGCGTTATAGCATAATAAAAAATATTAAAGTGAAAGTTTTCTATGTATCTGCTATGAAAAATGTTGATTAAGCAAAATCTAGAGACTGACGATTTTATTTTGTTATTAATATTAACAACACAACACTTCACATAGTCAAGTGCTTCCAGATTTTGTAAATATTAAATATAATATTTAATATTAATAATAAATATAGATATATGATATATTCGAGTCAAGAGACAAGGGTCAAGAGTTCAATCCCCAAGTGGTAGGCTCGTAGGTTCTTTAAAAAACCTTTTTTTCGATTTTTACAGTTGGATTAGACGTAAAGACGGCGACAGGTTCACCACTTCCAAAAAAATGTCTTGGATGAAAAGTGGGTCGAACGGACTTAATTTTCTGAACCTCTGCCTACAGTATTGGGAATGGCATGAAGTATAGTAAATGTATTACATTTATCTTCATGACTATTTACCATAACTATTCTATTACTACTAAGAGTCTGCAAAATTCAATACAACATTCGGGCTTCTCCAGTAACGCGATTTGCCGTATTCGTAAATTTAGTAATAAATTAGAATTAAAAGTAAATTTAGTAATACCTTCATGTCGGATTCGGAAAAGGTAAATAGGAGACATACGTAAACACATGCATACAGCTACAGATGTTTCAAAATAAATTGCCTCATAAATTCTGTTCCTACATATTAGTAAAGTAGGAATACTTAACTCTAATATAAACCGCGGTTACCGCTCAGTGCTCCGAGATTGCACCAATAACGACGTTCGCATTTTGATAGCAATCACGATACTTGCATGCTTTCCTTGTTTCCGTGATGCTAATATTTCTTCGCACAAACACCACTCGTCAACATTGATCTAGATATCGAGCCAGTTTTCGCAAGAGCTACTTTAATCTGATTGCGGAACGTTGAAGCGAAATAATGCATTTTGCTAAGTGTACAAAAGCTTTCTATCTTGGATAGTTAATAGAATCAAGTAGTTAGTCACGATAGCCTAGAATAAAGGATATTGTAAAGAGATTAATAATAAAAAAGAGTCACGATAGCCGAGTTGTTGGGTGGTCGAAATTTCGAGTCGAGAGACCCGAGTTCGATCCCAAAAATATCTTCGGTGGACGATTGGTCGAAACGACTTAATTGTCTACCCTTGTATCAGGAATGGCGTGAAGATATTTTTCAGCGATACTTTGTGGATATTTCTTATTAATGAAGTTAAGAATTATAAATGTTTAGGAAGTGATTAATGTTTAAGTTAGCTTAAAATTTCTTTGTAACAGTACGCATTCAAAAGAACATCAAAATAGCTTCTTTTCTTCGTTCGGCTCGAAGAAATTAAGACGTGTTACGTATTTATAGGTAATGGCGTATGTTATCTGGTGTCAAGTGTAGTGTAGGTGGTAGACCAGGAAGATTATGGCATATGTTATTTTTTAAATGCGTAATGATGGCTAAAATCATTCTATTTTAATAATAATGATTCGTTAATTTATGAGCGCATATTATTGGCGGTATACCTGTTAAAAATAATATAATAATATCAATAATATATTGAACAATGACACCAGTCATTCTCAAACTTACCCTGAACCTAAATAGATAAATTGAGTAAGAAGCGTTGATATTCATCATACCAATATTTTGTCCCAGCGAGGTTTCAACCCGCAGTCTGTAGCTTCGAACTATCTCTATGAGGACCAAGTATCGTTGAAAGATAAGCTGCTGTGCTTATCTTCTGCTGTGTATATTTAAAATCCTTACTCGTTTCTTAAATAAATATATGTGTACAACACCACAAACATTGCTCTGATCTTATAGTAAATATTTGAAACACTTGTGCTATGGAATCAGAAACATAAACAACATAGGTACCACAAACACGCAGACCCGAGAAAAACAGTAAAATGGGTTTTCTACATTGACCAGTCCGGAAATCGAACTCGGGACTTTGAAAACCGGCGAAAACTCGACTAGTCTCATTATATATACTATACATTAGAAAGAAAAAAAAAACCGTTTGTAGATTTAATTCTATCTCTGATAATATTATCTCCTTGTTTAAAAGTTTCATACTTAAATACAATGCCATCGTTTGTATGCAGAGATTTTTCTGTGTCTGATAATACGGAAAATGAAGCCATGATAAAACTCGTGAACGCTTTATTAGATTAGTATTGATGTATCATTGTACACTAAGTCGAATAGTATAAGAGTAAGTATGTTACTAAAAATACATAAAGAAAATTTTAAGCAAAGGATCTTTCTGACTTTCCGTGAATCTAATTTTTTTTAACCACAGTGACGTCTCGGGGATGAAAATTTTCTGTAGTTAATCTGTATGGTATTACTCGTATTTAGTTATATTATTTTTGGAATTGTGTCTTCCAATGATTCTTCAGGCTGTCTATGAAGATATAGTTTTTAATTTTTTTTATTTTGACCAGTGGCCTGTACAGTGGCACAATAATTGTAGAAAAACATAACTATTCAGTTCTTTAACTTTACCTTTTTAACTATTTTATATTTGTAAAATATGATTATGGAGGCCAATTATAGAAAACGAAAGAAGTTTTTATTTATTGCCATACACTACACTATGACATTAGTTATGGCTCATTGGTCAAAAAGATCGCACTTGAATTAATTCTATAGTTGGAATACAGAGCTTGTTTTCAATGGGCCTTATTACCTAGCGAAGTTGAGTGTTTATATACTATTTGACAACTGACTATGGTTGCGTGTATTATGATGATCCATGAAACTATGGATTATGTATAAATTGGACAAGTATGCGGTATTGTCAAGTCAGGCGTCGCGGAAATGTTTCTAAGCCTGGTTGCAGCAGACTTCCTAGCTCATCAAAAGCCATCGGTCAACCTTTCGCTATCGTCTCTTACTGTCATTGTTCAGCAGTAGGTACCAGTTGAGGATGGGTTTATATTTTTTTTGTTTACCACGATCGTATAGTCACGATAGCCGAGTGGTTGAGTGGTCGGAATTTCGAGTCAAGAGACCCGAGCTCAATTCTCAAGTGGCCGTACCAAAGGGTTTTTCTAAAAAAACCTATATACAAATTATATCGTTGGCTTGGGCATAAAGACGGCGACGGGCTCACCACCTGTCACGTTGTTCCGAAAATACCTGTAGCTAGAGCTGTAAAAGTCACATACTATCAAATGGCGAAATACCTAGATACTAAAAAAGCTTGAAGCCTAAATAATTTTTGTGACTAAAATCAAATCAAATGTCACGATAGCCTTGTGGTTGGGTGATCGGAATTCAAGTCAAGTGACCCGATTTCCATTCCCAAGGCTCGTACCACTGGATTTTTTTCTTTAAAAATTTACCTACGATTTATATCGTTGGCTTGGACATAAAGACAAGCTCACCATCTGTCACTCACCAGCTGTCCCAAAAAATGTCTTCGGTGAAAGTTGGATCGGATGGACTTACTAGAGCTCTGTCTTCCCCTGTATTGGGAATGGCGTGACGATTTTTATTCATGAAGTGAAATCAGCATTCGGGTCTGTTATAATAAAAGAAAACTGTTTAAAGTTACAACTTTCGATCGAGCGGATTTCGGTCGAGCGAACTCCAAACACCACACCAAATGTTACTCCATCGACGTTACTATTTCGTTACGATTGCGGTCAAAGCAAAAGAATTAAATATGTTCTACGTGATGAGATAAAAAGCACTACGGTTACGTACGGAACCAATGTTGTAACCGGGTGATTGAACCCGCTGCGTTACGTATTCACAGCGAACGTGGTGCGCGCGAATCGAATTGTTGTGGTTGCGGACGCGCACGCGCACGCCTCCTGTCCTTTAGTTGTACGTTTAAAATCGTGCCATTCGTCTCTTTGTGATTCTCCGTCGACGTGTCGACACGTGTCCGTTCCTGGTGATGACATAAATAAAATAAGAGTAGTATGCAATGCCAACCAATATAAGTCACGGTAGCCGAGTGGTTGGGTGGTCGAAACTTCGAGTCAAGAGACCCGAGTTGGCAGGCTCGTACCGAGACCCCAGATGGCAGGCTCGTACCAATGGGTTTTTCAAAAACTTATGTACGTATTATATCGTTGGCTTGGACATTAAGACGGCGACGGACTCTCCACCTTTCACGTTATTTTAGCTGACGCTCAAAAGGACCTCGATCGCCTCAACGAATGGTTAACATACAATCTTCTCACAATAAATGCTTCGAAAACTTTATTCATAATCTTCTCGGCAAAAAATAAACACATCCCGGATTTTCAACCGCTTACAATAAATAACACTAAAATGAAACTATCGAGTCAGGAAGTGAATCTTGGACTGTGGTTAGACGAAAAATTAACTTGAAAATTGCACGTCGATCATGTCAAAAAAAAACTAACGCCTATTTTGGGATAATTACGTAAAATAGCCAAAGAATGCGAAAGCATGCCTAGCTACAAAAAGAAATTAAAAAAATATATATTATACTGTAATAATTAACAATATTTAGGATACCTTTCGTTAATTGAATATAGTGTTGATAAAGGCTTGATATGTGTAATTAAACATATTAAGTATGTATAAAATAAAATAATTATGTAAATCCGTGTAAACATACACGTATATCCAGTTTGTAAAATAGCAAACTTTTAACACTCTAGAGGTTTAGATTTAGTTAAGATAAAATAATTGTTCTCATTAGAAGTGAAGTATATCTTCTTATCAGAAAAATAAATTCTTTAATCCTATACTCAATAAATTACAGTACACGTACGTCTGCTTAAATACAGTTCGTCGTAGCCGTCTTCAAGGACATCGTATAAAAAGCACTTACTTTTAAGTATGGTAAGTGTGTGCCTTTAAATTACCTCGCCTATTTAAAAATAGCACCAAATGCGCAAATCTATAAGACGGCCGAGAAATTTCTGTCCAGATTCAGAATCGTCTTATACGGAATTGACGATTTTAATTCAAAAATCTGTTAGCAATCTCGTGAATCGGGTCGAAAAAAGCCTCGTGAAGTGTAATGGCAAATCATTCTTAACTTTCATTTCGTATTGACGCTGCACTCACATACAAAATTATGAAATTAATAAATTTAAATACCCTAATAAACACAATATTTAATAACTTACGCATTTATAATACAATAGCTAATTATGAGTTTATCAAACTTATACTAATACCTCCAAATAACCACACGCTTAAATTAGAACATTGTTAAAAGCTCTTCTTTCAAGGGTGCTCGATTTAAAATTTATGTGCCCACAAGATTAAAGCTCCCTTTTATCGTCGATGAGCCCTGTAAGTCTTTTTCAAGTTTAATGCTAGAACACCATTTTGAATTTGTAGTCCTTTTCTTTAAATTCATTTAAAATATAAAAAAATTTAAAATATGTGGACGCTATCCCCAATACGGGGGTAGACAGAGATTCTCTCAAAGTCTGTGATCAACTGACAAAGAATAATCAGCAGAGATTATTTACATTCTTTACTACGAGATGATTCTACATACATTTGTACCAACACGTTGACAGCAGGTACGTCGCATGAAATGTGCTTGAATTAGTTGCAGTTTTGTTTCCTAATTCACCTGTGCGTGTGGGTACATTTGTCTTGAGAATTTCAAATACGCGTATATGCATAGAGTGTGATAATTAACCCTACTCAGTCTGTGAACTGTTACCATGACGACGAGTTTTATAAGAGACTCATTTCCATTCGGAATGAGGCATTACATCTCTGTAGTTGACAACGCATCTATCAAATTATTTTTAAATTGTTTGCACCATCATGGGCTTCACTAGCCACTATCTGGTAGATGGTTAGCTCTTTTTTCACCCTAATCAGATAAAAAATAGATCGTGTTTCAATTTCACTTATGTAAAATTTACACTTTCTGAGATTTCATGATTAATAGTAGTATTTTGCTTTTATATATGTAAATTAAAGTCTGTAAAGGCAATTAAAATAAAAATAAACATTTTATCTATTCAAAAACTTTAGTGTTTTATCTTAAAATAAGGCATCAATTAAGCCAAATTAATATCTCGGCATTCCGTGGAACACTCGTGGCGAGACGAGGCTCGTAGCAAGTGTATAAATAAAAATGTGGTTAGCCTAAAAAGCACCGGTAAATATTTTCCTGTTTCTTACTTTCAGTGTTCACCTTTGACTCGTAGAGAGGCAAAGAGTGGTCGAAGATGATTTTATGTGAGTTTAGGCATTAAAGACATGATTTATAGATGATGACGTGACCATTTTGACTCATGTGTAATATAATTAAATTCGTTGTACATTTCTATTGTATGTTTGAACGAATTCAGTTTTATATTTATTAATGTAATATTTCCGTATGATAATGGCGTTAGAATATGCTATCTCATTTCTTCCTGTTTGTATAACTTAATGGTAAACGACAAATAACAGGATAACCATCACAAAAGTACCGACTGGTAATAGGCAGCAGCGCCGAAGATTCAAGATGTCTAACTACGATCTACGATGTAAACTACGTGCGCGATGATTATGGCAAAACCTTAATAAATGAAAGTGAAAAATTTCATTATAAAATTAATTAAAAATCAATAAAAATTGCGTACGGCTAAACCTCTTTACAGGGGAAGCATACGTCCTGCAGTGGCCTTTTTAGATTGTAGATGAGATGTGAATAGAATTTGATCATAAGTTGGTGGTAAATTAAACTTTTTTTTATTTAAAATATAGTAAACTAAGAAATAACAAAAGCTGGGTGGCCTAGCCCCTGGACTTCGTAAATATACCCTTTTAAAACAAAATCTCAGTAAGTGTGCAAAGACTGACCACAGGTATATCAAGTTAATTAAAGAAAAAACCTTTTTGAAAAGGGTTATTATACGAGTACAAGTTAAGGAGATGATAATTATTTCATCACTCCCTATTTATGTTTAATGTTATATTTTTTTTGCATAAAATTGACAATAAGGGTGTATTATAAAAATAACAACAGATAATGAATTGCATATTTCCATGTCGATAAATGAATGTTTTTTTTTGGGGATACGGAATCGTCGACAATTATGTGTTCTTTTGTAGTATTATATAGTAGTGTAGTATATATATATATATATATATATATATATATATATATATATATATATATATATATATATATATATATATATATATATATATATATATATATATATATATATATATATATATATATATATATATATATATATATATATATATTTTGCGAACTGACCATCTCATTCATTATGCATACAGGATTTGAGGCCTATTACTTACGAATTCCGCTTTGCTATGCTACTATGCCGTTATTAGTGTCTAGTTTGATGAGAACTTTTGTCAAAGTTATTCCTTACTATATTTTATATTCGACATCGTCATTATTGTTTCAAGTTGTTTCAAGAGTCTTCAAAAAATAGGTTATAAATTTTCTATACGTAATGTTTTCGACAAATAGTATAGTTCTGATGTTCACTTCCTAAGTTTAAGTTTACAGTTAGAATACTTTTTAATAATCATATTTTTACTTATTAGACCACAAACATTAATATAAATTTATGCAAAAAAAAAAAAAAATCCTCCATGGGCGAATGGCGTAAACACCGGTTTTCAAGGTCCCGGGTTCGATTCCCGGACGGGTCAATGTAGAAAAACCACTTTTTCTATACATTCTCGGTCCTGGGTGTTTGTGGTACCTTCGTTGTATTCGAATCCCATGCTACCTTACTTAAGTGATGTCCCTATCCATGTATGTATTTATTTATTATTTATTTATCTTTCAATCCTGCTATTTTGCAAATTTCTTCGATACGTTTTCGCCTGGGCAATGTAACACCGCACAGTTTACGAAGTGATGGCATTTTCACTGCATTCAGTTTGCTTTTATGCTTCTTCTGCCATATGCATGTTGCAGATTAAAATTACACTAAACATTCGTGTAATGAATATGAATGTTTGTATGGTAGTCATGGATATATTATAAATCAATAAATAACAATAAATAAATATCTTCACGCAATTCCCAATACAGGGGTAGACAGAGTTCTAGTTTAGACAATTAAGTCTCTTTGACCCGCCTTTCACCGAAGATATTTTCGGGACAACGTGACAGGTAGTGAGCCCGTCGCCGTCTTTATGTCCCATACCTCAAGTGCTTTAGCATCTCACATTGGGATCGGAGCAATGTATGTGATGTTGTCCCTATCTATAAATGTATTTATTATAACTTATATGTATTGCCTTAGCTAATTACTAACCAATCCACGTGCATACATTAGGGGGCGTCCATAAATTACGAGAGGTGTTTAAGGGGGGAGGGGGTCGAGTCAAATCTCATCTAATCTTACGTTGGAGAGAGGGGGGTCTCGGCAAAAATGCAATTTTTTTTCTGATGGAAACAATTAAAAAATTATACTATTTTACTGAAATGCAGATGATTTTACTGAAAATCATATGGACATGTTGGTTCCAATAGTCTCTCTTGAGACCGTTCATGATTCTCCATGGATTGAATTAGAATATATAATCTTTTTTTAATCACAGTAGTTACGATTTAAGTATTCTATTGTTAAATTTTTATTACACTTATAATTAAACTCTCAGCAATACTGATTACTAGTCTTAACTAGTCGTAAATAAAAGCTCGAAGCATTTTTTTTTCTTTTTACAATAACAATCCAACGCGTTTACGTAAGAAACCCACATTTTGAAAAATCTCTCATGAGATTGGGGGATGGGGGAGGGGGTTGAACAAAATCTCACGACATCTCACCAGGGGGGGAGGGAGGAACAAAAAATTCAAAAAAACACCTCACGTAATTTATGGACGCCCCCTTAAATAAATTACCTCAAGTACATCTGAATCCAATAGTATAATAGCTTATATATTACATAATTACAAATTCCAACGCATTCAGTGAACTTACACTATTTACATTGATTTACAACTAAGATGTTCATTGAAGTTTTTGTTCAGTTCGCGGAGCTCACTATCGCACGGCGCACTTACTTGATACAATGCGTTGTTTTTTACCGATAACTTGATGAGTCACAGCGGCTCGATCAGTGACATGAATGGCTCCTAGTGAATGCTCAATGATAGCGCTGTTAAGTGTTTGTTGACATTGTACAAGAGATTAACAGTGATTATTGCGAAAACACTGTCTAATAAATCTCATTTTTATGATAGTAGTGGTACAAAATGATAGTAACGGTCTAAATCGAGCACAACATTCTTAATTAAACTAGTTGTTATCTATATGATATTTTTATTTAATTGAAAATATCTCTAGTTCTATTCCCAGGTGGTAGGCTCGTACCAATACGTTTTTTCAAAACTTATGTAAGATTTATATCGTTGGCTTGGACATAAAGACGGCGACATTCTCACCACACGTAATGTTGTCCCGAAAAAAAAAAAATTCTTCGGTCGAAAGTCGGTCGAAAAGATTTAATTGTCTAGAACTCTGTCTACCCTAGTAATGAGAATGGTGTGAAGATATTTTATTTATGTATATAATTTTATATTATAAAAATGTCTGAGAAAAAAATGCAGAAAATGATTATCGTATTCTCTAAATTTTAAAAATCTGAAATTTTTCAGCTTCACCTTAACTTGTCAATACAACTATGTATTGTAGTAGTTAGGGCCTTACTTCGTTACAATACTCAATATAGTACAATATAACGCAGCCAATAGTCTGTTATAGACGTCCCAACTTTTTCATATATAAGAGATGGTGTAATTGTCGTACATCACGTCCAAGTAACCTTATTTTCCAGTACTATAAAAATTTCACCTACATTTTCCAGTACTATAGTGTATTAATCTACAACGTTTTTGTAGCTTTTTTGATTTTTTTGTATATGTATTTAGATGATTCGTTGATAATAGTACCTTGAAGCTGCCATATGATGATTGCAGTTTCAATGCTCGATTTGGATAACTCGATTTAGATTTCGATTCAGATTTATTATATTATAATGATTCAGCATACCAAACACCGCTTATGCTGAATCATTATAATATATACCATAGTGCAGGGCAATGATATGGTACAAATGTAAATGGTGTAATGTACGATTCACCTAGAATTCCAGGTGATTGGTACACAGAGGCCAATTATAGGACCGATTTTTCAATCATCAAGATAACAAAATTTTTAATCGATTGTTAAATACCGTAACCACTACGTTTATTCATTAACATTTAACGTACATAGTAATATCGAATCAGTTATAAGAATATAATGTAGTTTAGGTAAATAAGTATAATTTATATATAAATAAGGATATTGTAAACATAATGGTTAATAAATTCAATGATAGAATTATATCAGTTGTTATTATGACTATTTCGATTTATGAGTGTCAAAATAGCCTGTATAAAACAGCGCCAAATGTGTGTAGTAGGATCATCATCATTTTGTAAGAACTATATGTCGTTACGCTGCTCAAATATTAAGTGTTTCTATAAGTTTTCATGTGTTGTATTTGCCATTCGATCTACATCTGTAACACGATATATAAATTACTATTTAAAGTATAAAATATTTCAATTGTTCCAGTTTTCTAATCACTTGGGTTATAATAAATATAATGGATAACTGTTGTGCAACGATTTACGAAATTAATCTTTAGTCTTTTTAATTTATAGCATTTCTAACGTCTATAGATCTATGTATGGTGACTTCCGCATAGACAATTTCGGTTGTAGCGGCTCCATCCGGTGTGATTAACAGGTACGAGTATAGTCAGACACAAATTTGGTACTTGTAGTTTGAAAGTCACTCTTAGTCCATAGTTCATAGTCATAGAAAATAATTACAATAATTTTATTCGTAAATAACAAACGAAATTCTTTTAGTATATTTGAGGTGACCAAAAATAAAAAAAATATGAAGTGTAAAAAGATTATTTTAATTGTAATAAATCTTCTTAATTCTTGTTAACAATACCCCATTTTAATAATCAATGTTATTTTAAAGCTATTATCATCATATTCTAACAATTTTTAGAATTTTCAAAAATCGAATTCGTTTATCATATGACGAATACGTTCGCTGAATTTCACGTTTCCACGACCATCGTTTTGCTGTCTGCTTCGATTCATTAGTCAGTCCAGACAACGCCTTTTATTTGTACTCGTATATGTTTATACATAAATATGTAAAAAAATTATATTTACTTTTAACAACATAAATATTCTATATATGTGTGTATTTATGTATCCTATAAATAATTATTTATGTATTGTATGTATATTTATGTATATAATGTATCGTACGTATGTTTATGTAATATTTTTGAATTTGCCACATTATTTAAGATCTCTCTCTCTCTCTCTTTATTTAACTGCACTGCTTATACATTTTATTTCTATTTAGCCTGATGGTTGACTGGTAGAGAATGCCATTTGGCCTTAAGTCCGCCATATGTACTACATTGTGCATTGAAGCTTAAATAAATAAATAAAATACATAAATATTTTGTTACATCGACAAATAACGCATCGCCGGTCAATTACTTAGATTTTTATTTAGTTACATTTATGTAAATTATTAAACATGTAATCTTATTAAAGATTTTTTTTATTAGAATTAAATTTAAATTTTTAAGATCTCCCATGGGCGCATTTTGTCCCATACGCACTTCCGTCTGCAGTCGCCGGTTAATTCCATTAGGGGAGTCATTAAACGCGTGATGACGCATTTCTTGACGTCTAATTTGATCGCCATGTCTTCATTACGTGCAGGCTGTCTCCAGCATTGCTTTGCCAGATAATATTTAATTACGTTGTGACGATGTGTGCGTCGGTCAATGTACATGTGTGCCTGTTATCGTGTTATTATTTGTATAGATAAAATGTTGACAATTGTTTTATTTTCTTTAACGTATGTGCATAAGGCAGTGTTTACTTTTTTCGTAGATAAGGTTCGTTCTATATTGTTCTAATATAAGAATATAATATTTGCGAGCCAATCCAATTATAGGGGTAGACAAAGGTCTAGACAATTAAGTCCTTTTCGACCCACCTCCTGCCGAAGACATTTTTTAGGACAACGTGACCTGCATTTAGACAAACGATTATATCGTACACAACTTTGAAAACCCATTGACGCCTTGGAGATCGAACTCGAGTCACTTGACTCGAAGTTCGATCACTCAACCACTTTGATATCATGACTTCTGATATTAAAATTACTTACTTTTTGTTCTTACATCTTAAAAATAAATAAAATTGGTAGTTACTGATAACGAATACACAAGATAGAAACGCAGGTATTCACTCTTCTCATATCACACATCTCTCGGCGGTATCATGTAAAAGTTTAAGTATTGTGAGAGATTTTCAGCAATGTCCTACAGCTCTGGAGCGATCAACTCATTCCCAGAGGTTACTGTCCTTAATTAAATTTTCATTTATGTTAAAATGACCCTTCGTATAAAGTATTTTTTAATGATTTTAACCTAACAGATATAAACCTGTTACGTTTTATATATTAGCTTGCCGCTTTGCAAATTTACTGAGCTTTTGTATTAGAGACATACTCGGTACATGACCGAGTTACTTACTCTCTCGAGTCTAGTAACTGGCATTACAAGCTTAAGTTTGTGGTTTGTTAGTATTATTTACATCAGTATTCTGAGTAAAATATATTTTTATATTTATAAATTGTGCAGCCAAGGTTTATAACATTAAGCCGTTATTTAGACATGGTTATTATGATACATACATAGATATGAGGAGTTATGAAATGCTTAAAAAAAATTCATTAGCTTTTAAGTACAGTATACATAATACTTTGATCTTAAGAGGAACTGTCTAATTAAAAGGATAATTACCCATAACTATTTCAGTATTCTCTTAGAGTTTTGTATACAAACAACGTATTCAAGGACTGTAAAGTAATTTTAATTTTGTTATTAGGTATAGACGTATTGACTTAAGACTATGAAATAATGTCTTGGACTATTTATTTAAAACCACACTTTTGATCGAATGCGGAGCGAGATTAAACCGGTGTAAAAACACAATTTTTTATTACTCACTACTGCTATTAAAGGATTAACTTAATGCTATAACTTAGTTAAAAATAAAGACATAATATCATCCATAACTGCTTTAATTTTACTTCTTGCCATCCAAACTAATATTACGAATACGAAATGATTTTTTGTTTGTTTTTTACGCTTTCATGCAATGCGATCGCCGTTTTTAATGAATTTTGGTATAAAGATGGACGGGACCCTGGAGACAAATACAGGCTATTTTCTCAATAAAGCTCCTTTAACACAGGCGACGCCGAGAGCTAAAGCTAACAATTTACATAATTAATATGAAAGTTTGTATGCATGCATGTTAGTTTGTTACATACCAGAATGGCTGAACGCATCTGTACGATATTTGGCACAGAGTGTTATTCTAGCCTGGCATAACATACATGCTACTTTTTACCTCGAAAACGGTAAGGTGGTTCCCGTGAAGGCAATGTGAAATATGATTTTGATAAATGGTTTTTGAATTTTGTATCGAGAATTGGATATAGTAAATTCCCTTAATTTTCTATATCCCTCATCCAATTCTTTACTGCAAAAATTTTGCGATCGTGAGCAATGCCTGGTAATTTATATATTGATATTGTTCCAAATGATAAAAAGTAATCTTTATAAACTCATTGAGTGAAGACAATCCCCCCCGCTAATGAGTTGAACGCTCGCAGGACAGTTCTTTGATTGATGTCATCTGCCGCCTCCAAAGTGATGACTGACAGATTTTTTTACATTGCACCTATCATAACGAAAATCTTATTACTTTGAACGAGATAATCTTTTAATTTATACTCATATTTATCTTGTTGCAGAAAACTAAGACTAAGAAAAAAGGCTTAAAATTGGATGTAGACTTTTTTTTTGCATTATTTCTGGTGTGGGTTTTTGTGGTGACTTCCTTATTTCAGATTCCAAGTGCTTTAGCTATATTCTATAGGATCAGAGCAATGTAATTTGTGTGATGTTGTCCCTATCTATATATTTGTTTGTTATAATAATTCCACTCCAGTATATTGTTTTGGACATGCGATTGAAAATGTAATATATAGAACATTTTAAGTACCACTAAGTAATAGAAACACGTCATCTAGCACAGGCTAGCATAGGAAGGTCCCCGGGGCTCATCAAATGCGTGTGGCGTCACGATGTCTGTGCTATTCAGGCCGATACCCAATGACCGCAATCTTCATCGACTATTGTTACGCATGGCACGTTTACCTTCTATACAATTATTAACATAAGGTTATTTTAAGCTAAAAAGTCACGATAGCCAAGTGGTTGGGTAATCGAAATTCGAGTCGAAAGACCCGAGTTCGAACCCCAAGGCTCGTACTAAATAGGATTTTTCCAAACTTATGTACGATTTATATCGCTCGCTTGGACGTGAAGGTGGCACCCGTTGCTATCAGCACCTGTCACGTTGTCCCAAAAATATTTTATTTTAGTCTGAATAATAAATTTCAAATGTGGAAATATGGAATTTTTTTGTATAAGATACGTTGACCATTTTATAGTATGCCAAAAAAATTATTAGCCCGTTTCGAAACTCGATTGCCGTTTGCACGTTTTGCTTTTTATACTGCACTGCCCCGCGGTCTCACCCGCCGTTTAATTGAATTAAAGAGATCGGATTGTGTATAAATGATAGTCATTTATACACAATCCGATCTCTTCACACAAGTACTAACAACAGTACATCAGAATAATTTGATGAGCGATGCGTCAACGGACTGACATTCATTTTTAATAGACAAAAAACATGGAGGTCCTCAGTCGATACGTATGTCTATTTTCTCTTTTATGTAAGATCATGCATAAATATTTACGTTATGAAACTTGGCACATATACTTTTACATTTCATGTATTACGTTTGACAAATACTTCAATTTGATCTTATATTGAAGGCAGAAGACAATCAAGAAAACCCCTCAACGGTTTACAGGTGTTTCCTCATATGAGAGATTATATCTAAATCTAACTTATGATTTATGTCAAATGATTACCATCGATGGTCTGATGATGGAGACGGCAGTAAATTTTTGCTACAAATACACCCTATTTAGTCCAAGACCTACGCTAATATAAATTCTTAAATACTTACTTTTGTGTTTAAAGTTCCTCCCTTGTCCGAAATTTCTAAGGAGTTAATATTTTAAATAATATTTTTTTTGTGATTAATTTATTATTTACAAATAATATAATTATAAATTTTATGAGTTTACTCCAATAGTTAAATGTTATTCTGTTGATTACAAGTATACCTGTATTAATACAAATATGACTCCCTAAATGTTTATTTGTACTTGTATAAATTTTATACCAAAGACAATGCCTTTGGAATACCTGGTACGTTGCCCGAAATGATGCAAGCGTTTTTAGGCGAGAGGATGTTGAACAATCGCCAATAGTATGACTCAACCAAACAACAGGCTGTAGTCTCGAAAACTTTTGTTTGTTTTTATGTTAAACTGCACAAGAATATGCAGATTCACAGGGTTGTCATGTTTTTATCATTGTCAGAAGGTATGAAGATTTTTTTAAGTTTAAGGAAAGAGGCAGTAATAAATCATTTGCTTTTTTATTATACAGTAAAAGATCTGCAGTATATTCACTAATACTTCCGTGGTCGAGTGGTCCTGGACTTGATTCCTGGACGGGCATTGTGGAAAACCACTTACACTATCGTTTCGGGTCTGGGTGTTGTAGTATCTCCATTGTTTCCTATTCCAAAACACAAGTATATTAGCTACTACTTTGGAATCGGAGAAATATAAGTGATGCTGTCCCTACCTATTTAGATTTTTTTTCTTCGCGGTATATCCCAGTACTGGGGTAGGCAAACTTTTACAGATTTAAGTCTTTTCGACCTATATTTCACTGAAGCTTTTTAGGGACAACATAAAAGGTGGTGAGAATCGCCGTATATCGCTATTTATACAAAATAAATTGGAATAAATGTTTCAAAAGGCATGGACGTTTAGCCATCCCTGTAATAAATACCGTAAATTTAGTCCGTGTTGCACTCGACTCCATTGTCGCACGATCACACACCGCATTTCAATTCAAGCTCACGCCCATTTAATTCACGGCACATACTATTATAGAATGTGCCGACAGTTAGCTTAGATAGAGCGTGCTTCGAGCTTATAACGGTTTCGCTATTGTGACAATTCATCGCGTGTATAATGCTGTTGTTTTGTTATGGACGGAATTGAGTTTGACCGATGTACCGCTGTTCAAAGGAAACTTACGTTTGGTTTGAAGACGTCGAGATGACGGGTAATCTGTCGTTAGCCAATTGTGTTTTCGAGGCTTTTCCTTAGTCGCCTATTTCGACATTCACAGGAAGTAAGGGGGTGGTATGTTCTTAGGCCAAACCACACAGAAAACTTTACATAAAATTGGATTTAATATTTTTAAATAAGTCACGATACTAATAAAATAAATAAATATCTTCACGCAATTCCCAATACAGTGGTAGAGCCACGCATCAGCTTTTGTTGTTGTTGAATGGACCTCACAGAATACCGGTGTGAAGTAGAGTCTGGTGAGTGCAGGTAACCGGAGGCCCACACACCCCCCTCCCACAATTCTGAGGGGGGGGGGACTCTAAGGGAGGCAACGCATCTGCTATGCCTCTGGTATTGCAGGTGTTCATGGGCGGCGTTAATCACTTACCATCACGTGAGCCACCTGCTCGTTTGCCTCCCTTTTCTATAAAAAAAACAGGGGTAACGGTCTAGTATAGACGATTAAGTCCTTACGACCCACCTTTCACCGCCACTTTTCAATTTTTGGGACAACGTGGCCGGTGGTGAACCCGTTGCCGTCTTTATGCCCAAGCCAACGATATAATTCGTACATAAGTTTAAAAAAAAACCATTGCTACGAGCCTGCCATCTGGGGATCGAACTCGGTCTCTCGATTCGAATTCCGATCATCCAACCACTGGGCTATCGTGACATTTAAATCTATTCATAATATTTAAAAATATGTATACGAAATTGCTACGCCACAAGTTTTAGAATGTAACAGGAAATCTTTTCGGTATAAAAGAAGTATACACATTATTCGAAAATATAGTCAAGTCGAACGCCAACTTTCATTTAAATTCGTTCGTGAAGGTCAACCATTCAAATAAACACACTTTTACATTGGTAAATTAAAGTAAGGTGAGACATCGAATGCTGAGTAAATTAAGTGATACCTCTAGTCCAAATTCAATATACAGATCCTCAACGGTGAACTTAGTAGTTGATTTCTTAAAAGATAACTTCTGATAATAAAAGCTTCGATTGTGTATGGTGACAAAATATTTATATTAACTTTTACTTATCGTATGTATATTTGTTAATTTCGAAGAGTGTAAGCCAGTTGACCATTGTTTATAAATTAATGAGTGTTTTTTGGATAAGATCATCGCCACTGTATGGCGACGGTTTCTTTTTAACTTCACGCAATTTTCCAATACTGGGGAAGGCAGAGGTCTTGGCAATTACGCCCTTAAAAAAAGACGCCCTTTCGACCCTCTTTTCCCGAAGAAGCATAATGGGATAACGTGACGGGCGGTGAGCCCATCGTCTATGTCAATATACTTGTATAGATATATATCTACACCGTTAAATATTCATATATAGCTAATAATTAACATCTATGACGTCATTCATATTCATGACACAAATAAACCCCAAGCACTATTCGAACTCGCAACCCTTAGCTTCGACGGTGGGGTCACCACAAACTTATTTATAGGATCGTCAAACGGCGAAGGTGGCTGGTTAAAATTCCGATGTGTACTTGGTTTATTAAATTCCTCATAAATTTTACCGTTACCTATATATTTAAATTGAATATTAAATACCTTTACGGTAACGGAATAAATAAAAAGTAAAGGCAACGAAACGCTCTCTCGTTTACAGACTGCTATGGTGATGATTAAAGTCAAGATAGCCGAGTGGTTAGGTGGTCGAAATTTCGAGTCGAGAGACCCGAGTTCGATCCCCAGGTGGCAGGCTCGTACCAATGGGTTGTTTTACAAACTTCTGTGCGAATTATGTCGTTGGCTTGGACAAAAAGACGGCGATGGGCTCACCACCTGTCCCGTTGTTCCAAAAATATCTTTGGTGGAAGGTGGGTCGAAGGGACTTAATTGTCTTGACTTGACCTCTGTCTACCCCTGTATTGGGAATCGCGTGAAGATATTTTATTTAATTTTTTTATGGTGATGATATGTAAGGTATCCTCTTGACGAATGATCCTCAATTACGAAAAACTTAGAATAATACAAAACTGTTGTTGAAATTCGATCACTGAACGAGCCACAAGTATTAATTAGTCTTTTTTAATTTAATTTATAAATATTTATACACAACTTCATTATATTTTGCATGGTCCAAACAGATTTAGCGCACTTAAATTCAAATCTAGTTTAGAAACTAGAGAAACTTCTAATTATGAAGCTGATGAGGATTATGTATAATTTCTAAATAGATCTCTTGATTAAATGTTCTAAATACATCTCTAAGAGATGACTAGAAATTAGAATTAATATCTATAATTTATCTCTTAAAGTGACTGACTTAATTTCTTAGAGATTGGATAGCTTATTGTACACACTGTTAAAAATACTAAGTAATCAAGCGCTGTGCATCAACTTTTTGGAAGTTTATCTTTTATTTTCTCTTTAAATTAATGCTTTGTTGTATTGGATATCAAAACATAAATATATTAAAATTTATATTTGAAATATATTTTAATTTATGCATTTCTGCTTTAGTGTCTTACATCGCTTATCATGAAGAGTGTTTTTGCAATTTTACCATGTTAGGACTTAATGAATTTGAAGGAAATTTGCCGAAGTAGTTAATAATGATTTTTTTGGCCTGGTTTGTACAATATTGTATTTTTTATCTTTTTTATGTCAACATATTTAACAATACTGGAATAGTCAGAGGTGTAGAAAATTTAGTTCTTTTAGTTCACATTTCACTTAATTTAAATAACGTAACAGGTGGTGAGCCTGTCACAGCCTTGATTTCTACCCGTAACGTTACCAAAAAAACTATTTTGAGACATATTTAAGCTTTCTTCCTTTCGATCAAATTCTGGTTTCCTGTTTCTTGAAACTCCAAACATATAACAAAATTTAAGCCGTCCTAGTCTTCAACCTCCGAAGTGATTTGTTACACACACTTTAATTTAGCGTTTATTAATATATTATATAATTTACGTTCATTTATTTTATCAATATTGTTTACAGCTCGTCGCCGCCATGTTCAACTTTATGAAGAAATCTACTGTCCTTACACACGATTCAGGCGGCTGCGAGGAGCGCGACTGTGAAAAGGATAGAAGAAAGAAAGAGAAAAAGGAGAGAAAAGAGAGGGAGAAGCGAGAGAGAATTGCTGCTGGACTTGAGGAGCCGCTTCGATTGGAAGAGGTGAGTCAAATATTCTCAAATGAATCTTACGATCATATACCATACACGCAATACTGTAGTGAATGGAGGTCTAGATAGTTTAGACATTTAAGCTCCCACTACACCTGAGCTTGTTTGAGACAACGTGACAGTTGGTGAGCTTAAATAACTTTGCTTAATATTGGGGTCTGAACTTAAGTCTCCTCATTCGAATTCGGTGCATTTAAACACTCGTCTATCGTAACTAACGAGCATCTGCGCGAAATTTATACGTTGTAGTAGCTAAGTGGCGGTTTTCGGTGCTGTTTGATTAGACTGGATCCAGCATGACAGAGCCACGTCTCATCAGAATACCGGCGTAAAAACGAGACCTCTTCTGCGTATGTGTTTTGTACAGATCTATGTGCTGATGTTGTTGAATTTATAGCTCGTTTGCCACCTTCGCTCATAAAAAATGTAATTACTGTTGACGCCGTTACCTATAATCTAACGTTTTGTCTTGATAAACGAGAATGAACACTGGAGACTAATAATAAAACTAATAAGAAAAATAAGCAGGTTTAATCAAATTTATTTTTAATAGTGAAATGAGTGACCTTGGACCCGGTATCAATAGCATGCGATTGTACTTTGAAATGGTTCGTCACAGTGGTCGGCACCTGGCTCACAGTCCAGTGGTTTTGTCACCTGCGCATTCGGAAGCTGTCTGCGCATCGAATCGAGTTTTGCCATTGTTTCATTGATAGTGCACAGTTATTGCTATGACCACCTGTTGAAATTTAAAACTAGTTTTAGCACGCGACTACGTCGTCGGGAACATTTAATGCAATTTTTTAACCCAGGTTTTAAACGCCGTGTACCAAACTTAATTCATATCCATTCATGAGATTTCACGTTAGATTACAAATTTCACGTTTATAATATTAAGTAGGATGGCAGGATTATTAGGATAGTATGATGGATGTGATAAAGTTTGTTTTGGTTCAATTCCATGCACTTTGGGTCAATGCCATGCTTTTAATTCAATTATAATCATTCAATCCAATTATAAAAATTTACTAATTTACTGCTTTTATCGAAATTCGCCGTTGCGGTATTTATCTCAGAGATTTTCAATAAATATCTATTAGCAATACTGGGGTAGACAGAGATCTAGACATTTAAGTCCTTTCGACCCACATATCACCGAAGAAATTTTTTGGGACAACGTGACAAAATGAGCCTTTCGCCGTATTAACGATATAAATCTTACATGAGATATGAATAAATCCATTGGTGCGAGTCCATCTGGTGATCGAACTCAGGTCTCTTGACTCTAATTCCGATCACCCAACCAGTCGAGTGGTGACTCCTTAGTAGATAGAGTTTATACGTTTGGCTGTATATGAAATGTTTTGAAATGTAACAAAATACATAAGCAATACTGCTCAAGAGTGGATAACTTCATCACAGCATCGTTTTCTGAATAATGTTGATCTTTTGCGTCATAGGAATAGGATTATTCGATCCCAATATTTGTATTTTTCTGAATTTATATACACAGTAACCACGCTGACTTTTAATATTAAAGAAGACAGAAATTAAAAAATCTACTGACATGGGCGGGATGCGAAACTGCATTCTCCGGCGTATCGTGACAGAGCTCTTACTTACCTCTGTTGCCTCGTAGTTGATATTTTAAATTTCCCTTTTTTTAATATTCCAATCATGTATTGCTTACTTAACGTAAAAGTACACTTCAAGACCGCTTATAAAATATGCCCTTTTCATCGCCTCAGAAGGTCAATAACTGGCGTTAAGAAGATTGCCGTTCGCAGTTCCAAAGTCTACGCAGTTTAGACGCTGCTTTCAGTAGCCGATCTAAATTTGGTCTGGTATTTTTTCGAGTCATTTATCGCCACATTTTTTTTTCGGTGGCTATTTTGATTTACAAGTCCTCCACCAGTTTTCAAGGTATCGCCAGCCGTGAAGTCCCGTGTTTGATTCTCGAGCTGATAAATGTTGTAAACCACTTTTTCTACATTGTCTCAGGTCTGGGTGTGTTAGTATTATTATATTAGTATACACTGTACAAGTATAATATATATAGTACACACATACTCATTATACAGTTATTTAGTCGTGTAGTTGGCCGTGGTTATGGACAAACCTGTTCGCAGTTTATGTTTAGGTCCGTAACGGTATGTGGTTTCGCCAGTATTTTTTACAGCTATGCAATGTCTAATGGGTTAATCAGATACAAATGGCAATATGTCTCATATTTCAAGGTCCCGACGTAGATAATTGTTGTCTAATGCAATGGAATTTTTTTTAACTCTAGCGTTTGAAAAGGATTTCGTGGTATGGGAGTAGGTGGCGTTGCGGGAAAAGACTTTGTATATCATAATGATGTGGCAGAAGCCGATATCTTTCACTGAGGCATAGAATATCTCGGCACTTAACAAATTTGAGATTAAAATTCATATAAATTTGAGATTGTAAGCGCAGATTATATTGTATTGTTGAAACAGCTTCTGGGTTCTATGTGTTTGCAGTACAGCTGATTTGGCTCGCTTTTACACTACTACGAGGGTAGGAGACGTATTATGAAATATGGCGTATTATGATAAAGAATCGTGAAAAGTTGAAAGAAACTACTGAAAGCAATATGCGATAGATGATAGTATAATAAATATATTGTATTTCTGTTTAACTATTATTATAAAAATTTCGAGGGCGTGTAATATTCGATACCTACCTGCCCTGTAAAGAATATTTGTAAGACGGCCTTACATAAGCCCAGTATTGAATATTTACATAAAATTTACAAGATTCTTTACAGTCGTTACTATTTTAGTTTGATGTAAATCTAACAACTATAGTCGAGATTACTGTTGACATGTTCTTTTTGGCCTCATTTCCACAATTACCGAGACCGTCTATTTACGACTACAGACGAAACTCTTAGGCAGACAAAAGTAAACCGACGTAGCATCGGTTGCTTTGTTTACATACTATTCTTTAGTCAACTTGAATATATATATATATATATATATATATATATATATATATATATATATATATATATATATATATATATATATATATATATATATATATATATATATATATATATATATATATATATATATATATATATATATATATATATATATATATATATATATATATATATATATATATATATATATATATATATATATATATATATATATATACATATACATATATATATATATATATATATATATATATATATATATATATATATATATATATATATATATATATATATATATATATATATATATATACACTTTTTAAACTTTTATATATTTACCTTTTGTTGGACGTCGAATACATTGTGAATCCTTCAACAATGTAAAGAGTAGTCGAAACTCGTAGGCAGTAAACCGACGTAGCATCGGTTGCTTTGTTCATTTCCCCATTTCTTTCACGGCTATTTGTTTACATACTATTCTTTAATCAACTTGAATATATATATTTATCTTTTGTTGGACGTCGAATGCATTGTGAATCCTTCAACAATGTAAAGAGTCAGACTACAGTCACGTTGTTTAAAGTTTATGTAAAAGATATCATAATATGGAATATCCTAAAAGATTTTTGTCAAACTGCACATATTCAAAATATTTCCATAAACATGTAGACATGGATGTCTACATGTTTATGTGAATATTTATCTATATAATTATATTCAACCGGTGGCTTGGATACTACACTAAACTAGACTAAACTAAAAAAAGGATTCCTATTGAGTTTTTTTCGCCTGTTTCTTCTCCGTTAGAGGAACCTCATTACGAAACGGTGGTAGATTAAAAATGACTATCGATAAACGAATGTATATTCTTATGTCGATAAATAAATGATATGATTTGATTTGACTAAGAATGATTTGTGGCAGAGCCCCGCATCAACTTTTGTTGTTGCATGAATGGGCCGGCTCGACCGGGGAGGTACCACGACCTCACAGAATACCGGCGTAAAGTAGAAGTCTAACAAACTTCTGCGTTTCGTCTGGTGAGTGCAGGTAACCGGTGGCCCACATACCCTCCTCCCCCAATTATAGGGGAGGGGGGCACTCTAAGGGAGGCAACGCATCTGCTAAGCCTCTGGTATTGCGGGTGTTCATGGGCGGCGGTAATCACTTACCATCACGTGAGCCACCCGCTCGTTTGCCTCCCTTTTCCTATAAAAAAAATGAAATTGCCATCACCATGTGTCATGTTGCCCCAAACAGTGCACGGTGAAAGGAGGTTTCGTGAGGACGTCTGTCTACACCAGTATGGGGAATATGCGTGAGGAAGGGGAATTATTATTATTACACATTTATTGTTAAGTATGTCTAATGTAGTTGTTTGTGTTCGATTTCGAGCGCTCAAGTGAGAGGTTACTAAAGTGACTATGATGCTAAGTCCAATTGATGTACATTTTATTTAATGGGTCCCAAGTTTAAGAAGCTTACTTTATAAAATTAAACAGGATGGTGAGTAGGGACATTAATTCTCGATTAATTCGTTTCGGTTAAGTCACGATAGCCGAGTGGTTGGGTGGTCGGAATTTCGAGTTGAGAGACCCGAGTTCGATCCCCAGGTTTTTCAAAAACTTATGTACGAATTTTATCGTTGGCCTGGACATAAAGGCGGCGACGGGATCACCACCTGTCACGTTGTGCCAAAAATATCTTCGGTGAAGATGGTTCGAAGGGACTTAATTGTCTAGACTAGACCTCTGTCTACCCCTATATTGGGAATTGCGTGAAGATATTTATTTATTCATTTTTTATTTACTTCTATACGGTGACTTTTATATTGAACCCATACATATTTAATGTATGTAGAATAATTAATAAGTCTTAATTTAGCATATTACATCATGTCAGGCCATTTATTTTGCATAATGTTTCCTGTTAGCTAAACGTGGAACATTTTGTTATGTTTGGGTGCAGTCAGATATTATGAAAGGTCAAACAAGAAGTCTCGATCGGTTTCCTTTACATCAGTCGCAATAGGTTAACTCTTAGTGAATTGTTAAATATCAACTTGGCATTATAACTTTTGTTATTTTAGCCTTGTAGATTTATATCAATTGTTAGTTTTTTATTTGTAACTAAATTAAGGCTTAAATTTTAAGTTGTGTAATATTTATTTTACCTGGTAAAAATTGAACGTCTAAGCGATTTAACCACTATTTAATACTTAAATAATAATAACAATAATTAAAAATAAATAATAAAAAATAATGCTATTGCCATTAACAAAGCCTTTTGGAAAAAAGGAGCTGGTATTATTCTTATTCCGATACCACAAGGCATAACGCTGTATGACATTTGTCGATTATCATAAAATCTCATTTCTTCCTCTAAATTGTTTATAAAGCATATAGCAAATATAAATCTTCAGAGAAATAAGCCAACACCTTTCCGTTTTCATTCCGTGTCATTTATAATGCAATGTAGGTAATTAATATTTTACAAAGGTATTAAGACTGTTTTGACCCTAAGGTGAATAACATGCTCAACTAATTAGTTATTATATAGAAACATCAGTTAAGTAGGCTTTTCATTTTTAATTATCTAATAAGTATTCAATAGACATGATTATTATATAGAGTTGAATGCAATTTTACATATCATCTTATCAACATTATATAG
Organism: Sericinus montela; assembly: GCA_029286605.1. NCBI lineage: Eukaryota > Metazoa > Arthropoda > Insecta > Lepidoptera > Papilionidae > Sericinus > Sericinus montela. The sequence continues at coordinate 55,283 of JAGSMR010000038.1, forward strand.
GTCTGTAAAAGTACCCATGATATATGCCTCTTCTGTACGAAAGGCTTTACCATACGGTACTAGACCCCCTGAATCTTAGACTCTGCTGTCCATTACAGGTCTGTTGACTTATGGAATGTTTATGCGAATATCTGTCGGTACCGACTCATATTTTCACGGCTTATCTCTTTATAGCGACACCCACGGGAAGAAAGGGGAGGGATATTCTAACGCCAAAGCCTTGCGGAAGATAGGTTTACTTGCTAGCCTTTAAATAGCCTAGTGCAAGTCAGATAGGGCTATGCACAAGAAAAAATATGAAATAATTTTAATCACCAACGCCATTACTTCGCATCTAAAGATTGAAAAAAATGTATAAAAAAATATCTTCACGCAATTCCCAATACAGGGGTAGACAGAGGTCAAGTCTAGACAATTAAGTCCCTTTGACCCACCTTCCACCGAAGATATTTTCGGGACAACGTGACAGGTGGTGAGCCCGTCGCCGCCTTTATGTCCAAGCCAACGATGAAATTCGTACATAAGTTTTTTGAAAAACTCATTGGTACTGCCACCTGGGGATCGAACTCGGGTCTCTCGACTCGAAATTCCGACCACCCAACAACTCGGCTATCGTGACTTTTATATAAAAAAATATATAGAAAAAATAATATATTTAAATACTATAGTTTGAATATCTTCACGCAATTCCCAATACAGGGAATACAACATACAATCTATACATAGTTATAACATTAATTTACCTCCTTTACTGCATTAACAAATTTGGAATAGGTTTCGTAAAATATGTCTAAATGCACATAATTGACGTTATGGATTAAGCAAGCCCTAATAAAAAAACGATTTTTTGAATAATTGGTTCTACATGTTTTTAATCTTGTACGATGCCCACATCTAAAGCATATTCTACTTAAAAGATATGGTGAATCAACTAAATTATTTAAAATTTTGTACAAAAATTTGATCTTAGTTGTCTTTAAAGTTATTAAACTTATAGTTCATTCTTTTTATAAATTTATTTTGAATATTTTCAATAGAGTCAATATAAATTGCGTATTGGGGATTCCAAGTCGTAGAAGCATATTCTAAATGTGATCGAACCAAAGAATAATACAATAGTAACAAATTTTTGGATTTTTGAAGTCGTTACTTTGGCGAAAAATGAAACCCAACATACTATAAGCTTTTGCAACAATGTTCTCAATGTCAGAAGAAAATAAAAGTTCTTGATCTAATTGGACACCTAAATCTCGTATTTCAGAGACTCTGTTAATTTTTTCATTTGTCAGTTTATAATCAAAAGTTATTGATAGTTTTTTTTTCGGAGAAAAGGTTATAAGACGTTGACAGTCTCGCCTCCTGCCACATTGTCCAAAATGTCTTTGGTGAAAAGTGATTTGGAAGGACTTCAGCGTCTGTCTACCTACTTTTTTTTATCTCTTTTGTGCGTTTTAATAAGAGTTACTATCAGTGATTCGTTATTTCAATATGTTAATATTATAACATATTGAAATATACATTAATATTGACGTATATCCGCGTTTTTAAAATTATTAACTCATTCTACTTGTTTTAATCAGATCCATAATAAACTAAAACATCTCTAGGACTTATAATAATTATTGTCTTTTGTTACATCCACTTGTTCGGTAACATATTAATTTTGAACAATCCTATCACGTAAAAGAAACTAGTGAAGAGAGGCCATCACGTTGTCGTCAGGTGTTGAGCCTGTGGTCGTCTCCGTGTCCACGCCAACTATACAAAGCGTACGTAAGTTTAGATAAAACTTATTAGTACGAGCTTTCCTCCTGAGGGTTGAACTCGTGTCTCCGGATTGGGTGATCGAATTTCGATCACCCGACCATTCGGACCTTCATAGATAAATATAAACATCAATTTACTCCAGTATAATTATTCTTATAGATCACACCGATAATTGCTTAACAGAAGAATTCGAAACCGCAACCTTTTGAAGGCCAATCAACTCAATACTAACTATGATAACGACCCGTCAATAAAAAGGTTTGCAATCGTTTCATGATTTTCTAAAGGTTATTGGAAATTTGTAAAAGTAGGTAAAACGAGGAACACAAAATCTTATTGGATAAAGCTATATTTTTGCCAGCACGTCCGATATTTACCGTCGGTTACCTAAAATTACTATTTCATCCAAACCTTGCCCTGGCAGTTAGGAACACTGCACAAAAAATCAGTCAGATTAGTCGTGGCATGTTTTGTTTTTTAGTATACATAGTTTACAGCTTGATGACCCCATAGCCTAGTTGGTAGTGACCATGCCTTCGAAGCTAAGGGTTCGGGCTCCGCTAGGAGCAATCTATTATGTGATAAATATGAATGTTGTTGGTGTCATTATATAAATAAATTAATATTTATCTACCTGTATATGGACTTATGTTTAGAACTCTGTAATTTTTAATAATGGCTAAACAAGGCTTAAGCGTAATAATGTTTCAAGATATAAATAAAATAAAATAGATTAAAGCTGTCCAGGAAGCAATTAGGTGAATTGCATTGAAAGACATATGCTGCAGCTGCATTACAGTTTTCACCTTCATCCGTTTATTTACATTTTTTCGACCTGTTGTTTACTCGTCCTATAAACAAACTTGATCACGGTATTCCTCGTGCAGCGCCGTGTTCTTTTTAATATATTTTGAACCTTATTCCGACAAGATAAAACTTAATCTTAATCGTAATTCTAGAGTGCATGCACGAACATCTTCCATAGTTTAGCTCAAGGTGATAATAGACTAAAGGTTATTTTAAATTATTCGTTTTTGCCTTTGAATCGAATGGTATATTTATCAGAAAGGCCTCTGCCTCTCCTTTAAAATTGATTTACAATAATCACCACGTCGGCAAGCGGAATGGCAAAGTTAAATTGGGTACCGACTACCGCCAAAGCTACTCTGAGGAGAAATGTGACTCGAAGGGATATCTAGCAACGCAATTCCCAATACAGGGGTAGACAGAGGTCTAGTCTAGACAATTAAGTCTCTTCGACCCACCTTCCGCCGAAGATATTTTCGGGACAACGTGACAGGTGGTGAGTCCGTCGCCGTCTTTATGTGCAAGGGAACGATATAATTCATACATAAGTTTTTTGAATACCCATTGGTACGAGCTTGCCACCTGGGGATCGAACTCGGGTCTCTTGACTCGAAATTCCGACCAAACAACCACATAGTAAATTAATAAATACTTGAAAATAATACGTAATGTAAACATAACATGTAAAATGACGTTTTATTGTTGTTTTTATGCTTAGTTAGCACAAAATAAATGTCATGTTAAGGAAATTTTACTTCCCAAGAGTGATGTATTCTTATGTATATGTCTCATATTAAATAACGCTAACCTGTTTCCTTAATGCATGACTGCATTGACCTTATTACGTTGTTAATTATGAGTTCATAGTATGTTTTGTCTTAGGCACGTTCTGATTTACACGATAATCATGGAAGATATAGTAGGAAAAAGGAAAGTGTTTACCTTTCGTTTATACTTACATAACAACCCATGAAAGTCCACTTCATTTCCCATATGTAGGATTTTATTTGATTTGTTCTCGCCACGGTCTACAAGCGTATTGGAGGTCTCATATGCGTCTGACCCGTAATGTGATTTAATTTTCGTCTTTTTTCGAGTTCGAGTATTATAGTCTTTTCACTCAGCCACCTCTTACGACACCAACGGGCATGAAGTCAATGGCGTATTCTTACGCCGTACAATACCTAAACGTTTTATTTCGTCTAGGTTTTCTTATGGCAGATAACCGAGAAGGTTTGATATAAAAAAAGAATTCAGGATAGTCGAGTGGTTGGGTGATCGGAATTCGAGTCAAGAGGCCCTAGTTCGCGGCTCGGACCAACGAGTTTTTTCAAAACTTATGTACAATTTATATCGTTGCTTGGATGTTAAAATGACAACTTGCTCACCAGCTATCCCGATGTCACGTTTACGCAAAATAAACTGAAATGTGGATCAAAAAGACATAAATTTACGAGACCTCTGGGGCTACACATGTTAATTACAATAAAAAAATAAGTCAATAAAAAATAAATCTAGGCCTATGTCAATTACGAGAATTTTTGAGAATAATACTTATTTTTCTATACTTTGAACCTATTTCAGTTTTAAACTGACTGGCTTGGAATCATGATTAAGAGTATCCTTCAGGGTTAATAACAATGGGTTTATAAAACTTCAGTAAATTTGTGATTATATTGAAATGAATGATTATGTCATTACGTTCACGATTTCATTCACTCGACATTTTGAATTACTTCGATGTGCACGCATAAAATAATCGTTTGCTTTATATCACAACTTCCGATCGTTTAATTGTTTCAATGGTTTGGTAACGTCGCGCTCCGGTTTCACCGGACGCAGCGAGTTTGCCGGTCGACATTTAGGACGCGAACCTATATGAGATGATTAGGGTTACCATATGGTAAACGAAACAGCGGCACTCGGTTTGTTAGTAATGCTAGTTGAAGTGTATGTGGCCGTTTGGTTGTAGCCATTGCCATGTAAATTGTTTTTTTTTTAGTAATAACTGTTACATTAAATGGTTCAAACTTTTCTTTTATACACGTTCCATTTGAACTCTTATGATACAAGGCAATTTACTAGGCATGTCAATACATCGTGTGGTACCTACGTAAGTATAATTTCATCCCTTCTCCTTCCGTGGGCGTTGCAAAGGACGAAAAGAGTTGGCTACCAACAAATGGCGGGATAACCATCTCGATAGATACTAGATTAAAATTGAATGGACCTGTGACGGGCAGCATCGTCTAAGGTTCAAAGTATCTGATACTGTGATCGCCAATATGCTCGCCAAACGCAAACCCTTACGAGAGAGTCCCATATGATGATGATGATGGCTTAGGCAAAGAATTGGTAATTGTACAATTTTATTATACGCATAACGAATTGTTATATAATACGTAAAAGAATACAGTTTTATTCTTAATCTTTGCTTTAGCTATTCTCAAAAAAAAAAAATTAAGCGACAACCCTAGAGAAAATGTACCAACGTAGACTGGACCGAAGAAATGTCGGGAGAGCTGGCAGTGTTTGTTTGTGGCACGTCACGGTCAGCGGTGGGGCCTATCGGTGTTGGATGACTGGAGCTGTGTCTGGTGGGAAACTCTAGGTCAGGGTCTATCGTATCAAGTACTAAGAAAATTAATACTTTGCAGATCGTATGTTATGTATTGATTAACTAGGTACCGTGTCCTATACGGATGGTGAGAATTTTTTTTAAAAAAAGCTTTTTTAATTGAAGAGGTTTATAAAAACGGAATGATTTACATACAAATTTTGTTCACAGCTGATTAGTGAAATTCTCTTAAAAAAACCAGTAGTAAAGTTTGGAAAAGGTTTTATTGAAAGCGACTCGGTTGGTCAATCGAAAGGTTGAATGTAGAACGCAAATTCGATACTCCCCAATACCGCTCTGTGAGAGTTCGACAAATCGAATGGTTATTTCGACATTAATCAACAAGATGGGAAAAAAGGTTTAAAGAAAAATATGGCCTATTTAATAAAAATATAAACATCTACCGATTAGATTCTAAAAACCATTTCCTTTAAATGAAATGATTCGGTTTACAAGCCTCTGCCTAAGATGCGACAGTCGCTACCAGTAAGTTAGTCTTTTGTATATGCCGTTTGGTTTCGGGTATATTCCACCATTATCCATATATCCAAATTTAGAAAAAAGAAAACAAATTGTAAAATTAAATCGGATCCAAAATTAATAAATAAAAGTTGACGGTAGCCAAAGGTAGCAATGCCAGCGGGACGTTAAAGATTTCAGTCCTCCCGTGACCACGGATGCTGTAAAGCATTCGAAACGTCGGGAAGTAAAAATAGTTTGTTAGAAACTAATAAAAAACGCGATAAAATCCGAAAATCGTTTTATTTTACCTGAATAGTGTTCGTGTAAATACAAGAAATCATTGTAGAAAAAAGAAATTTATAAACTAAATGAGAAAATTAGAATAGAACCCGGGCTTTATTAATTCTGTGTGACAGTTACAGAAGAAGGTTTCCAAATAGGTCGGAAATGGTGTTTACTTAGTAAGAGAGATTTATAAATTCAACTACTTGTAACACGGGTGGAATCACGGTGCTTCGTACAATACTGTGTTAATAGTTTTTTATCTATTTATACGGCTAAGGTCGCCGGTTCGAAATAAATTGATTCCTGTCACAGCCTCGTGTCAGACGATTATTAAATGTTTCATTTCAAGAAAAATAACATAAGATAAAGATAAGCATGGCTTACATGCTTAACAACATTAGTGTGATGAATATGCATGTTTGTTCTCGATTCATGGATGTTTATGTTAAACATTTATCTGAGTAAGTTTGTATGTTGCACCGTTGTTTTGGTGACTAAGACGGCGACATGCTTACCGCCTGTCACGTGGTTCCAAATAAGCCTCGGTGAAATGTGATTCGTAAGGGCTAAATTGTCTAAAGCTGTAACAATCCCAGTATTGGGAAATGCGGGAAATTCTCGTCACAGCAGAGACTTTTGTCCTGGCGTAGACTTGTTCAGGTCGTTGTATACATAAGTATTATACCGTAAATTATAGTTAACATTCATAAGTCACACAACAAATACCGCGTACACGGGACTCGCATCTAATCTTTGTTTTTTGTTTGTATCATTGTCCATTAATGTACGTGTAAACATGTCTACAATGAGTTCAAGCACGATAATTGTCCGTCCAACCAATTAGCATTAGCTTATTGAGCGCCCTGGAACTAGGCCACGTTGGGTCAACCGCGTCTTAGTGCGCGCGAGCGATGGAGGAATTGTGGAAATTGGAATCTACGCGAGCCATAAGAGTGATTGGAATTGCTTTTGGTGCTTTGGTAATTTATTTTTTATTATATTTTATGGTAATTATTATTATAGATTAGTTATTTTTTTTTGTGTTTATGTTTCACACTTAGCCACCACTGGGATAGACTTACCGCCTATCATATTTTAAATAAGCTACTGGGAAAGTGATCTAAAAGGACTAGAGTGTCTGTGACTACCCCAGTTTAGGGGAAATGCGCGAAGAATAAAAAAGTGTTATGCCGGAGTCATTACGAATCTGTTCACCTTTTCAATCCCCATTTCCCTTATTTACCGGCATTGATTTTAGCCATCGGTGCGAATAATAAATTTCCTTAATTTGAATACAAAATAATCTAGGATAATATAGTTAAAGATATACTCAATATTAACCCCATAACTAAATTCCACTTTTTATTTATCGTTCTAATTTATGAGTGTGAGTGAATTCTGAAATTGTGGAACCATAATTTTAGTTAAGCATATGTTAATGCACCCGGATTTTATTTATTACAAGCTATTCTCGCGACCTCTTACGCTTGGTATTCGGAATAACAATGGGTTATATTTAAAAATAGGAGAGGACTTCCATGGGCAAGCTGGATCCTTTTTCTTTCAAATCTCGCTGTTTTGGTATTTTAATTATATTTTTTTCACAGCTTTTGCCCCCAAACTGCGCGGACTCGCGTGGACTGAAGTTCCCAAACCTCGCCTTTACTTTCTTAGGGGTAGTTGTATTTGGTATTTTCAAAAAGGATCACACATTATTTTATTTTTATTATGTATGTTCTTCCAAATGTTAGCAAACTATGCAGCTGAAACGGATTAACAGAATTAAATTTAAGATAGATTTATTTTATTGTGGAAGTCACGTGGGAAATATGGGAATAAATATGTTTATTTGTAAGTATGGTGCAAAGCATGGTTTATTCTAACCAATGGTATCTGATTACTCTTCAACATCTGTCAAAAACGTGTCCCCTAGAAAAAAAAACGAATGCTTCCTTACCCTTAAATATAGTGGCTCTATATGCCTCTTAAAATGGAAAACAACAGTTTTTACACTACTTCCTATTTGCATTACTTCGGCACTCACCAGACATCTTATAGGCAGAATAATAGTTTATCGACTACCAGAAGATACTAACATATATTTTAAATATACGCGGTTATTTATTTTTAATCATATTAATTATCAAACATTCAATTTGTTAAAAATTAATGTAACCTTGTTAAAATAATATAAAACTTGTTCGTTCGTGATCAAACTTGGTTTAAGCCAATAACGGAAACAAACTATTATAATGTATAATTTACAATACCCACCGTGCAGACGGTGGCCTTTACTACCTAATCATTTGTTGTTCATCGGATACAGAATTTGACAGAACTTTAACAGTAACAGTTACGCAGTCACGAGCGCTAATGATGCCATGATGGGGGCAGGTTTTAGTTTTATATATGATAATAATAATATCTTAACGCCATTCCCAATACAGGGGTAGACAGAGGTCTAGACAATTAAGTCGTTTCGACTTACCTTCCACCAAAGATATTTTTAGCACTACGTGACGTACAAGCCAATGATGTACTTGGTACATAAGGTGAAAAAACCCGTTGGTACGGGTCTGCCACCTGGGCATCGATCTCGGGTCTCTTGACTCGTGACTTTTTTATAATTGTAGATAATTTTTAAACGGCTACTAGTGCATACGTGTAACACTGTGTGAAATGTGTTATACCTTTGTAAGGTATAACACATTTCACCTCGAAGTATGGGAGATCACAGTGGTCCATCGTTCCCCTTTCACTGTACTACGGATTTGTTACTTGATTACCGGAGCGTGAACAACGCGGCGAATGAAGATCTCATTAAATTTAACGTTTCTAAGAAAACTTATTTGATTCAATTCGCGAACCTAAATATCTCTTACTCACTTACTTACTTATCTTCACGCACAATCCCTGACGGGGTAGCCAGAGAGAACAGATTTAAAAATATATATATCTCGATAATATTACATTTATTTGTAAATTATGATTTGTTCTTTTGAACAAATAAGTGTATAAAATCATTTTTTTTCTCTTCTATAGTCTATGTCGTCTATTGAAGACTGCCAATGAAAAAGAAATGTCATTATCTAGAACCATCATGAGTTTTAGTAAAGGTGTGCCTACACCACGTTTTACAATTTGATTGTTAAACTTGCCTGTACCCTTACACTAACACTCCTGCTCCACGACACTAGTCTTTCGCATTAGGGTTTGTCCAATTCGGAAGGATATTTTTGTATAAGTTTTTCTTCACTAAAACTCCGGTTTTTACTAGCAGGATGATGTGTACTGGCAGTTTGAGACAAATATTGTGTGTTGTTTACTTTTAACTTTTCTTTGTAACTCTTACCTAAAGAGTTATATAAAAAAGTAGAGATTAAGAATTGAGAAAGTGGAGAATGAGTTAATCTCCGCGGTGTTTTTCTCCGTCATGTTGTGTTTCTAAAAAGGAGAACACACTTGGGAATTAAATTATCCTATACTATTTAAAGCCTCGTTTATATTATATAGTTGCTGCCATAATAGTTGCTTATTCTGCTTTTAGTACGGTTTACGAATCTAAAGTAACGGCAAAGATTCATCTTAATAAACAGCCTGCATGTAAATGAACAGTTACTATATTTAAAGTCTTGATAACTACATTAAACAGGTGTTACGATAATGGAAGTTAATTCCGCCAGATGTACAGTCAAACCTAAAAACTCTTCATTAGTACGCACATTAAAGACACCAAAAAAGCTTGAATTAACTCAACGGACGGGATCGAATCTGGAACCAGTTTTGTGATAATTTGTGCCTACACTTTCGTTAACGTTGGCGGATTCTTCGACTTGGCATGCGTGGAATGTGTTTTTTCGCAAACTCGGGATCTTGGCCGGTTTTATTTCCGTTTCTACTACTGTTATGTGTCTCACTGCATTTTTGACTTGAAACTGAAAGTCAGCATCTAACATTTCTAAAGTCAATTCTGTTATTAAAATCATAAATCTAATAAACTATTTATTTTTAATCATATTAATTATCAAACATTCAATTTGTTAACAATTAATGTAACCTTGTTAAAATAATATAAAACTTGTTCGTTCGTGATCAAACTTGGTTTAAGCCAATAACGGAAACAATTAAACTATTATAATGTATAATTTACAATACCCACCGTGCAGACGGTGGCCTTTACTACCTAATCATTTGTTGTTCATCGGATACAGAATTTGACAGAACTTTAACAGTAACAGTTACGCAGTCACGAGCGCTAATGATGCCATGATGGGGGCAGGTTTTAGTTTTATATATATAAAACTTATATAATATAAAACTTATATAATATAAAACTTATAATAATAATATCATCTTAACGCCATTCCCAATACAGGTGTAGACAGAGGTTCAGACAATTAAGTCGATTCGACTTACCTTCCACCAAAGATATTTTTAGCACTACGTGACGTACAAGCCAATGATGTACTTGGTACATAAGGTGAAAAAACCCGTTGGTACGGGTCTGCCACCTGGGCATCGATCTCGGGTCTCTTGACTCGTGACTTTTTTATAATTGTAGATAATTTTTAAACGGCTACTAGTGCATACGTGTAACACTGTGTGAAATGTGTTATACCTTTGTAAGGTATAACACATTTCACCTCGAAGTATGGGAGATCACAGTGGTCCATCGTTCCCCTTTCACTGTACTACGGATTTGTTACTTGATTACCGGAGCGTGAACAACGCGGCGAATGAAGATCTCATTAAATTTAACGTTTCTAAGAAAACTTATTTGATTCAATTCGCGAACCTAAATATCTCTTACTCACTTACTTACTTATCTTCACGCACAATCCCTGACGGGGTAGCCAGAGAGAACAGATTTAAAAATATATATATCTCGATAATATTACATTTATTTGTAAATTATGATTTGTTCTTTTGAACAAATAAGTGTATAAAATCATTTTTTTTCTCTTCTATAGTCTATGTCGTCTATTGAAGACTGCCAATGAAAAAGAAATGTCATTATCTAGAACCATCATGAGTTTTAGTAAAGGTGTGCCTACACCACGTTTTACAATTTGATTGTTAAACTTGCCTGTACCCTTACACTAACACTCCTGCTCCACGACACTAGTCTTTCGCATTAGGGTTTGTCCAATTCGGAAGGATATTTTTGTATAAGTTTTTCTTCACTAAAACTCCGGTTTTTACTAGCAGGATGATGTGTACTGGCAGTTTGAGACAAATATTGTGTGTTGTTTACTTTTAACTTTTCTTTGTAACTCTTACCTAAAGAGTTATATAAAAAAGTAGAGATTAAGAATTGAGAAAGTGGAGAATGAGTTAATCTCCGCGGTGTTTTTCTCCGTCATGTTGTGTTTCTAAAAAGGAGAACACACTTGGGAATTAAATTATCCTATACTATTTAAAGCCTCGTTTATATTATATAGTTGCTGCCATAATAGTTGCTTATTCTGCTTTTAGTACGGTTTACGAATCTAAAGTAACGGCAAAGATTCATCTTAATAAACAGCCTGCATGTAAATGAACAGTTACTATATTTAAAGTCTTGATAACTACATTAAACAGGTGTTACGATAATGGAAGTTAATTCCGCCAGATGTACAGTCAAACCTAAAAACTCTTCATTAGTACGCACATTAAAGACACCAAAAAAGCTTGAATTAACTCAACGGACGGGATCGAATCTGGAACCAGTTTTGTGATAATTTGTGCCTACACTTTCGTTAACGTTGGCGGATTCTTCGACTTGGCATGCGTGGAATGTGTTTTTTCGCAAACTCGGGATCTTGGCCGGTTTTATTTCCGTTTCTACTACTGTTATGTGTCTCACTGCATTTTTGACTTGAAACTGAAAGTCAGCATCTAACATTTCTAAAGTCAATTCTGTTATTAAAATCATAAATCTAATAAACTATTTATTTTTAATCATATTAATTATCAAACATTCAATTTGTTAACAATTAATGTAACCTTGTTAAAATAATATAAAACTTATATAATATAAAACTTATATAATATAAAACTTGTTCGTTCGTGATCAAACTTGGTTTAAGCCAATAACGGAAACAAACTATTATAATGTATAATTTACAATACCCACCGTGCAGACGGTGGCCTTTACTACCTAATCATTTGTTGTTCATCGGATACAGAATTTGACAGAACTTTAACAGTAACAGTTACGCAGTCACGAGCGCTAATGATGCCATGATGGGGGCAGGTTTTAGTTTTATATATATAAAACTTATATAATATAAAACTTATATAATATAAAACTTATATAATATAAAACTTATATAATATAAAACTTGTTCGTTCGTGATCAAACTTGGTTTAAGCCAATAACGGAAACAATTAAACTATTATAATGTATAATTTACAATACCCACCGTGCAGACGGTGGCCTTTACTACCTAATCATTTGTTGTTCATCGAATACAGAATTTGACAGAACTTTAACAGTAACAGTTACGCAGTCACGAGCGCTAATGATGCCATGATGGGGGCAGGTTTTAGTTTTATATATATAAAACTTATATAATATAAAACTTATATAATATAAAACTTATATAATATAAAACTTATATAATATAAAACTTATATAATATAAAACTTATATAATATAAAACTTATATAATATAAAACTTATATAATATAAAACTTATATAATATAAAACTTATATAATATAAAACTTATATAATATAAAACTTATATAATATAAAACTTATATAATATAAAACTTATATAATATAAAACTTATATAATATAAAACTTATAATAATAATATCTTAACGCTATTCCCAATACAGGTGTAGACAGAGGTTCAGACAATTAAGTCGATTCGACTTACCTTCCACCAAAGATATTTTTAGCACTACGTGACGTACAAGCCAATGATGTACTTGGTACATAAGGTGAAAAAACCCGTTGGTACGGGTCTGCCACCTGGGCATCGATCTCGGGTCTCTTGACTCGTGACTTTTTTATAATTGTAGATAATTTTTAAACGGCTACTAGTGCATACGTGTAACACTGTGTGAAATGTGTTATACCTTTGTAAGGTATAACACATTTCACCTCGAAGTATGGGAGATCACAGTGGTCCATCGTTCCCCTTTCACTGTACTACGGATTTGTTACTTGATTACCGGAGCGTGAACAACGCGGCGAATGAAGATCTCATTAAATTTAACGTTTCTAAGAAAACTTATTTGATTCAATTCGCGAACCTAAATATCTCTTACTCACTTACTTACTTATCTTCACGCACAATCCCTGACAGGGTAGCCAGAGAGAACAGATTTAAAATATATATATCTCGATAATATTACATTTATTTGTAAATTATGATTTGTTCTTTTGAACAAATAAGTGTATAAAATCATTTTTTTTCTCTTCTATAGTCTATGTCGTCTATTGAAGACTGCCAATGAAAAAGAAATGTCATTATCTAGAACCATCATGAGTTTTAGTAAAGGTGTGCCTACACCACGTTTTACAATTTGATTGTTAAACTTGCCTGTACCCTTACACTAACACTCCTGCTCCACGACACTAGTCTTTCGCATTAGGGTTTGTCCAATTCGGAAGGATATTTTTGTATAAGTTTTTCTTCACTAAAACTCCGGTTTTTACTAGCAGGATGATGTGTACTGGCAGTTTGAGACAAATATTGTGTGTTGTTTACTTTTAACTTTTCTTTGTAACTCTTACCTAAAGAGTTATATAAAAAAGTAGAGATTAAGAATTGAGAAAGTGGAGAATGAGTTAATCTCCGCGGTGTTTTTCTCCGTCATGTTGTGTTTCTAAAAAAGGAGAACACACTTGGGGATTAAATTATCCTATACTATTTAAAGCCTCGTTTATATTATATAGTTGCTGCCATAATAGTTGCTTATTCTGCTTTTAGTACGGTTTACGAATCTAAAGTAACGGCAAAGATTCATCTTAATAAACAGCCTGCATGTAAATGAACAGTTACTATATTTAAAGTCTTGATAACTACATTAAACAGGTGTTACGATAATGGAAGTTAATTCCGCCAGATGTACAGTCAAACCTAAAAACTCTTCATTAGTACGCACATTAAAGACACCAAAAAAGCTTGAATTAACTCAACGGACGGGATCGAATCTGGAACCAGTTTTGTGATAATTTGTGCCTACACTTTCGTTAACGTTGGCGGATTCTTCGACTTGGCATGCGTGGAATGTGTTTTTTCGCAAACTCGGGATCTTGGCCGGTTTTATTTCCGTTTCTACTACTGTTATGTGTCTCACTGCATTTTTGACTTGAAACTGAAAGTCAGCATCTAACATTTCTAAAGTCAATTCTGTTATTAAAATCATATCTTCACTCCATTCCCAATACAGGTGTAGACAGAGGTTTAAATAATTAAGTCCTTTCAACCCACCTTCCACCGAAAACATTTTTTGTGACAACGCGACAACGCTGAGCCCCTTACCCTCTTTATGTCCACGTCTACGATAGAAATCGTACTTAAGTTTTTGAAAAAAACCCATTGGTACGAGCCTCGTACTCGGGTCCCTTGCGTCGAACTCCTATGGCCTAAACGCTCGGCTATCGTGACTACACTTATTAAGGTTATTAAAATCATAAATCTAATAAACTATTTATTTTAATCTGTATCAACTATTAAGTACTATATCAGAACTCCGCCAAGCGATAAAAATCAACTGTCTGTCATGTTTACTTAATGAAGTCTAACAACCGATAGCAACTGGATTAATAATTGCTTTCATGTTGTCGTCGAAACCGCAACTGTCATAATTGAATTTCTTACAATTATCCTATCTATTAAGATAAAATGGCCTCTATATTCACTCAACCATATCTTTAACAAGATTACAAATTCAATCTGTTTTTAATGTTACGTTTTTGTTGGTTACAGGTTCGACGATCTCTTAAGTTACGTGGCAGACGTAAAGAGAAGGAAAAACTGCCTTCGGGCATAACAGCCGATTACACAGCCTCATTGTTCGCACATCTCGAGCAAGATTCAAATTATACCAGTTACCCGATCATCTCAACCTCAGGATCCAATTCCAATCTCAGCGACGAAAACAACCATCTCTCCCCCGGATATCCAAACCCGCATAATAATTGGAACAAAAAGGATGGAATTCTCCAATCAGATAGCTCGGAGACGTCCCTTAATTCATTAAATAATCCAAACAACGTAAATAGCAGCCCCCGACAAGCGCAGAATCTACCTCCGATACCACCGCGACCACCAAAACGTGGCATTCTAAAAGGCCCCCGTCTAAGCAATGCTAGTTCCAATTCTCAAGAGAGTAGTGTTCATAATACCGATACGGTTGACTTCATTAACGGACAAGATTCCAACGTGGTTGCCCGAAACACACAACAAAACGAACTCATTTCATATGGTATCCCAGCTTCTAAAAGCACATCTTCGAGCGACGACATGCAACACTTACAAAATTTCACCAAAAAAGTTATTCATAGTCCTGTAGAAAATCAGTATAAAAATTACAAAAATAATGCGAACCCGGCAATAACTACTCAAGACATTGATGAGATACCAAAGACAAATGGCAATAGCTACCTGGGTGTAACTTCGACGTCTCCTAGCGCCGATTCCCTGACCGATACTACTACAAACTCATCATTTGCCACTCCACCATTCTCTACATCGCCCGTGGGTGAATCCCAAGGTTTTCACAGATGGTCCAGAACGAGTACATTCGACGATGTATACCTACCCTTGCCTCCATTAAAGCCATTGTCATTACCGAAGCCTCGTGAGCTTACTATACAAAGACAGAAAGCTCCTCGTAATGATTTCGGATTTAGCCTTCGACGGGCAATGGTACAAGAGAGAGTTTTTATCGGTGACGTTAAAGAACTGAGTGGTCATGAAGAGAACGGTTTCACTAACGGTGACAGTAAATGCAACGGTAATGTTGTTATGATTTCCAAGTTGACACAAAAGGCTGTGATCCTTGCTGAGCCCGGGTCGTATCCCGGCGCGAGTGAGACTGGTCTACTTCCCGGTGATAGACTTATAGAAGTGAATGGTGTTAATGTGGAGGGCAAAAGTAGAGAAGAAGTGATTGATCTAATTAAAGGGAGTCAAGATTCTGTTACCATAAAGGTGAGTTTTGAATTTTAATTTAGTGTTTATTTTAATAATATAGGGAAATTTTAGGTTAAAGTAAATTAATTCTGTTGACTGACTAACTAGATGTCATGGGCATAATGGGCTGACTTTCGAACCCTCAACCCTTAACTTAAAAGGCGGGGACACTACCATCTCGGCTATCGAGTCGTCATCTTTAGCCTCATAATAATTAAAAATATATATTTCAAGGATTTGTGAAGACCGCTATTCACTATAGCAGCGTAGCGGACATTCCCCTGCTCTAATTTCTTTCAAAGAATTATTTGAGTGAATTTGAGTCAATCATTGACCACCAGTCGGTATTATGCTACTTTGCTTTAAATCGGAATTGATACATAATTAGCTACTGAATTAGCACAATTTTTGGCAGATTTTGCCTTACTTATAATTAACACATGTTACGAAAATATATTAATAGGATTTGAAATATTAGAACTTGTGTGGCCTCATAATCTAACTGATCAATTTGTTGTTTCATACCGAAGATATAATTAAATTGAACAATTAGACTATGTCCAATTTAATAACTAATTGAAAGCTCTTCTTTTATAAATTACAAAATTTTTTGATAAACAGCTTGCAGCTGTTTTCGTCTTAAAAGAAGATTGGTTTTTAACAAGCGAATAGTTTTCGTTTCGTTGATATTAATGAGGAAAAGGGTTGTACCGTTAATCTTTAACCGGGTTTGTAAATGATTTATTCTATTCTCGCGTCTATACCGTATTAAAAAGCATCAATATTTTGATAATGTATGTTTTTCTTATTTGACAAATACATTAAATGTTTAATAATTTCCATTTTGTTTCCAAGTATATTGGCGTTTTTATAGTTAATAAAAGTAGCCGAGTGGTTGGATGGTCGGAATATCGAGTCAAGAGTTTACCAAGAAATACCCATGGGTTTTTCAAAAACTTACGTACGAATTATATCGTTGGCTTGGACATGAGGACGGCGACAGGCTCACCACCTGTCACGTTGTCCCGAAAATATCTTCTGTGGAAGGTGGGTCAAAGGGACTTAATTGTCTGGACTAGACCCCTGTCAACCCCTGTATTGGGAATTGAGTGTAGATATTTATTTTTATATATTTTAAAGTTAATAAACGTTACCCTTATTGTAGGAACCTCTAATAGGCCCTAGATACTCGCATCAGCCTAAAACAATTATTTTTGTTAATGATTTTGCGGATTTAAAATATTTATGAACCTTCATCAGCAGCTTTTTTCACATTATAAGTTCACTATATTTTATTTTTGGCATAAATTCTTTTGCGAAATTAAAAACCCTCACGCACGACAGCGGTATTACTAAAACTTCATTCTAGAAAACAACTGAGCAACAATTTTAACTACCGACGCTTACAGAAGAATATATTTAACATCTGTGAGTGCTTTCAGGGCTTTCTCGCTCACCGGACTTTTTATAAAAAGCTGTGATAGCGTACCAGCATCATGGTGGTTTTCGGTATATTTCTGCTTTGCAGTACTGAGTCCGATATTACCCATCTCTATATCACCCAATATATAAGACGTTATAAAAAATCTGTTTTATATTTGTTGGAAAGGTGTCTGATTGATTGTTTTAGCTGTCAACAATTGATGATTCAAGAAAACCCGTTCATACATGTATTAAATGCGTGAGAGAGTCACCACTAAAACGGTTAGTTTATATGTATGACCGCTTTGCTATGGATAACTGATGTATATTTTTAATATGTATAGGTGCAACCAATAGCCGAGCTGTGCGAGTTATCACGGAGGCGCACCGCTGACGGTGCTGAGGTGGATCTGTCAGAGAGCAACGTCAGGGGAGGAACCCTCAGCCGCTCGGGCAGTCGCCGGTTCAATACAACGCAGGTACGTATCGAGTTGTATGAAAGCCAGGGATTTTGTTTAGCGAAACACTGATTGATTTTATATCTGTAGGGTTGGAGATTAATATATTAAGAAATTTAAAGAAAGGGGGAAGTTTATGCATTTGTAATGTAAGAAATTCAATTCTTTCTTTAAACATTTATTCTCTTGTGCCAGTTTTTTACCTTTAGGGTTATTTTTTTTTTAATTTTTAAATAAAAATTGTATTTATGCAAATAACTCGAGCTCAAATTATAGACGCAAGAAGAAGCTGGTCACTAATTATACGTTACCCATGTCAGGTCTAGAGAAAAATAACCAATCCAGTGTAATTATAGAGTGGGAAACAATTTTTCTTTATTTTCGTTAAGTATCTTTTATAAAGTTTATAAGTATGTACAAGTAACAGTATGAATTGGTCCTATGTGCAAACTTGGATGCGCTCCAAATTGTATGTTCTCTGTAGAATAAGTAGCGGAGTAAAGGATTTTGGCGAGCGCCATATGAATCTCAGACACTGTGCCAACTTTTAAAATCAATAAAGTGCATTTTTTGGAAATATGTTGCTTACGCTTATCTTACTTTTCAAATTACATGTGCTACCGTGACGAACTCGTCGCTAGATTTGTGGCCACGGCGAAGAAATCGTAATAGAATTTTTTGTTTATATATGACTTAGTGAAAGAACATCGACCTGACACCCCAGTTTGGAAGTGACCCTTCCTTCGAAGCTACACGCAAATATTTGTTTGATGAATGTGGATATTTGTATTGATATATATATTTCATGGATGTTAAAAATATATCTTGGTCATTAGGACTGCGATAGGTCACCGCTTGTCACATTGTCCTACTTCGGTAGACTAAACTGTCTAGAACTCTGACTACTAATAATGTCTGCTTTTTCTTTTTCTTATTTTTGTATGAACCTCGCAGCATCTACCCCCATTCGGCCATGAATTACATTATATTCACTAGGACACCCGGGAAATCAATCGAAAGCGTAAGCGAAGATTCATTGAGCCTCGCACGCTAAACAATTACGGACCCCACGACGGTTCGACTCGGGCTCCTTTGACTGACTCATGCTTGTGCGTTGGGGTAGATTAATTGAGTGATTTCGATTGGTTAGAAATGAAAGTTTGTGCTTATTCAATAAAGTTATCTTCACACATATATATTAAGGATTAAGGGGTAGACGTAGATTAAAAATACCTTGATTTTTAATATAAGTTGAGAATCCTAATCGTGTTTTCGTCGATGATTTGTAGATACATTATTAATTATTGTTTAAGAAACTAACAGTTGGATAAAAGATATATATAATAAAATTAGTGAATTTATTAGAGAAATAAAATTGATATTGTGTGACTTTAAAAATAAAAAGAAGTATCTGTACCTAATCATAATATTATGTCTACGAAAATCTTCTTATGTCTATATGATTTGTCATGTCTATGACAAATCCGTGCAGTTTACCTTGTTAGGCCTATCGCGCCAAACATCTAAACACGAGTTTTTAAAGGGTTCTCATATCACTTGACTTGTGCGACGCCAGGTCGTTCAAGTAGTACTTTATTTTCACGATTCGATTTGTTTAAAGATTTCTATTATTCACACTATTTTCCTATCCGCATGGATATCGATAGCTATAAATAATATCTTCACGCTATATAATAATATCTTCACGCAATTCCTAATACAGGTGTAGACAGAGGTCTAGTCTAGACAATTAAGTCCCTTTGACCCATTTTCCACCGAACATATTGTCAGGACATCGTGACAGGTGATGAGCCCGTCGCCGTCTTCATGTCCAAGCCAACTATATAATTCGTACATAAGTTTTTGAAAAACCCATTGGTATGAGCCTGCCACCTGGGGATCGAACTCGGGTCTCTTGACTCGCAATTCCGACCACCCAACCACTTGGTTATCGTCACGTTTTTAAAAATTCGATTCACACTACTTTCCTATCCGCAAGGATATCGTTAGCTATAACTTCACAATTCCTCCACACTCCTCACACTCCTCAAAACTCCACAAAGTCCAAACTAGGCTGCTTAGTCTTTACAATACGACCTCGCGTGCGAGGGTCGACTTTTAAGTACACTTGCGTTATTGTTCGAGCTAAGCTTGTATCCAGAGTAGTACAGTTACCCTCGCCATTCGATAAGTATGCAAGGAAATTCGAACCGAAATGTAGGTTTCTTAAGAGCGGTAATGGTTTGTTCAAAACTGAAATTCATGGTGCAGTTAACCACTCTGGGTAGCTTTCTGGTTGCTATAGTAAAATTTACAAGCCTTTGTTTTGTATGCGGTTATGTATACTTAAACATATATATATTTCAGGTTAAGTTAAAGCTTTGCAAAATAATCGTTCTATAAATTTATGCAATCAGTATTTATCACACTGAATCATAAGTGTTTCTAAATCTACACTTTTCCGCGCTTTTAATGCGTTCATAAATTAAAATTACTCGTATAAGATGTTCCTGAGTCGCAATCTTAGTGTTTAAGATACTTTTAAGAAAGTATCGCTTTAAGTCACGATAGCCGAGTTGCTGGCTGGTTTTTCAAAAACTTATGTACGAATTTCATCGTTGGCTTGGACATAAAGGCGGCGACGGGCTCACCACCTGTCACGTTGTCCCGAAAATATCTTCTGTGGAAGGTGGGTCAAAGGGACTTAATTGTCTAGACTTGACCTCTGTCTACCCCTGTATTGGGAATTGCGTGAAGATATTTTTATTTTTTTTTATTTTTATCCCTTTACGCGTTTATATATTTATATTATTTAAATATGATATCAGTCTAATCGGTTTTAAAAATGTTTTAAACGGTTTTCAAAAATCGACACATTGACAAACATTGAACGCCCAGGATCACTGGAGATCTAGTCTTGTTCCAATTGTATTAGAAATGCTCTAAATAATAGTAAACGCCTACAGTCAAAATTAAGATAATTATATTAACAATGTCAAAGTCATATATTAGAACATACAGTGTGGTTACGGCGTATGAATATACAACCCCTTTCTTGCCGTGGGTGTCGTAAGAGGCGACTATAGTCAGTTGGAAATATAACCGCCACAATAAATACCAGACCGAAATTTTGGTGGGAACGGGAGCAGCGCTTAGGCGCGAGGTGTCTGGTGCTGCGATCGCCAACCCACTTGCCAAATGAGGTGAAATGGAAAATCTTCCCTTTCGAGAGACCTGTGGACTTTTGCAGGTCAATATGTATCTATGAATATATGAATGAAGGTCTTATAAATGCATAACCATCAAGTTACAAATCGGCAGAAACAAACAGAAAATATAGAAATAGATCAGATTTTAGCCCATCACAGTCCAGTACGAAAATCAGCTCAAAGACGAAATAAAATAATAAAAAACATATATAGATTGGGACAACATCACATACATTGGTCTGATCCAAAATTATTAGCTAGCGCAGGTTAAACACTTTTATTATATAAACAGAAACAAAGAAGGTATGAAAAACACCTACACCCGAAAAATTTTAGTAAAATTGTTTTCTACATTTACCCGACCGGCAATTGAACCCGGAACCACAAAGTTGGCGTCACCATAAAAACTGGTGTTCGTACTCGTGTGATATGTTTACTATAATTATACTATGTAAAGTAAACTGTATAGTTTTTTATTACATTGAAACAGAACTTTGTTATGATCATTGTAAGGAAAAGAGTCAGTCGTCAAAAACGCTCTGAAATAAATAGAAGCTACGAATAGCTTCATACTTACTTATGGATAAGTACTTGTATACGTTCACAATCAATAAATCATTTAACACTTTACGCAGGGAGAAATGGGAAAACATCAAATTTTCTTACATTGAAACTAATCTTAAAGTGCTTTTTTCTTTATTAAAAGAAAGAAGACCGTTCGGATTTCTGTCCAAGAAACATTGAAGGTTGTCTGCCACCCTATCGAGGATAGAGCATAAGGCTACAGGTTACGGGGCGACGAACCGTGATACCCCGTCTAGACATTGCACCCTCCTTAAAATAAACAACCCCTTTATAACCTAAGGATGGGTCGTTAAACTGTATCGAAGTAGATACAACGTGCAAATTAATTTACAAACATTTTTAATAATTAAAATATGATAAAAAGTAAAAATAAAATGAATATAAATATCTTCACGCAATTCCCACCTTCCACCGAAGATATTTTCGGGACAACGTGACAGGTGGTGAGCCCGTCGCCGTCTGTATGTCCAAGCCAACGATATAATACGTACACAAGTTTTTGAATAACCCAATGGTACAAGCCTGCCACCTGGGGATCGAACTCGGGTCTTTCGACTCGTAATTCCGACCACCCAAGCACTCGGCTATCGTGACGGATGATAAAAAGTGTTACGTAAAATTATATTGTATTCAATTCTTTCAAGTTGTTAGGTTATTGGTATATTCTCGCTAGTTAGCTTTTTATAAAACCAATTGCAAATAAACTTACCTAAGTAAAGGACGCATTTCATTGCCCTCTCTGAACGACTATCGAAATTCAACACTATTCGCAAGACAAATAGAGTTAAAGTAAATATTGTTAATGGCCACTATTAGGCAGAGGCCAATTATTTCTAAACAGTTCGAAATAACCCTATTCTTAGGTTGTTGTTGTAGCTCTAACATTTTAATCCTTCGAAATACACTATTCAATAAAAAAAAAAGGGAATCATCAAACTGTCACCACTTGCTTAGTTTTGGGCTGCTATTTTTCGAGATGGTTGTAGTGACTCCCATTGGTAGTCATTGCTATTTCCAAGACTTAATCCTTTTACGCCTTTTACGATGGCCATGGGATAAAGGAGGGGTGGAATATTTATAAGCAGTTAGCATGCGGTAATATCGGGTAACATTTCTAAAAAAATATAGTCAAATTCATACCGTCACCTTTCATATCGTTCGGCTTGACATTACTACTGTCTTGACCTTTGCTTTTTTATATGTGTACACAAAAAAAAGTCATAGAACTTTTGAAATAGAATATATGTACGAGGGCACAAATTACACACTTATACTGAAATATCTTGCATATGTCCAATAGAGCATCTTAAGTGACAACAGATTACTTTTTTTAGATTCTCTAATCACAACTAAAAATCCATAGGCCTGAATTGACTTGTCTATTATTATTTCCACTAAATACCACTCCCAGAAAATAATATCACATTGTTGTTCACATAAACATCGCTTTGTGTTCATATAATGGAACTCATTCGCAGAGACCATTCGATAATGTGAATGGGGGAGTAAACATCAATTTTAATTAGCCATTATAGGTCAGACGCATTATTGTTGTCATACGAATAATTGAGGCGTCGTCAGTAAACCAAATGTTAGGTTTAAAGTACTAATCACATTGTAGTTAGTAATTGCAACGATGCAGTAACAAATAGAATTATTTTAAGAAAGTTTTTCTACCGCACTAGACAAAGTTTGGTAAGCGAAATCTGCAAAACACTGCAACGTCAATATGTGGGATTTGAAATTGGTATGCCATGATTTAACCCTCTTCACTCCAGTGGTGACTTTCGTCATGCGATTTGATGCCGCAACTTCGTTTTAAAGTCACATAGCCGAGTGGTTGGGTGGTCGGAATTTCAAATCAAGATATTCGATTCCCAGGTGGCAGGCTCGTACCAATGGGTTTTTAAACTTATGTACAAATTATATCGTTCGCTCTAACATAAAAAAAACGGCGACGGGCTCACCACCTGTCACGTTGTCCCGGAAATATCTTCGGTGGAAGGTGGGTCGAAGGGACTTAATTGTCTAGACTAGACCTTTGTCTACCCCTGTATTGGGAATTGCGTGAAGATATATATTTATTTATTACATTTTTAACTTCATCTTAGTTTTTTCGATTTGATGATTTTACATCCCGACTTAAATTCATCAAATCGAATCCTCTTAGCACTCTAAGAAATGCATCAAAAGTACTGCGAAACGTCAATTCTGAAAAAAGCCCGGAGTGTAAAATACCCTTCTTCAACTTGTCAACGGAGCATTGACATCTGTTCTTTAGGGAAACGTAGATTGTGTGGTAGTACGTTTGACTTTGGATTTTAGCTTTTCGCTAAGTGTTCCAATTTTTAAGATTCATTGTAAAGATTTTTTTTACTCGTGTTTAGAATACGAATATGTCAACAGATGTCTTTTTAACAGTGTCGACTATAAATAATCCTTTAATATTGACAATTTAGTCTTTTCGACCCTTCTCCCACCGATGACGTTTTTTGGAACAACGTGATAGGTGGTGAGCCCGTCGCCGTATTTTTGTCCAAGCCAACGATATAAATCTTACATAATTTTTTGAAAAAACTCATTGGTACGAGCCTTGGGGATCAAACTCGGGACTCGTGACTCGAATTCCGATCACCCAACCACTCGGCTATCGTGATTTTTTTTTTATCTACTTACATCCTGTAAAAGTCTGCAAAGGTGTAGGTATAGGCCCCTTAAGGGCATTTGCCATAATCACCATGCTTGGGTAACGATTAGTGATCGAAACACCAAACAACTCGTACCTTTAACGATGCCGCCTGTCTGTTTTACTCAATTTTGATTTGGCATTTTTCGAGATGGTGGTATCGCCATCTGTTGGTAGATATTAACGAGCTTTTCCCTAAGTCGAAATACGATGCCCACGGGAAGAATGGAGTCGGTAAAACATGGCAACACATTTAAAATTATTATTTTGGTAACTTAAAAACTTTCTAAACAGCCTGTAACATACATTACAAGTGTTGTCTACAAGTCTACAAAATTATCGCCGTAAAAGAATCAGCGTATGTTGTCAGAAATTGTCAATAGATGGCGTCTATATTAATTTTATACCTAATTAGCAAAAATGCTTATATATGACATTTAGAAGGACAAGCTATAATACTTTTAATGTTTTGCAATTATCTATTTAATTTCGGTTGATAAATTGATATTTAACAAATATTAAACTTATAGGTATTTCGTGTGTACTTATTAAACATAGAATAACCAAACATGTAAAATATAAGAGAATATTGTGAATACATGGTTTGCCTGAATTATAAGGTTAATAACATTTCGCTTATTATTGTGCTGTATAACAACAAAGGAAATTCTATAATTGTTGCCAACGCCATCTATGAAACGATTGAGAATACTGTAGTTGTCCGAATCAGAGAATACTGTAAAATTCCTCTGAATAATTGTTATATTTTGTTGTGTTTACACAGTTCACGGTGGTTCAGATGGATGGCGAAACCGGTCAATTTTATTAGTGTAATTGTACAGGAGTCTACAATCAACTTAGAATCAGTTTAGAGCGGCAATAGCCTAATGGTTTAGGGTGCGGACTGCGAAACATGACGTCGCAGGTTCGGGCCCCACCATTCGACTATTGACGTAAAACCAACTCCAGACACAAGCATTGCAGCTTAATTGGAGTGGTTAACAGGAATACTAGTAATGTTATTCGGCATTGCTAGTATTCTTTAAAAAAAAAAAAACTTTCTTCCTGTGTGTGTCCCAAGAGACGACTAAGGGCTATCAATAGATTGCGGGATAACCATCTCTAAAATTTTTAAGAAAATTTATAGCTTTTCAGTTGAGCGGTATGCGTTTTACCTTAACTGGGTAAATCCAGATTTATTAATGACTAGCTGTAGCTCGAGATTTGACACTTAACGCGGATCCCAAATTATTTTCCTGAATAATTAAAAGTTGAGTAAGTTATTCATTATAACAACAGCTATCTGGCAGGGGAAGTCCCGTCAAAATCGGTCCAGCCATTTTAGAGATTAGCGGAACAAACATTGTAAAAAAAATATTTTGGTGATGTGCTGTTTTATTCGGTCATATACAGGTAGTAAATAACGGTTATTTCAATATTACAAACAGACACCAATTTTATTTATATGTATAGATAAACAAAAAATGCAGCAACTTTTTGTCTTAAAAGTGGAAATCTGTTGTTTATTCTAATGTTTCCCAGGGTATCGAGAAGCAATTTTTGTATGACATAGTAATTAGTTTAAGTCTAATGTTTTACAAATAGCAAAATACTGTACGAAATATGTTCATATTGAATGGTAAAACAAAATGGTCGTTACAAGTCCACTGCAGGACATAGGCCTCTCCAGTGCATCCCCGCCTCCGTCTCCTGCAATCGGATAGGCGATCCCTTACCGAGTACCGAAGAGTACGAGATCCAGTACCGAACCCTTCGCACCCTAGACGTAAATTACGGTCGGATATTTATCCCGCCATCTATCGATATCAACTTGCATTTTTAAGACTTGTCCCTTAGTCGCCTCTTACGACACCCACAGGAAGAAAAGGATCAGACCCAAAATTATAGTTCTTGATAAGTGAAGATTATCTCAAATCCTCTCCTTATAAGAGGCCAATGTCCTGCAGTGGAGTTCTGCTTGTCATTAAAAATATATAATATAAATAAATATTTTCACACCATTCCCAATACTGGAGTTGATAGAAGTCTACACAATTAAGGCCTTTCAACCCAACTTGCAAGAAATTTTTTGGGACATTACAATGTTATGAAGTTTAATTTAGACTGAGATGTATTTACTGGATATTCTATATTTATTTATTGCCTAAATGACATCAAAAATTTATACACAACCAATAATAACATGACTTACAATACAGCATGACCATTTTTAGATATAACCTATTAATTTTCAATTATCATCTATACACTTTTTAACTTACACTGTATGTACTAGTTGTCACTAGTGCTTTTAGCCACTGACGCCCAAATATAATAAGGTTAACAATTAATAGTCGACTTTGCAACAACCACGAAATATATAGTTTGCATATTTTCTTAAATCACCATTACTAAAGCATAACCATAATGATTCAAGTTAACAATAAAAATATGTACAAGTAACATC
The DNA here is from genome assembly GCA_029286605.1 of Sericinus montela. Classification (NCBI taxonomy): domain Eukaryota; kingdom Metazoa; phylum Arthropoda; class Insecta; order Lepidoptera; family Papilionidae; genus Sericinus; species Sericinus montela. Next base: position 82,184 of record JAGSMR010000038.1, read on the forward strand.
GACTAGTTGCCACTATAATATTATCTTATGGTATTATTTACATGTAATATATATAAATATAGTATATGCTGAGGCATGAATTTCCTTATTGTCTAATTATAGTAAACTAAAGGTTTTTACAGATCTTTTGACATTTCCTTACACAAGATATAAAATAATATTAAAACATTACCTGCCAAATGGATAAAATGCATATCTTGAGTGCTGTTTTTTTTTAATATTAATGATTTGGTGTTTAATAACATAACAATTAAAGTTTTTAGTAACAACTAATTCATATTTACATATCCTGAAAGTTCTTGTCAAAACTCTGCATTTCATATTTTGCTATGACATTGCAAACTTCCATTTTTACTTTTGGGATTAAATTTGGTTGTAACTTTTTAACACTTGCTGCCATACTCCTGAAGAAAACATCAATTTCATTGGTATTTTCTTTGAGAACCTTTTCTATAAGCATATCAATAACTTGAGACCTTTGTTCAGGTGTTTTCGGGTCTTCCACACATCGTACATATGTTTTCGGTCCATTTGCAATAATTGGTTTTGGTAATATTTTAACGGGGCAATATTTTTAGGTATAATAGGTATTGCCTTTCTGCGACCTGCACCTCTTCTGCTGATTTTTTTAGGTGGCTCTCCTGAATTAGATTCTACCTTTGGTAATATTTTTATATAAGCATTCTGTTTGACTTGAGACTCTTGTGGGCCATCAACAAGTGTGATCTGTAATACATAAAATAGAATTAAAGAAACTACCAATATTAATAAATTTATCCTAAAACTGGGCATTGACCTGTCAATGTGAGAATTCCAGCATAACCATTAAACAAATTAATAATGGAATAAAGATTAATTACTAATACATTATACATATATAGTTTGTCATGTGGTGTTGAAGTGAGGATATTACACACTCTTTCTTCATTTGGGGTAAGAGGAGACAAAGGGAAAAGCCTCGCAATTGCCAATTACCTACAGACAGATACCATAATAACATTGTCGATAAATACCAGATGAAATAAAAATAATTAAATATCTTCACGCCATTCGCAATGCAGAGATAGAGCTCTTGTCCAGACAATTAAGTTCCTTTTTAAGTCCCTTCCGCTGAAGACATTTTTTGGGACAATGTGACAGATGGTGAGCCCGTCACTGTCTTTATGTCCAAGCCAACTATATAAGTTGTACATAAGTTTTTGAAAAAACCCATTAGTACAAGCCGGCCACCTTAGGATCATACTCAGGTGTGTTGACTTGAATTCCAATAACTCAACCACTCTGCTGTTGTGATTTCAAACACTTTCAAGGTTAGGCCTATGTTTATGGGCCGTTTGATGTATTAAAAATTAACTATCTTCCAGTGAAAATGCCATCTCATATGATCCCAGAATATATATAAAATTAAATATTATATAAAATTTTCATAAGTATTTAATAAAAGTAATTGTTATGAACTTAAAAGCAGACATCAATTTTATGTATTCATATGAATTTTAATAACTGTACATTTATTTTAAGATCATTACACATGTAGGCAACATACCATGTTAAAAGAATATTGGGTCTGTAATAAGTAATAACACTGGTGTGGTTTTACCTTACCTATACCTACCTACCTGTGCTTCAGAGCATATTGTAAATATTTGTTTTTAAATATTTTTTTTGATGCTCTCACTGTGTATTGAATCCAGGGGCAATAATTATTTTGGCATAACTCGGAAGAGCCAACAACAACATTCTTTATTTCTTTGTCACGTTATAAAAACATGTAAGAAATACCTCGAAAGACTAAATGAAATTTACATTTTTTACAGTATTATTTTAAGTATTCTGCAGTCACGATAGCCGAGTGGTTGGGTGGTCATAATTTCGAGTCAAGAGACCCGAGTTCGATCCTCAAGTGGCCGTACCAATGGGTTTTTCTAAAAACCTATGTTCAAATTATATCATTAGCTTGGACATAAAGATGGCGACGGGCTCACCACCTGTCATGTTGTTCCAAAAATATCTTCAGTAGAAGGTGGGTCGAAGGGATGTCTAGACTAGACCTCTGTCTACCCCTGTATTGGGAATTGCGTGAAGATATTTTTTTTAATTTTATTTTGGCAGTCTGACCTCTTTTTCAAAGTTTGAATTAAGACTTTTAAAATATACAACTTAGATTCCTAGTCACTTATACATACCTCGTAATATTCTTTGTTGTCTATAATAACTTGTTCTGGCTCTACAACTCCTAATACTGACTCATCTTCCACCTGGTTGTTATCCATTTTCATTGATATCTCCCCAACTTCAGTATTATCCAGAGAGGTACCAGCTAAGAACTGTAGCTTTTCAAAGATATTTGCCTTTGTTTTATGTATTGTACCCATGCGCATGCTCCTCATGAACCCATCGCGGAGGCCTCGCCAACGCTTTTTGCATTCTTCAACTGGAATTAAATATTAATATTTTAATAATTAAGATACTTATTAAAAATTAAAAACAACACAGGCCAAACATTTGGTGTCTTATAACTACACTCTAGTATCATCAATTTTCTTCTTCTAAAACAATAACCATTAAAATAAGAACAAAGCCTGACATAATATATTTGTAATGAGAAATGTACTTTGTGTTAAGGTTCACATGTGGTAGAACTAAAAGAACAGAAGGAAGAAAAGAAAGAAAACTTATGTGTCATTGGCTTTAGACATTAAGACAGTCACAGATTCACCTTTCATGCAGTTTGAAATAAGCCAATATATATTTATACTGATTTTGACAGCTATTAGAGAAATTTGTCTTCCAATAAAACCCATTCTCAATTCAAGGATAGGCAGAGGTCTAGTCAAGTCTTTTCAGGTCAAGTCCCTTCAACCAACTTTCTACCAAAGACATTTCTTGGGACAATGTGTCAGGTGGTGAGCCCATCGCCGTTTTTGCCATGCACATTACAAACCTATCTAATGTCCAAGGTGCTTAATTTCTACTATACTGATCCTATTCTCAAGTATAAGATACATTTGAAATAAAGATACACCATCATATGTATGTTTGACGAATTAAATATTATTATTTTATGATCTTATAAATCAGATTTAAAATAATGAATTGAAAATGTACCACTTTGTTTCAAAATAATGAATAACAAAAAACCTTACTTGACTGTTGCCCTTTCTCACATTATTATATACTGTATAAAACAACGGTGATCACACTGGACTAGTCCTTACAATTCTTCTTCACTGGACAAGAAAGTACAAATTTGCACATTTCAAAAATCTCTCAATCTAATTTTAAACTCGAATATTAATTCCCGCAATGGGATTAAGTTATATTCTGTAGTTGTGTCACGCAGCACAAAGCATACCAATCCACGTTACCGTCTTACCTGGTTTAGATAATGCTTGAGCTATTTCTTGCCATGTAGATTCACGAGCCAGTATATTTTTTCGCGAGGGATCAAAATAATTATACAAGCATGCATGTGGTTGAACTAATTCAACTAGTCTTTCATCCTCTTCTGTGGTCCATCCCACTGCGTTCAATGGCATTTTCGAGTTCCCGTTTTCGCTTGCGTCACAAAGCGAATACAAAATGTCGGCCGCCTATCAGGAACTAAGATAGCTGCGCTGCGCAGCACGACGTCACAAATTCACCGCAAGTCATGACTCGAATGAATGTGCGACATAAGTATAACGACAGTAAAATTTTAGCTCTCAGACTTGAATGATTGTACCATAGACAGTATAGAGTACATTACTCTATACTGTAAATTACATGACAATTTTTAAAAGTCAGTATTAAGTACACTAAATCAAAGATTAACCACTAAATTGAACATTATTAATCAAACACACCCCTTCGAAAAATAAAACTTTAATTTTTGTACTAATCTTTGTATTTATCAAAACTTAAAAACACAGTTTTTTTTGGGAAGTATCCTGTAATACCAACAAAAGTATAAATCATTACTACATTATCTACGATGATAACAAAGGCTTTATACATACGTTAAAATATGTCACAGGTATGTTTAAGCTTTGCCATGTGCATCTGTTTACATAAACCAGTTCTGATAACGGTGACATTGTGATAATTTTAATCATATGCCCAACACACATCATATACCGCACTTTTGTTTTTTTTTTAAGCTTTCACACTTAATTTCTAATTTGTAATAACTTCTTTGTAATTCCGTACCAAGAGCATTAAGCGAGTGTACGACAAAGCGCCTGTTGTTTTATTTTAGCAAAAATTTAAAAATGTGTTTTAAGAATTTAAATCGCAGTTTAGTTATGAATAAAAAATTATATCAGTTTATCTTTTAATTTTGTTTTTAATAATATCTGTATATAATAATATCATATTTATTATATACAGGCAGTAAAAATTCCAAAAAATAAAAATGATTGGTAACATGTACTACATTTCTTAACGTTTACTTCTATTTATTTTACAAAGTATAGATCTTTGGCATTATGTATTTTTTAATAAAACATGATACAAGCACACTGAAGTCCTTGAATTAATTGACTTAGTTTCAACCATAATTCGGGCTTTTCTTGACCGCTTCGATCACTCTTTTAATACGAAAATATTAATTTTGAAACTGAAATCCTGCGAAGACCGTGCAAATTTATGTTGTGCAAATAGTGTATAACATATGCAAACTGTATCACGGTCATCCACTTAATAATAACTATAAATCCAGTACATGCATGAGATGTTGCTTAGATGAAACCCGACGTTTGATTTGCCATGCTGTAATTACACATGTGGGAAGATTATTTATGCGTCAAGTTATTACGAGATCGGACCAATGGTACCCGCGTAACATTATCATTTTATTTTTGTTATCATAGTGTCATATACATTAAACAAAATTGAAATGGTCTCTGAAATTTTAAACGATCCTGATAGTGACGCTTGCTCAATATTTTTTTTAAGAATACAACGCTATTTAGGGAATGTACATTATAAAGCTTAATCAGCGAGGTAAAAACAAGTTTTCTTTATTAAAACAGCTCGGGGTGCATGCTCCGAGTAACCAATAAAGCGATTGTGAGGAGAATAGTGGTTCAAAGTTGTCTTGAGTCACCGGGTAGCACCACGGACGACGGACGACGATGGATTTTTGGACGACGATGAAAAATTAGTAGTATTATTAGGTGTCATTTACTTCGTACAAGAAATTCTTCAACGCGACTTTGCACTGTCTATGCATTCACTACTCTGTGATAACTATTTAATGTATTCTATATTAATTAGTACTTGACACAGACATGAGTGTTCGGCTCTTGCTACAGATGATAATTAAAAGCGCTTATTGAAATGATTCTCATTAATTATAGAAATATTTAGAAACTTTTACAGAGACATTATTATAATTTCTACTAATTTTGGTTCTTTATTATGGTACGATGTAATAAAATTTTTTGTAATTATAATCAATAAAATGTAAATTGCTTATTAAGGGCTCCATAGAATATTTAAATATATCAATGTATTATATATATCAATGTTCTAAAAAATATCTAATATACATAACATGTGCTTGCGAATTGTAGTTTACATCATAAGAAAGGTTATAGGTGACAACCTATTAGATTTTAAATAATAATAAATAAATAAATATCTTCACGCAATTCCCAATACAGGGGTAGACAGAGGTCTAGTCTAGACAATGAAGTTCCTTCGACCCATCTGCCATCGAAGAAATTTTCGGGACAACGTGACAGGTGGAGAGCCTCTCGCCGTCTTTATGTCCAAACCAAGGATGCAATTCGTACATAAGTTTTTGAACCCATTGGTACGAGCCACCTGGGGATCGAACTCGGGTCTATTGACTCGAAATTTCGACCACCCAACTACTAGGCTATCGTGACTATTAGGTTTTCCTGCCGAATTTTTATCGAGAGCTTATAAATTCCACGGAGTTTTTGTTGCGAAACTACACATGCTAATATTAAAAATAAGAATTGGGATGGGAAAAGGTAAAACGAAAGACCACTAGAAGAATAAGTAAATGTATGAATTGGGTCCGCCACTGTTTACCTTTCCCATCGGCACAGGAAAAGTTACCCTACGAGGTCCGAGGACCATTTGCAGAGGAACAAAAACGCTTGGCTTTCCACGGCAAAATTAGCTTTCGTATTGTTTAGATGAATTTGAAATATTTTACATTTACGCAGCAAGATTGAAATCATACGCCAAATCCATATATCGACGCGATTGAGTATATACGTAGCGTTGCAGTCGACCATAACATTAGGGTGGCGACTGCTCAGCTGTGCTTCCGCAGTTTTATACATTGTGTTTCCGATTCGAAAATAGAAAATCGTAAAATATATCATTATCGACACTACCTACACAATATTATATCTGAAGATATAATATTGATATAAAAAGCGGAATTCGTAAATAAATACAAATAAATATCTTCACGCAATTCCCAATACAGGGGTAGACAGAGGTCAAGTCTAGACAATTAAGTCCCTTTGACCCACCTTCCACCGAAGATATTTTCGGGACAACGTGACAGGTGGTGAGCCCGTCGCCGCCTTTATGTCCAAGCCAACGATGAAATTCATACATGAATTTCATGAAAAACTCATTGGTACTGCCACCTGGGGATCGAACTCAGGTCTCTCGACTCGAAATTCCGACCACCCAACAACTCGGCTATCGTGACTCGTAAGTTTGTTTTGTTGTGTGAAGTCTTTAGATCTAATAATAGATTCTGATTTTTATTTCTTTTATAGAAAGTCTCCCTGGGACTAAGCTATGAATTATACTGTCACATATTAAATGTGCTAATGATGAAATTCATTAAAACGACGTTGCCGTGTTAATAGAGCGATTATTTTTATATTAAAGTTGTGATGACTACGTAGCTAAATATTTATTAAAGGAGCTGCTTTTTGCAATTCACGAAATTCCCAACAGGGGTAGACAGAGGTCTAGTCTAGACAATGAAGTTCCTTCGACCCATCTGCCATCGAAGAAATTTTCAGGACAACGTGACAGGTGGAGAGCCTGTCGCCGTCTTTATGTCCAAGCCAACGATGTGATTCGTACATAAGTTTTTGAAAAACTCATTGGTACTGCCACCTGGGGACCGAACTCGGGTCTCTCGACTCGAAATTCCGACCACCCAACAATTCGGCTATCGTGACTATTAGGTTTTCCTGCCGAATTTTTATCGAGAGCTTATAAATTCCACGGAGTTTTTGTTGCGAAACTACACATGCTAATATTAAAAATAAGAATTGGGATGGGAAAAGGTAAAACGAAAGACCACTGGAAGAATAAGTAAATGTATGAATTGGGTCCGCCACTGTTTACCTTTCCCATCGGCACAGGAAAAGTTACCCTACGAGGTCCGAGGACCATTTGCAGAGGAACAAAAACGCTTGGCTTTCCACGGCAAAATTAGCTTTCGTGTTGTTTAGATGAATTTGAAATATTTTACATTTACGCAGCAAGATTGAAATCATACGCCAAATCCATATATCGACGCGATTGAGTATATACGTAGCGTTGCAGTCGACCATAACATTAGGGTGGCGACTGCTCAGCTGTGCTTCCGCAGTTTTATACATTGTGTTTCCGATTCGAAAATAGAAAATCGTAAAAATATATCATTATCGACACTACCTACACAATATTATATCTGAAGATATAATATTGATATAAAAAGCGGAATTCGTAAATAAATATAAATAAATATCTTCACGCAATTCCCAATACAGGGGTAGACAGAGGTCAAGTCTAGACAATTAAGTCCCTTTGACCCACCTTCCACCGAAGATATTTTCGGGACAACGTGACAGGTGGTGAGCCCGTCGCCGCCTTTATGTCCAAGCCAACGATGAAATTCATACATGAATTTCATGAAAAACTCATTGGTACTGCCACCTGGGGATCGAACTCAGGTCTCTCGACTCGAAATTCCGACCACCCAACAACTCGGCTATCGTGACTCGTAAGTTTGTTTTTGTTGTGTGAAGTCTTTAGATCTAATAATAGATTCTGATTTTTATTTCTTTTATAGAAAGTCTCCCTGGGACTAAGCTATGAATTATACTGTCACATATTAAATGTGCTAATGATGAAATTCATTAAAACGACGTTGCCGTGTTAATAGAGCGATTATTTTTATATTAAAGTTGTGATGACTACGTAGCTAAATATTTATTAAAGGAGCTGCTTTTTGCAATTCACGAAATTCCCAACAGGGGTAGACAGAGGTCTAGACCCTTCGACCCACCTTCCACCGAAGATATTTTCGGGACAACGTGACAGATGGTGAGCCCGTCGCTGTCTTTATGTCCAAACCAACGATGAAATTCATACATAAGTTTTGAAAACTCATTGGTACTGCCACCTGGGGATCGAACTCAGGTCTCTCGACTCGAAATTCCGACCACCCAACAACTCGGCTATCGTGACTCGTAAGTTTGTTTTTGTTGTGTGAAGTCTTTAGATCTAATAATAGATTCTGATTTTTATTTCTTTTATAGAAAGTCTCCATATCCCTGGGACTAAGCTATGAATTATACTGTCACATATTAAATGTGCTAATGATGAAATTCATTAAAACGACGTTGCCGTGTTAATAGAGCGATTATTTTTATATTAAAGTTGTGATGACTACGTAGCTAAATATTTATTAAAGGAGCTGCTTTTTTGCAATTCACGAAATTCCCAACAGGGGTAGACAGAGGTCTAGACCCTTCGACCCACCTTCCACCGAAGATATTTTCGGGACAACGTGACAGATGGTGAGCCCGTCGCTGTCTTTATGTCCAAGCCAACGATGTGATTCGTACATAAGTATATATATATTTCCAAATATATATAAATATATGTATATATTTCCAAAATGTTATAAGTTTCCGGGTACGGTTTCTTATTTTCGTCTTCTCCGATGTTGCTAATTTTAACAAATGATCAAAATTCAAACATCTGATTTTTGGTAGAATTTTTTCTTATTCCTCTCATTCCATCTTGATACGGCGAAAGGCAAAGGCTACGTTAAAACTCTGAGTATCTGCCACCAAATACGATATTTTTTTTGGAAGCAACATTATGACGACCTCCGTGGGCGAGTGGCGTAAACGCCGGTTTTCAAGGTGTCGTCATCTCCAGGTCCCGGGTTCGATTCCCGGTCGGTTCAATGTAGAAAAACCACCTTTTCAACATTTTATCGGGTCTGGGTGTTTGTGGTGCGTTCGTTGTTTCCGATTCCCATACCACAAGTGCTTTAGTATCTTACATTGGCATCGGAGCAATGTGTGTGATATTGTCCCCATCTATACTTGTATTTAATGACCTAATGATTCAGCGGCTGCTTAGTGTCTAGCAGCCCATGGTTACTTGAAATCAACTTAAAACAAAGAAAGTCAGATATGTGTTGTCACCCCTGAGGTCTGAGAAAGAATGGTTCATTGCCTGTAATTACATAAGCTAATTATTGCATTTCAATTTGGTACACGGCTATTGTTACAATGTCTTTTGGATCGCCAGAAAATCAAGTAAGAGTATGGCACTAACTCAGACGGCTTGATAATTACATATGGGAAACTCTTCTTTCATTTTATGTTAAAAAGGTACTTATTAACGTTCCGTGCTATTTTTAATCTACCATTTGACCTGCAATAGCTAGCGGACTCCAGCGTTCGTGGTCGATCTCCTAAAATAATAACAAAGAAACACCTTTTTAGTACGTTATTTATATATATAGTATATATATATATATATATATATATATATATATATATATATATATATATATATATATATATATATATATATATATATATATATATATATATATATATATATATATATATATATATATATATATATATATATATATATATATATATATATATATATATATATATATATATATATATATATATATATATATATATATAAATATATATATATATATATATATATATATATATATATATATATATATATATTTCAAATATATATAAATATATGTATATATTTCCAAAATGTTATAAGTTTCCGGGTACGGTTTTTTATTTACGTCTTCTCCGATGTTGCTAATTTTAACAAATGATCAAAATTCAAACATCTGATTTTGGTAGAATTTTTTTTTATTCCACTAATTCCACCTCGATACGGCGAAAGGCAAAGGCTACGTTAAAACTCTGAGTATCTGCCACCAAATATGATATTTTTTTTGGAAGCAACATTATGACGACCTCCGTGGGCGAGTGGCGTAAACGCCGGTTTTCAAGGTGTCGCCATCTCCAGGTCCCGGGTTCGATTCCCGGTCGGTTCAATGTAGAAAAACCACCTTTTCAACATTTTATCGGGTCTGGGTGTTTGTGGTGCCTTCGTTGTTTCCGATTCCCATACCACAAGTGCTTTAGTATCTTACATTGGCATCGGAGCAATGTATGTGATGTTGTCCCCATCTATACTTGTATTTAATGACCTAACGATTCAGCGGCTGCTTAGTGACTAGCAGCCCATGGTTACTTGAAATCAACTTAAAACAAAGAAAGTCAGATATGTGTTGTCACCCCTGAGGTCTGAGAAAGAATGGTTCATTGCCTGTAATTACATAAGCTAATTATTGCATTTCAATTTGGTACACGGCTATTGGTACAATGTCTTTTGGATCGCCAGAAAATCAAGTAAGAGTATGGCACTAACTCAGACGGCTTGATAATTACATATGGGAAACTCTTCTTTCATTTTTATGTTAAAAAGGTACTTATTAACGTTCCGTGCTATTTTTAATCTACTATTTGACCTGCAATAGCTAGCGGACTCCAGCGTTCGTGGTCGATCTCCTAAAATAATAACAAAGAAACACCTTTTTAGTACGTTATTTATATATACTAGTACCGAACCCACATAGAACAGACAATATATTCGCATATAAAAGGCCTTTGTATTGTGTATTTTCTTATTGTAAAATTTTATAGTTTTGAGGGAAAGAGTAACAAACATCCATATATCCATCCTCTCATATTTTCACGTTTCTAATATTGTTCGGTTTTCTATAATAGTACTTAACCCAAAAACCACTAAATGTAATATTTAAAAGAAAACACGTAAAGGGAAGTAGATGTTGGTCGCGTGCTGGCACTTCCTTTACACCTGAGTTATTTCTCGATCTCACTCAATACGGAAACCATAAAATATATTGACATGCTTGTGCTAGATACATTTTATGACTTATGATTATTTGGTCACATCATTTGTGCCACGTTAGCCGAGTGGTTGGGTGATCGGAATTCTAATTAGGAGACTCCAGTTTGACTCTCAGGAGGAAGGTTCAGGCCAATAAAGTATTTCGGAAATTTTGTAAAATTGGTATCGTTTAAGTACTGAGACGCCGATAGGCACACCGCCTGTTGTTGGTTCAAATAAACTCCGATGAAATGGGGGTCAATTAAAAAAAGGAAGATTTAAAATTGACAAGACCTTGATTATTTTGCCCAATCCATCCATCGATCGATCGTCCGAACATTCATACTTGTGATTTCCGTGCTATGCGCAGAAGTTATTATTTTTTGCTCATTAGACTCTACTCTCTTTTATTATTGAAATATGGTAATTAAAATACTTTATTTTTTAAAAGGAAAGTTTCTACATTTTGATATTATTTGACTGTTCGTGCCAAAAGTTTCTCTGCAAATATTGGCGAACACGAACTTAATTGTGAAACATTTAAAAATTCGACATTTTAAAATAGTTTTCTTTAAATTATTTCATTAAATTAAAATTGTTTTTTTTTTTTTTTTGAAAAACCCATTGGTACGAGCCTACCAACTGGGGATCGAACTCGGGTCTATTGACTCGAAATTTCGACCACCCAACCACTCGGCTATCGTGATATATGTACGAATATCGTTGGCTTGGACATAAAGACGGCGACGGGCTCACCACCTGTCACGTTCTCCCGAAAATATCTTCGGTGGAAGGTGGGTTGAAGGGACTTAATTCTCTAGACTCGACCTCTGTCTACCCCTGTATTGGGAATTGCGTGAAGATTTTTTTTAAATTGTTACCTACCTTGTTCTGAATTAAGCACCATTATCATATTTAAATTAGCAGTAAAATTAACTTAGAATATTTTTTTAAATGCCATCATTTATGAATTGTGACTTAATTATAGCTATTGCAATTTACTGCTTGGGGACCTGTTAAGACATTAGAGCTGTTTAATGTGTCTAGCCATAATAGCTTGCGGCAAATCTGCTAGGAATTAAATCGATTTGATTTGTCACAACCGTAGTGTAATAGTATAGTATTGTTATATGACGTCCGTGACTCAGCAGGGGTTTGTTCTGGTACCGCTTACTTGTTAACATACCTGATTGTTAAGCCGTCGGTCATGCTCGTAACTTCAATAGAGGTTACAAATGCGTGTCAGACTGCTTAGGCTTTGGGCAGTGTGACAGTGCTCAGTCTTAGGTTGAATGTTTCGCAGACTGGATACATATAGCCTGGATATACGTTTTCTTTTATTGTTTTCTTCATTTGGAGACTTACTTAGCGATCGTTGAACCAGACAGCTCGTATTTTGCACGCTGCTGCCCACCGACTGTTTAATTTTGTCTGGATTTTCTGACGGAGACTGCCCTTAGTTAGGCCCTTAGTTGTCTATAAGACAGCCATGTAAGAAAAGCAAGACAAGCCTGATAAATAGGATCTTCTGAAAATTTACTGTTTTTTCATCGATTTATCCTATGAGATGATAGGTAGAGAATGCATTGTCCACCCTCCGATCCTACAACTTTTGTTTAGTTCAATACTATATGAATAAGGTTTAAATAATTAAATAAATACATATATAATTAGTAAATCCACCTCCTCCTTTCTCTAGGAGCCTAAAGTTTAGCTGTGGGCATTTGTTTGCTCACTGAGATAACATTTTCTATGTTGACGTGATAAGTTTTTGTTTACTGCAACCATTCGTTGAGAAACTTAATGTGTGTATTAAAGTGAGTTTTATAAAGGTATAAGAAAGCGACATTCGTATAAAAAATACATTAAGGTCTCGGTTCCTATTAGTTCGGATAGGTACTTCCGACATGTTTAAAAATATTGTTTTCTGTTTGTTGATAATTTTTTGTCTCTCTGTTATCTTTCAATATTAGTTGTAAAGTTTTTGTTTAGACAAATAACGTATAATTTTTCATCTGCCCACGAAAACTGAATGATGTCTCTAAAAGTTACGTTATAGGAGGTATGTACATATGTCTCGCGTTTTCAACTGGTTTGAAAATTTTTCTCCCTTCAGAGGAATAAAAATGTAAAATTTTTCTTCAGGTTATAATTATATCCTTCAAGCTTTGTCTTAATCAAATACAATTTCATTAACCGGATAAAGACTCTGACTTCACTTAGGAGTCGTATGGGTAAGTACGATATGCGTTGCCGTTTCTGTAGCAAAACTGCACTGTAATAGATTTTATTCTAGTTTAATTCTAGGTTAGTTTAATTCCAGTATGGACAATTCTGTCTAACCACATAACGAATATGAAGGTTCTGATAGCAGTTCCATGGGCTTTGTTCCATGGAGTTTCCATCCATGGGCTGCCATACTAGTCACTCCCCAATAGCCCATCTATTAGCTAGTTTTTCACCCAATCAACACAAAGAAGCAATATTGTTTCAGTGATTTATTTATGACGGTGTAATAACCTAACTATTTGCACATTGATTTGTGAATTTTGTATTTACAGTCCCCTACATTAGAAAAGTAAATCTGTGTCTTTTGTGTGTTTTCTTCTAATTTTTTATCTTTTCAACATGCTTTCAATGCATTTTTATTCTCATCTTTCTCAATTCTATGGTATGTGGATAGAATGAGGATCGGTCATATGTCAGAAACAATTTGAATCACTATATTTCCGGTACATCCTCATCATCTCACACCTTATGCTGATCCCTTTCGCTTCTTCCTAACGCTGAGGGTTAAGCCCTTAGTCGCAAATTCGTTCGCGTTATATTTTCAGGGGTAATAAGATTTTTGTACTGCTTGTGGTCTATAATTTGATACACAATATTTCCTTATCAAATTTCATCAATTTAGTTTAGAAAACGCTATCGAAACAGACTTACAAACCGGCCAATGAAATAGACAGAGCTACTTTTACCATATTCATATTCATAACTAATATTAGTATAGATAATAATTTATGTCTTCTAAAAAATTTCGAATTATGTATTATGTTACACAGCTTTTTCATAACGTGTATAGTAGGTTTTACAATAACAAAGTAGTTACACGCGTAGCTTAAACGTTTACAAGGCACCACAAACTGGACGCTACAGCCACCGGTTTCGCCTACGTACACGTAGGTTCGGCGAGAAGAATATTACAACACTAAAACATCGCATATTATGTTGCAATTTTGATTAGATACCTACTACTGTAGTTGACACAATACATGAATGAAGTTTTTAAGGAGAAAAAATCTGTTGTCTCCTTTCTTCCCATCTGTCCAAATAGACAACCAAGAACAAACCATCTCGAAATATACGAGACTAATTTAAGCAGACCGCACATGACGACTAAAAAAAAAGTCACTATAGCCGAGTGGTTGGGTAGTCGGAACTTCGAGTCGAGAGACCCGAGTTAGAACAAAACTGGGCAGGTTCGTAACAATTGATAAAAAAAAATATAAAAAATATCTTCACGCAATTCCCAATACAGGGGTAGACAGAGGTCTAGTCTAGACAATTAAGTCCCTTCGACCCACCTTCCACCGAAGATATTTTTCGGGACAACGTGACAGGTGGTGAGCCCGTCGCCGCCTTTATGTCCAAGTTTTTGAAAACTCATTGGTACTGCCACCTGGGGTTCGAACTCGGTTCTCTCGACTCGAAATTCTGACCACCCAACAACTCGGCCATCGTGACTTTTTTGATTGATGACGACTAAAAGTATCCTCTTGCAAATCCATTAAACTTGAAATACCTACGTCTTGCAGGAGAATATTTACAGACTGCTAAGAAAAGAGGTAAGAAATCATGAGGAATACATCTAAAAATCTAAAGGTATCAAGGCAGTCTGCTAACTGTAGTGGATTTCTATTCATGTCTAACTACACATAAAATACAGCAACTTTCCCAGAGGTTACATTTTTATGCTCCTAAATTATTTAATGAAGACTGTTCTACCTTCTTTGTCCCATAATTTTTTAATCTTATACGCTAGTATTTACCTCGGATTCTATATCCCATTGCTTGCAATGAGGCAATTGTTTGTCACTAAAACAAAATAAACTAACTCCCATTTCGCACAACCTGAAACTTAACTTTTGAATGAAAACAAAAAAAAACGGATAGCACTGATAAAAGAATATTTTTAAAGTTTTTAAATTAATGATCTGATCTATAAATAATGATTAGTCTATAAATAAAGCGTTAAATGAACTGCTTTATTTAAATTTAGAATTACTTCTTATTTGGTAACGGATTATAACGTACTACAATCTGTCACATAAGTTACCTAAGTAGTATGTTTACGAGATTCTCTTACGGAGATGGTGAACGCGAATCGCTATGTTTAAGTTACCATACAGTTGAAATCCGAACGGCGGGAAACGCGCACGCGCACGTTGCTTTGCGCACCTAATCGAAATTAGTGTGACGAAGTTCTTTTTGACGCTCTATTGCTTTGAATATTTTTTTTAATTAGGTTAGTGATGTGATTATTTATTATTATTTATTATAGTAAATTAATGTGAGTTGTGAACTAGTGGTGCATTAATCAGTAATATTTGTGGTTTGGTAATAGAATTGACAACTTATACAACTGTCAAAAGTTGTCCGCGATAATTGTATGTTTATTTGGAGCTCTGATAAGATCTATAAATCTGTAAAGTGATAAATTGTATATTTAATATTCTGTTGTTAAAGTAATGTGTTGTAATTACGCTATAAGATTTTATAGAAAAGTTATACGTTGTTGATCATTTTTGTGGGTAGATAATTAGGTATGATAAAAACGGTGCAATAGTGACTTTTCGTAATCACTTTTGACTACCCGAATTTTCCATTATAATCAAATTACACAAGTAATATTTTGGAAAGGTATCGACCATGGCAAAGATTATCTTATCCAAAGAATGTCATCAATTTCCCATTGTAACCTTCACGCCTGCCATCGGTAGTCGTAGGCAGGTATTACAAATCATCATTTGATACGCATTTGCCATTACTTGAGTGGACACAGGTCTAGACAATTTTGTCCTTTCGGCTCACGTTTTACGCTTTTGGGATAGCTAGACAGATCGTGAGCCTGTCACCGTCTTAGTTTTCATGATAACCATGCAAATCGTACATATGTTTAAAGTAAAGTTACTTGGCTATCGTGGCTAAAACAATCTAAAAGCATATCCAACGTACATTTCGACGAACGATTATCCTAGTCGCTAGCGTTGCCATGGCATTTACCAAAATCTTTCTTTAGTTGTCTCCTTTCAAGCACAGGAAAATGGGAAATAACATATTTCGCCAGGAATAAAAAATACTATTCTCCTTCAGTGTTCTCTGAATAACTCACTGTTGGGCCTAAGCCTTTCAAAATGCTTGATCAAAGGTCTGGTTTGTGATTCTATTAATCTGCGATTTTTTTCATCAACTTTAGCCCTTCACGAAAGCACGTATTTATATGGTTGCTCCAACACATGACGATCTAGCCGACATAAAATGTAAAAAAAGTTAATTAAATGTAAATATACCAATTCCCAATACAGGGTTAGACAGAGGTCTAGTCTAGACAATTAAGTCCCTTCGACCCACCTTCCACCGAATATATTTTAGGGACAAAAATTTTTAAGGTATAAATTATATAAGACAATTCTATAGCGTGTGATAAATGTAAATAAATAAATAAATATCTTCACGCGATTCCCAATACAGGGGTGGACCCGGTTATTTACATTTATCACACAAATGTTTGTCACTAGCGGGATTCGAACCAGCAACAACGACTAGAGGTCTAGTCTAGACAATTAAGTCCCTTCGACCTACCTTCCACCGAAGATATTTTCGGGACAACGTGAAAGGTGGTGAGCCTGTCGCCGTCTTTATGTCCAAGCCAACGATATTCGTACATAAGTTTTTTAAAAACCCATGGGTACGAGCCTGCCAACTGGGGATCGAACTCGGGTCTAATGACTCGAAATTCCGACCACCCAACCACTCGGCTGTCGTGACTTTGTGATATCACAAAGTGATAAATGTGAATATTTGTATATATATTCTATATCTAAGTAAAATTATTTATATGAAAGTATAGTATGTACCGTTAGCTTGGAGACTAAGCCTTAATTATAGACCTTTAGACCTGTGCCTGTCCCGGTATTGGAAAATTGCGTGAAGATAATATAATACATGTTAGATAATGCAATTTGCGAAATGATTCCTTTGAAGTTTACGTTGATGTTTACTCATTACGTTTGCGGGCTTAATTTGACACTAACATTGATTCTGTAATAGGTATCTGCATATTGCATAATCTAAAACCGTTCAATCAACACAGTCGAGATTATGATAAGGACTTTCCTGTGTCGGTTGGTTCGTAGACATGTGATTGGCGCTGTACAGACTGTGTAGACACTTTAGAAAGCAAGTGACCCAAGTTCGGTCCCGGCCGCTACCTCAAAATTTAATAAGTAATAAAAAAATAATGTGTAATATATGTGTATGTACACACTTACATATACAAGTTGTGTATATATTTATATGATGTTCTAAATGAATATTTGAGAGTTAGCTTTATTGTAGATTCTAATTTAGTTTTTATTTTTAGATACAAGTTGACCTCCCTTAGTTAATCCACCTTAACTACGAAAGTAACTCAAAAACATGGGAAATATACGACGGCTCTTTTAGCCTCTTATATCATTGGCTTGCACGGCTACAGGCACACCACCTGTCACGTTGTTCCAAAAAATGTCTTCGGTGAAAAGTAGATCGCCACGACTTCATTGTCTAGACCTCTATCTACCCCAGTGTAAGAAATGGCGTGAAGATATTTTTTTCTCTTATACTTTTGACCGAAAACGGAATGATATGGCGTAAATCTGAACGTAAAATCGATCCTCACTTGAATGGTTTTTATTGCAGTCTATTTATGATCCAAATGTTAAATTAAAAATATTATTCTCTATGTTAATGGGCCAAAGGAAGTTATAGTTATATAAAGGCCCGTGAAATCAAATAGATACCAAAATTTAGAATTAATCAGAGCTGCAAAGTCTCATATTTTACGGTCTGATATTTCTCTCTCATCCTCCTGGCTAAGCTATATATATATTCTACATCTCCCTATAAGTTACGTGTATCCCTTCTTGTGTAATGACTTTCAAACAATGAAAAATGAAATGAGGTCCCGGGTTCGATTCCCGGTCGGGAAACCACTTTTTCTACATTTTCTCGGGTCTGGGTGTTCTCTCGGGCTTGTTTCCGATTCCCATACCTCAAGTGCATTAGCATCTTATTTTGGGATTGGAGCAGTGTGTGTGATGTTTTCCCTATCTATATATGTATTTATTAATTTATTTATTTAAAATGCTATTACTGTGAGTTATGTCAGGACCAGTTACCAGATTGCGTTAAGATTAATTGGATTTCACTTATTAATATGAGGACAGAATCACTAAAAGCCTATTAATCCATTAGATCAGCGACGGAATGTCCAGAACGTAACTGTGCATCTATAAAAGGGACTGGAATGGTCCGATGCGGCTCGTGCACCGACTATTTTAGTAACACTATAGACGGACGGGAGCGGAGCATGGCGGGATGTAATATGTTCCTAATAATCGTAAATAGAACTTATAAATTGCTTCTTTTGATATTTGGGAGTACATATATATTTTTTTGGTTCCTATTATTATTACAAATGTCTTCAAATGTCGAAGCAATACTCTAGTTGGTATTGACGCTGCCTTCGAAGCTAGGGGTTATGGGTTTTTACTGCATAGAAGGTGATAGAATTTCAAAAAAAAAAATAAGTCGTCTGCAGAAAAGCGAAAGCTAAACTCAATAATTTCAGTAAATGCCAGACCTGTCAGTCTTTAATATTATTAAACACTTAATAAACTTTACTAACTTTAATAGACTTTTACATGACCGTTTTTGACTGATAATTAGTTCTGTTAACTAGCTTTTGAATGACATATTGCACTACATTCTATTTGTTTTTTATTTTGAAGCATTTCCCCTCTTGAGTGTTTTTGAGGCCTAGAGAATTTGTAGTTCTTTCGTACTACATTTTACCGGAACTTACGACACGTCGTGACCGGGAGGCAAGCCTATAAAAATTAAATCCATAAAAATTAATCGTATTAATAGAATTAGTTTTAAAATAGAATTCAAACAATCGGATAAAGTGATATAACAGAATTGTGTATTATTTTTTCGATATGCTGAAGTATCGAGTAACAATCAAAGCATAATTCAGAGTTAATTTTCTTTAAAATATGTTAAATTAATTTTGATTGAATTATTCTGTTATTTCACCGTTATAAAACTTACATTTTGCAATTCAGAATCTAGCTACAGTTGTGGTTATTATATGGAAGAGTGAACAAGTAGATAGTTAAAGTGTAACGTGAAAAGATTTGAGTTTGAGTTAGCCAGCCAAAATTTAATAAAGTTCTTTTATTAAATTTTGGCTGGGTCACAATTTTTAATAATTTTGCGGTATACTGGTTCGCAAAACATCGTGATAAAAAATCGGCATGAAACTCTGGGGAGTCTTTTTTAAACACCACGTTCATTTACAATGATGAATGAATGATTTTCATTACCATTTTCAATTCAATGGTACTAGGAATTATGACTAATAATCGTATTTTCTTCAATGTGATTTTTCCAATATTTCTGTGTGCAGGGCCAGTTAGTAGGTTGCCATGGTAACTGTTACAATTGTGTTGGAAACAATAAATATAAATTGTTGATATTCTTGTTGTTGCTATTTTCAAAGATTACTATTTTACTAATTTTTACCGCAGCAAGTGTAACCGGGAATAAAAGAAAGAAAAAACAACAGTTTTTACGTTCTTAAATGGATATATGAGTTAAAGGTTGTTAAAAAGAATAATCCGAATGTCATAAAGGTTAAAGTTTATAAAAGGTTGAAGACATTTAAGTATTTTGTATTTTAGATAGGTTGTACAATGTTTGTTCAAAAATTTCACTGCACTCCAACGCTGCCCACGCCCCCCGCAACTGGCATCGAGTGCATTGCTCATTTAAAACGGACCATAGCAAAACGCTATAGCTGGCTTACATTGAGTATACATCCAGCACAATTTCAATATGTCCTCTGGAGTTTTTAACAATTGGAAAATATGTTTATTAATGGTTGAAAACTAAGTCAACAAGTGTCGTTTGGGCTTAGAAGTATCTGTGTAGTGTCATTTCATGTCACGATAAGTTCACGATACGACTTAAGATTCGTCTAGTGCAGTTCTTGTGGAGGTATAATTTTCGGCTCTAAATTATTTTGGGGCGATCATAAAGATCATATCTTAGATTTTCTAAAGCTAAGATATTAGGAATTTTAGGACCGAATGAAAGATAAGGGTCGCCTTTTATAGTAATAATTCTTCGCGTATTATGAACCATTTTGACAGATTTAAATCTAGATCAAACTAAGATCTAAATCATCTAAATCAAACATTGTAGTTTAATGTCTTAAACTATAATGTTTCATTTAAAATCCTCTTACTAAGCAAATCGTAGAGATAAATGATTCTTTGGAAATGACGTAGCTTTGTGCAGATGAATACAAGACCAGCTGATTGGAAAAAAATATCATCAGTGATGGATGATCTATCTCATGGGAATAAATTTAATTATATAATTTAATAAATTATATACTTTCGTTATTTATTATTAAGTTTTTTTTTATATCTTCAAGTAATATCTCTTACCGATTTGGCAGAGATCTAGACATATAGTCCCGTCGACTCTCTTATCGCCGCAGCTTTTTTGTGACAACGTGACAGATAGTGAGCGCATTGCCAAAATTACCTTCTTTCTTTTAAATTAAAGTTGTTCTAAAAATTTGAACATTTGTAGTGAAAATTAAATTTGTCTGCTTATTTGTAAGTAATCACCGTGAACTGCTCACCGTCTTTGGTACTAGAAACGGAAGTGTGGGTGATTTGCGCAGGCGGCTTTGTTTTCACTTTGAACAATTTTCGAGTGTTAGTATGATATATTCGTGGAGATAAATATACGAATCTCTTTAATGGACATTTCGTTAGATTTCCCCATTTCGTGTTAAGTTACATAATTGAATTAACGTCAACTTAATGTACGTCTGAATGTTTTCTTATCTCATCAGTCTTCGGTTTAACATTTCTGCATAAATAGGTCTACAAAAATTAAAATCAAAATAGTTGCAGTTAGGTACATCTATTTTGTTTTTGTTTAATAATATAGCGATATGATTAAAGCAGATTAATATGTGTGATTATTTTATTATAATTAATTAACACGTAACCTTCGGTGGAAGGTGGGTCAAAGGGACTTAATTGTCTAGACTAGACCTCTATCTACCCCTGTATTGGGAATTGCATGAAGATTATTTTTTTAATTAACTCGTGTAATTTGTTGCGGTCTTTTAAAATTTCGTAACAGTTACAACTAAATATTTTATTCGGTCGGACGCCATATAATACAAAAAGCAAAAAAAGTAATATAGGAAACCCCGCCGCATGACTACAATCAACTTCAAGTAACTAAAGGAAAGTTTATGGAACGAAATAAGAATCCGAGGTATAGCATTTGCCCCAGTATTGGCAAATGCGTGAAATTAAAAAAAATATTCGGCTAGAAGACATTACGATACTAAAAGTAAACATTTTAAAAACATATCAATAAAATAGGGAACATTCCTTTGCCGCTTCCAAACTGCCAACCATATAGCGTTTAATATTTTCTAAGGCTTGTCAACAACTGGCCTACGCTTTAAACCACTTTGTGGTCGAGTTAGTCACACTGTTTACAAGTATGTGCACGAAGTAAAGCTGTTTTAATGTAAATCGACAGCTTCTATTAAGCAGTGGAGCTGTGGTCCCTTAGTCTTTCCTCTAACACGTTGTGTTATTGTCATTAATATCACGAGTGCGACGCGACATTGAATACAAAATAGATGTATTGATGTGTTCGTTTTTACGCTTGGAACATAACCAACGTATTCCGAGAATGGCAAATTATCTGCGTTGTTATATTGTTCCAAAATTTTACATGTTCTTGACGTTCATGTTCATGGGCTCACCACCTGTCACGATGTCCCATACAGGCTTCGATGAAAAGGTGGGTCGAAAGGACGTCATCTAAACCGGCCCAAGCATGAGAAATCTTAAAAAAAAAATAACGTTAGACCTCTGAATACCAATTTTTAATATGCAGCACAGATAAAGACACAATATGTTCATAATTGTGAAGAGATCGATTAAATACAACCAAATTTATGTAATATTTTAGATAAGGTTTATATAAATAACTAAATACATAGATAGGGTAAGCATCACATGCATTCCTTTGATTCAGAAGTAATTAAAGCTCTTCCGTTTAAGAGTCAGAAACTATGAAGGGACCACAAACAATCAGTTCCCTACAACACTCACGGATAAAATATTTAAAATGCCGTATTGAAAGAGTTTTGTACCAAAAACCGAAGATATCACTATTGATTTATAGTAATTTCTAAGATCCCTCCATAATTTTCGTTAACTATCAGACAGATGAATTTAATTTTTTTCTTCATTAACCTAACTAAGATTCAAAGTTAGGACAGTAAATAAACTTTAATACCATAAGGTTAAGTTGTGTCTTGTGCAAACCCCACATTCGACCAAGATAATCGATAATCGAAATCGAAAACGCCCAAAATAATCCCCTAAAAGTTTATTTATTTTATTTTGATACAAACTTAAAACCTTGCGCAATCTGAAACTATATAAAAAAGGATATAAACATGAGGATTGTGTCTCGCGTCCTTCCATTCCGTCTGCTTCCAAGTATATCTACGAGGCGAATGGGCGTTCCCTATAAATCCTCCTGTCTACACTTTTATTTGTAATTCGACGTAACTCGTTAATTGAGTTGCTTGCGTTGTTTATTTATATCGTTGCGAGGCGACAGACGAGCGATTCGAGTTGGAAACGAACTGTCGACGTGTATTAATCGTGTATCATATTTGGAAGATTGTTCATCTATGTTGAAGTTCTTGGGTATTGAATCGTTCTCTTCACATTGATTAATCATTCACACACACAATTATACATTATTTGTGTTCCATAACGAACGAACACAAATAATGTATAATTATAAAAAAATACATGTAATGTCCCGATCCTTGCACACCTTTCTCTATTAAGTGTATGTTTTAATAGAGAAAGTTTTTGTCTTTCTGTTTCAGCAATATACTCTTTGTAACATAATATCAATTGTATTAACCGCACTAAAAACGTTAAAAGTTTTTATTATTATTCAGATTATATATATAATATATTTCAAACAAATGTAAATGTAGATACGGAGATCGTTGAATTCCTCGCGATTTTAATCGACCCAATGTTGTCCTCGTCAAAGCTCCCATGCTGTTAACCGTCCGTTAGGCATGTTGTAAATCATACGTTCTTAGAACCTATTCATATGTCAGGCGCAATCACGAGATCGGTGGTTGAATAAATTAAATATCCGTGTTTTATGTAGCGACGTGTCGGCTCAAGGCCTCATAACAAGCTTCATTTTAGCACCCTCGCCTATATGATCAAATTTAATTTTCCAAACGGGTTTCTTTTCATTTTCTGTTGAAATTTTGTATTATTTTAATTTTTTTGGAGGGAACATCGGACTGTGTGCTTCCGATTTCATTCATTATACTTTAATATTATAAATGCGAAAGTAAGTGTGTTTGTTTGTTTGTAAGGGCGTAATGCCTAAACAACACAATTGATTTTGGAAGATCGTTAACCAATATTCAGCAACTAACATAGGCTACATTTTTGAGTAGATATCCCTACTAAAATTGCAATAAGGTAACTGTAGGTATCAAAAATGTGGATATAAAAGTCAATATAAGACGTGCGCTGCCATTTTGTGTTTTTTTTAATAAATGATTAATTTTTTTTAATAATTAGAAAAAAATTTAAAGCGAAACTAAGTTCTGATAAATAATAATCGTCAGACGGCTCACTATCCAATTAAGTGTAGCATCAGCTGTTTCTATTTGTTTGAGAAATAATCATATTATAATTTTATTTACTTCCTAATGATAACGGATATAACTTTGACATTTCTTTAAAGACATCAACGGGAGTGTAGCCGCGGGTAAAAGCTATTGTTTAATAATCATATGGTCAATCAAACAAAAATACTCCTATGGCTGGAATAAATATTTGTAATATTTAAGATGTGCATATACTTTAAAGCTTTTTGAGTCTGAAAAATACTTTCATAGTTGGTCTGCAGTAGCAGTTGCCCACGATCAGGGGCGCGAGAACTGCAACATAAGTATAAAAAAAAATACAGCGATCTTCAAGTGTAACTGGCACAATATTAGTGACGTCCGCTGTATAACATAATCTGTCAACATAAGCGAGTCATTAATCACACACATCTTACATAATAACGATAATATGACTGTATACTTGTGTGAAACGTCTGTGTTCTACGCTCTGATCTAGTGATATTAGAGAAATAAATTTAGTAATAGTAATTTGGTTCAACGATAAGCGTATGATTTAAAAAAAGAAATAACACTTTATTTCCTCGGGGAAGAAATGAAATTACAATCAAGTTAATTACTGCCTACACTTGTGGTATTAGGTAACGCAACACCACAGAAAGAATTTCAATTAATTGGTAAACCCTGCTTATCAATCGACATTTCTATCATCAGACGTAAGCAACAAGGAAAGGGTAGTGACGAGAATACTACATAAAAAACGTTTCGCGCTACTAATCGTATATACTGAATCTCAGTTTAGTACGATAAATATATTTATAATATTTATTAAAACGAAAAATCTTATTATACCTTATAATCTTTATTAAAATAATCATTAGCTTATGAAAATAATGTCTACATAAGCAATATTTAGATATTTTTTATGCTTACATTTAAAAAGAATGATAGGAGAAAGTTAAAGTGTCCCGTGTAGGTGTTACATGTTAAAGATAAGTAATTTTCTTCATAATGCAATATTATGATTGTCAGTTTTAGCAAAATATCGATTTTTAATTGTTTCTTTTGTCCACTCGCTTATTCTATTCCATATTTTTTTCATGTTATACTTCAATGTTAATGTATTCTACTTCAACCCATTTAAATATTAATACAACAACCTATATAATAGGTTGACCATATAAATATAAGATATGACCAAATAATAACGAATTTGTTTGAACTTTACGAGTATTTTAACATATACTTTAACATATTGTGTATATCTATACTAGCCAAAAAATAATGCGTTATAGTTCGTTACGTCACAAACGTTATTTTTGATATTGATAGATTTACATGTGTTTTGTTTAATATAAGCTTATAGAAACCACATTTAATGTTACCTGTTTTATGTTACTTTTCCCATAAGGTCTGTTCTCATTGTTACGTTTTTTTTTTTGCATTTAAAAAACTGTTAATTATTTACTTATTAGCTTAGCACTTATGTTTTGTTTTATAAATTAGATTGATCTATGATGTAAATTTGCTCGGTCTTTAAAAAATAGTATAATAAGAAAATTGTATTAAACGTTTTTTATAAACGTTCCTACTAAATGTAGTCACGTTGTCTAAGACGAGGGCAGGACTGTGTACTTAGGCTGTATTTACCTTCGGTCGGTATCTGCAGCGCTTGTTAAGTGCGTTTAGCTGTAGTCGAATCGCGGAGTCAATACCTGAATTCGTTATTGTCAACCGAGATTTGTGTTTGTCGAACTTCAATTTTATCTTCTATTTATATTTTATTTTTTAGTGGTATTGGCACCGGTTGTGGCAATAGCGACAGCGACCGCCTTATTATTTTGCGTCGAAGATTCCTTTAATTAATTTTAGAATATAATGTTATCAGTTCTGAGTAATTATACTATTTTCCTCAATGCTAAAGTAATTTTTCTTTTTTCGCTACTTAGACCTTTATAAATCAATCAATCTAATGTCCTTCGTTTAACTTACCTTAATTTTTTACGTCTACTTTAAAATGAAAAATTCTATTATTTCCGCAATTTGTTTCCTTATATTTATAAAGTATAAATAGTTTATAAATATAAGGTTTTTAACTTAATATTTTGATAGTAAAGTTTTTATTTTATTTTTATTTGTACTAAGCAATCTATATTATTTGTAAAATCATGTTCCCAATATTCGTTACTTGCATTTTCCGCCCGCATATTTCTTTACTTTCTTCATTCTTTTCTTTCGTTTCAAGATCTTTCTTATAATCATCAAATTTGCCATCCTTATAATCATCAAATTTGTCTTTTAATTTACTTGTGCTGTTGTGGATTAATGTGCTCAATGGTGAAATGCATTTGACGTTAAATTTGGATTCTGCTTCTTAAAATCTGTTTTGTATATAATTCATGATCTGAGGTATAACATCTTAAAATAATTTTTAGACACGTTACTGTATCATTTTCGTAGTTATTTTACTCTAAACACTTAACTTAGCCTTTCTCACGATCAGGTGCGCGATGCCTGATAACAGTCGTTCAAATATTGACGCTCAGATAACTGAATTTACGGATACCAAGGGAGAGGCTTTCCGTGTTAGATAGATTAGAAATATCTGCAACATGCATCACTGTATTTTGAAAGTTCACACTTACAGACAAGCATTTATATGACTAGTTTTTGTAAGTATCCGTTTAGAATAATTTTAAGTATTACTTGAGGGGAGAAATTATATGCTTTTTATGTGTAGCATTTTTTAATACAAATGATTTATTATCTCACGTAGTAGTAGTCACTCAGTAGTAGTAGTCACGATAGCCGAGTTGTTGGGTGGTCGGAATTTCGAGTCGAGAGACCCGAGTTCGATCCCCAGGTGGCAGTACCAATGAGTTTTTCAAAAAACTTATGTACGAATTTCATCGTTGGCTTGGACAAAAAGGCGGCGACGGGCTCACCACCTGTCACGTTGTCCCGAAAATATCTTCGGTGGAAGGTGGGTCAAAGGGACTTAATTGTCTAGACTTGACCTCTGTCTACCCCTGTATTGGGAATTGCGTGAAGATATTATTTATATTTTTATATTTATTATCTCAGTAATAAATTTTATATAATATTTATGCATTGGATAATAATAGGGAATAGAAAATTGTTCTGAAGTACATGAACAAATAGATTATAAATATAAAATTAGATTTCAAAGCTAAGTTATTCAAAATAATAGTAATTGTTGAAATACTACAGTAATTGTTACATTTCAAGTACCTTGAAGTGAATTACGCTGACACTTAGGAGTATGTCACTGTAATCTGACGTTGGCACGAATTACACTGGATATTTATTGGTACCAGCTTTTATTTGACTGCGACAGAGTGCTTTAGTATTAGGACTTACTCCTATAAATCTGTTTAGAATATTTACTGTAGATAATATATTTGCAAATCTTTTAATATTTAAGAAATATTAAGCCTGCACTAGCTAGTAAGAGACTGACTATATAGCTAGGAAAAAGCACGGGGTTGGACCCTGCCCGTTTTGGATTTTTTTAAAAACATACAGTATAGCGTCTTTTTCATATAAATTAGCAACGAAGACGATAACTATTTATTCCGCACATAAAAATGACAGAATTAGACGTAAGTAACAATTTGGAAATAGTCATTTGAAGAAAGAAACTGCCCTGAATCACTATTTAGATATTTTACATAGTTTCGATTGCTAAACCGTAATACCGGGTAATTTCTTACGGAGATAAATTAAACGCTGGTGACAAAGAAAAAGAACAAGATTTGGTTTCATTTGCTTGAATTTATTATGAGATAGAGTTAATTACATCTTCTTCTTCTCCTTCGTCTTCTTTACAGCCTATGGATAGTCCACTGCTGATCATAGGTCCCCACAATTTTCCACAGCGAACCGCTAAGTGTATCATTCAACTTCCTGCAACTTTTTGCAAGTTAATTAAAGTTAAATTAATTAATTAATTTAATATAAAGCTGGTTAATTAGTAATGAAAGAATCGGTCAGTGATTCTTTATTTTATTTTGAAGGGATCTTAGGGGTTGTTTAAGAATCGATAATCATTAATAGCAACAGCTCTGCAAGCCTCCACAAGTACACATGCAATGTAAATTGCATATGTTATTTGTTTTAAAAGATTCTTTTCACCACTAATTTTTTTTTAACACTATATCAATTGTTGACTGTAATAAAAAACCTTTGATAATGTCATAAAGGTGAAACCGGTCAGGTATTTTAATGTAAATATGCGTGGAATAAGTAAAAGTGACTTTTAATGTGTTTACTATATGAATTCTTAAAAGTAATGAATGATCATATTGCATTAATACTAAATACGTCAAGTCGATTTGTTGACAACCAATAAACACTAGTCTAGTGATTGTTGGTAGTCAATAAAATGTAGTCTGTGATATAGAATACTAATTCAATACCTACTTATCCTACAAAAATGGCCTCAATAGCGCTAAACATGGTAGATTCTTGTCAGAGTACATTTGTTATATACACTCTACTACAAATTTATTTGGCATGATTAATCTGAAGCTGTTCAGCAATAAAATCTATGATTAATTATTACTCTTTCTGTATAGCGGCACGACTACGATAAGTTACAGAATTGTGCAGATACCTGATATCCAGGTAAAACCTTAATTATGATATCAGAAAATGTCATATTCTACTATATAATTTTTGCCTGATGGTGGTATCTATATCGAATGAAGAATGTTTCACATCCAAGGCACGTTTGAACAATCCCTACGATGCGGCGACGATGTTTCGCCCAACGGAATCAAAACATTGGCCACCTTAGCCAAAATACACCGGCATTGCACTGGGAAAGCGCACGCTCACGGCTGCCTCGAACCAAAACACAATCCTCTCGCCAAATCAGACTCGAATACGAGTATTCAATCAAGAAAATCCTTCCGTGGCGATTGCATCATAGAAATTAAAGAAGCAAAGCAGGATAATAATTATGGGAAAGGCAATGGATCGTTCACAAAAAGTTTCAGTAATAGTACCAGTTCCTACGAGGGTCACAGTGATACTGATTCAGAATGTACAACGAAAAACCGTCCTGATCATAAAATAACATGTGCACCAGGTGAAAGATTATTCTCTCAAAATACTAAAGCTTCTTTAATGAAAACCGCTCGCATGAGATATGCCGACGATATAGCTATCGCGTCACTTCATGATGAAGTCGACGGTGAAAAATGCAAACAAACGTTTAGTAGAACTTCATCCAGATCTAGTCATAGGGAAATAAAAACTGGTGTCATAACTATAGAAAAATTAAAAACAGATGGATTGAACGATGATGAAATGAACGGTGACGATAGTAAGAAAAAAACACAAACAGCAAACAAAACGATGCTTCATAGGAAAGGTTCATTTGGAAATAGCCCGGTTAATGGAAAGAATAATAATACTAACGGCACTAAACCCCCTTGGAAAGGTGCAAGTCGAAATGGAAAATCAACTGACACCTTCGTGCGGTCACCATCGCTTCGTGGTAGTGTTAAAAAGAAGAAATTCGACGGTGTGCCGTGGCGTAGACTATACGAGTTTTCGCTGTGGAGAAAGTGTGGTGTTTCTTTTGCTTCTGTAGGGGCGGATACGGAACGTGCACTACTCCGTCCATGGAATGAGATGTCTACACAAGAATCGCCTCCACCTATCACGGTAAGTCCGACGTTACTCTTAAGCCGCAGGCATTGACTATTCTTTAGACCTTATTTGGTACATACTGATTGCAGCCACGGCGTCTTATCGGCGCGAAAAGCACGATTTTGAATACTGTTTTATCAGGTAGGCGATCACGCGATAGTGTGCTCGATTATGGCACTTATTCTTCCACCGACGCCATTTTTAAAGTTATTATTGTATTGGTTTTAAGAATACACAAAAATTTCGGTACAAATCTGAAACGTCGTAATCTTATCTCGTCAGAGAGCGACCTGACGCACCTTTATTTACACTAAGCTGTTACGAATATTCGTAAATGGATTCCTTTAATATTTCCAAAACAAACAATAAATAAACCCTTTTTAGCTTTAATGAACCCTTTTTAGCTTAAAATTAAAAGAGGAGAAACTGATTTCTTCTCAAATGATTATATCATTTTAATGAATATTAAGTTCATTCTTATCACTATCCAAGAGAATTAATTATATAATATATAAACATCTATACGGCAATTCGAACGATTCTTATTATATTATATGTTACAAGATTTTAGTTATTTTATCAGTTTAGTACTGTCTATGCGAGGTATCTTTATATCCACTATATAAGAATTCCGATTCTATTTACTTACTTACTCTACCCAGCCCACTGCAAATCATAGGACTCTCTCGTATTTTTTTAAATACATATATAGATAGGGACAACATCACATACATTGCTCCGATCCCAATGTAAATACTAAAACACTGGAGGTATGGGAATCGGAAACAAAGAAGGCACCACACAATTTGCCATACTAGTCATGCTAGTAAGTTTTTAAAACTTCTATTGTTTCGTATTGAAGTTTATACGTGGAATTGACTCTGGCAGAATTATTTTAAAAGGAGGCCATCGAGTAAAGTTTATGTTCCTCTGACGGACAAAAAACAGGTAAAAAAGAACTACATAGTTTTTGTTTATGTTTTTTTCAATTTTATGGTTTCATACATAATTATAGGTAGGTCACAGGCAATTAAAGCGTATGCTAAAATAAAAATTATAACAAAAAAAGAAGGTTGAGGAATCCAAAATTCAAATTCGAGCTTACACTTCATATTGCATAAATAATGTGATTTAAGTGGTTTGAATTTTTTTGGAATAATTCAAATTACTTATGTGATTCTTACTTATCGAAATGGCAAAAGCAAACAACTTTTCCTCATGTCAACCTTGAAAGTGATTTTAATACGTCTTCTATATTTATATACTGTCATTAGCATTTCGCGCGCCTAAGAAATCACCTTTGCGGCATTGTTACAAGGTTCGTTTACACACACGAGGCTGGTGCGCGAATACAAATTGGAAGTTTATCAAATGACTTTGAAAAAACGTCTCGATTGTACCTACTTTACACCATCGCAATAACTTATTTGGTTTTATTAGGTGTATCTTTTTTAAAACGTTTTTTAACCATATTTTCGCATTCTTGATGGGTTAACTGTCTTGGGGTGGTAATAAGAATTTTATTTCCATGAATATATCCTTAACCTCTACGCTATTTTGCTACGGCAAAAATCTGGAAATCACAATCTTTTCTGGCTCCTATTCTGGTGGGCGGCGATGAGTGCGTGAGTACGATTGATAATAGTACAACTTACTGTTTTAGTAAGTTTGACATGCCTTCCATTCTCACTTTTATACGTAATGTTAGACATTTTCCAAAGTTAGAAATGAAATTGTCTCCGAAAGCGACTTTGGAAAAGTTCAGTAAGGATATAAATTGCCCCTGGTCCTTATATGGATAATTTGCGATAATCGTTACGTTTGGCAAATGGATGGACTGTCGCTGTACTAGACGCCTCGCATTTTAAACTATATTGCCCATCACCGGCCTACTTAATTTTGTGTACTATTTTTTTACCTTCATCTGCCGCTGTAGACATTTCCGTTTTCAAGATTTTTTTCCTTTGTCGCCTTACGACACCCAGGAAAAGAAGAATGTGGTAGATTCCTACTCCCACAACACCCGGTGATTTGTAAAATTTATAAACTTCATGCGCAATTAAATAATTAAAAATTTCATACTGGTTTGCTAACTTTAAAAAAATATTCGTATGCAATCCCACGATTAATTTAGCATGTTAATAAATAGTGCTTTGCGTAATTATAATTATGGTGTCCATCATAATGTAATTAAACGATACTTGAATGTAGTAATAGAATGCAGGAATGGTATTTTAATCATAAGCTAATAATGAATTATCAAAATATTCATGTTTATATATATATTAAGCCTACCTCTAAAATGTTCGCAACCTGTTTTGATCTATGTTAATATAAAGATTTTGCTTTATTTTGTATTACTATTTATATTAGATGCTAAAATTGACTTATAGTGTAGAATGGGGTAAGAGGCGACAAAGGGAAAATCTTTGAAGATTGCAATTGCTACCGATAGGTACCACGCTGCCACTACTCGTAAGCAGACCAATGACGGCCATAGGTGTCTTATTTGTGCGGTTTCTGGTATTATGATCGATTAATTTTCTCTTTATGACAGAGGCATTTGCACTATAGTGGACTTTTACAGGCCACCAAGTTAGATATGTTATTCATAAGATTAAAAAAAATAATCATGCAAAGTCATTTTTGGCACCCTAACCGGATTATTAAGTTATTATATAAGCTGTTACTACTTTGTTTGTTATAACCGTAGAGTAACGTTGTAATCAGTGATCACGAAGTGTCAGTGTCGGTGATTCGTCAGAGGTACGAGAAAGTGGTACTGGAGTATTTGTCCCGACCTCTAAGCAGTTCTACGGCATTTTGGCGAACAATTGAATGTCGCAATGCCTTTGCTACCGTCTTTAATTTGCCGTATAATTCGACACCCACACCATTGACTATTATGAAATCTTTTATTTTGAATTGTATTACATTAATTGCAATTTATGTATATTAGATTTCTGTCGTTCGTACTTGATAATACGTTTGGATTTGTTGGTGCTTCCTTGAAAAAACAAAATCTGTACTTACGCAGGTCGAAGAAATTAATATAATAAGCTCTGCATTCGATTTGTGAATAATAATATTTTTAATTATAGCATGGCTTATTCTTTACCGTTTCTATCATCATTAAT
The DNA here is from genome assembly GCA_029286605.1 of Sericinus montela. NCBI lineage: Eukaryota > Metazoa > Arthropoda > Insecta > Lepidoptera > Papilionidae > Sericinus > Sericinus montela. Next base: position 115,211 of record JAGSMR010000038.1, read on the forward strand.
ATCTGATTATATGCAATCAATACTAGGCATACGCAGCACCAGCAGCGTAGACACCTGTATCGTTCATACGCAGCTTAGCAACACGTAATTAGTAAAGTACTACTATAATTTAATTAAAATTCCTTATTCAGTATCGGTGTTAATTACGTAATAAATTATGAACTTATCAGAGAAAAACTTGTTAAGAATTTATATTAACCGTCATTAAACAAATGAAAATATTGATCTGTACATTTTAATTTGGCGTTCCGGTAGCTTAGTAGTAGGTAATGTTGTTGAGGGTTGCGAGTTCGAATCTCGCTAGAGGAAACATCTGTGCGATGAATATTAATTTTTGTACTCTTGTCATGGACGTTTGTGTGCGTATCACATTAATAATAAGTAAGACACAGAGAATTTGGCTTTGGGACTAGATGAAGTGTGATTGTGTGTGTGTGTGTGTGTGTGTGCTCTTGAACAATTTTATGATATAATTTTTGTTGTCCGGATCCCTTTCTTGCAAAAGAACTCTTTCAGAAGATTCAAACTTGTTGCTGACGACTAATAACGATCGATACAAATAATAGTAAAAGTAGCAATTTGTAAATAGCAGCACGCACACAGCAGGACAAAAGTTTGTTTTAATTATTTTTTATTTGTGTTATGAGATTGGACGAGTCCGGTTAGCTTATTTACCTTACCTTAATCTTTATGACGATGATCAGTAAATAAAAGAAATTTATAAATTAACAAAAATCATATTTTGCAAATTGAAAAATGGAATAATTTTATTAAATTAGTGTATTGTCATCGGTCCTGATAAATGTACAAAGTTTGCACGAAATCTGGCCGTTTAAAGTGGGTCAAAATCGCGCCCAAAGAAGTCGTTTACAAACATACATACCAGTGACGCTAATAAAAAGCGTGTAAAAATACATAGTTACTGTTATAAATTACTTAACAATCATCATATTTATCTCATTAGTCATCACAATAGGCACGAGCATTGTAATAAATCATAGTCGACTCAGATGATCCTTTGATAATTAGAAGGGCGGCGACATAAAGTAGCAAGTTGCGAGGACGTTTAAGCTCGCGTTAATTATTTGTCTCCTACACAGCTAATGCCGATTGTGAAATAATATGCGTAGAGGTATGATGAGACGAACTCTTGTAATTGCGTGTAGTGGATAGTAGGCTACTAGGCGTGGCATGGTAGTACCCTTGTAGTCAAGTCAACTTGCAGATGTTTGCTCCGGATTGAAGATGTGATTTTATGAACAGAAAGCTTTCATTCAAGTCAAGATGAGTCAAGTCGACCTCCGTGGACGAGTGGCGTACGCACCGGTTATCATGGTGTCGCCATCTCAGAGGTGTCGGGTTTGATTCCCGGTCGGGTCATTGTAGGAAACAGTTTTTGTTCATTTTCTCGGGTCTAGGTGTTTGTGATTTGTTGTTGTCATTGTTTCTGATTCCACACTACAAGTGCTTAAGCGCTTGCTTTGCGAAATATCATTGTATGTGATGTTGTTCATATCTATAAATAAATAAATAAATATATAAATATCTTCACGCAATTTCCAATACAGGGGTAGACAGAGGTCGAGTCTAGACAATTAAGTCCCTTCGACCCACCTTTCACCGAAGATATTTTCGGGACAACGTGACAGGTGGTGAGCCCGTCGCCGCCTTTATGTCCAAGCCAACGATATTCGTACATAAGTTTTTAAAAAACCCATTGGTACGAGCCTACCAACTGGGGATCGAACTCGGGTCTATTGACTCGGAATTCCGACCACCCAACCACTCGGCTATCGTGACTGTTCATATCTATGTATGTATTTTTTTTTTATTTTATTAACTGCTATATTGCCGTGTGGTTACGGCGTAACAATGTAGGTTTTGTGGCGGGAGAGGTCTAATTTCATGCAGTGGACCTTTGGAGGTCTTATGTATGTATATATGCATCTTTTATATGTGTCTATGTCTTTGATATTAAGTACCAGGAAAGAAATTATATGTAAGTAAATCATTACATACATATTATGAAATAAAGTCAGGGCGAGTCACTAGTTTCATATGAAAATAAAAGTCAAAGGATTTTGTATTGCTATAAATATTAATACGCTGTATGTTTACCGAAATTAACAAATTAATTACAGTGATTTAGTTTTATATCCATTATTTTCTATAACATTTTCTTTTTTTGTTACAGGTAATTGAATATAATTGGGTAGTTATATCAATAAGTTGACCTAAATGTAAGATATATCGACACCGTAAACCATAGAGAATTGACTACAAGGTTTTGAGCAGGTTTGTTTGTCGTCTATACTATACATACACCGCACAATGACAATAAAGAATAAGACAATTTACCACACGACTACAGCTTATACTTTCATATGAGTTCATATGTTACGTTGATAAATTTGTTCAAACATAAAATCCATTTAGAGTTGATTGATAGAGAATGCCTCACGGCAGTAAGTTTGCTCATCGGAACCCTTAGTTTATAAGGTGTACACAAAAATACCTAGATAATTGAATAAATGCCGTTTTAAAACTCGGATTAAACCTTTTTTTGTTAGGTAGACTAAGAAGTTTTTAATTAGTAAATTAACTACCACTTAATTATGTAACTAAGAAAATTTGTTAACATTTCCTATATCTTTGTAACTAGACAGTGAAAAGATATATATGATTATACCAAAATAGAAAAATAATGATATACTATTACATAAATCTATGTCTCATCATGCAAATGTATGCTCCTTGCGGGATTCCAAGCAGCAACCGTAAGTTAAGATCACTAAGGATTCGACTATCGGGCCGTCAAATTAAGAGTCTTTAGTGACATTGTCGTTACAACATCGTCTTCAAATGTTTCTTCCTATAATACGAGACAAAAAAGACAAAAAAATTATATATTTTTACAAATTTTATTCTAATGAATTAACTTTTTTTTGTCTTATGGTACCACTTAGTTTTCATTAAGCAAAAAAAATCTCAATACCAAAGACAATCAGAACACAAGCGTGTATCAAATGCCTCGAGTGTACCTCTTTCAACACCCACGGGAAGAAAGGGAGTTGCAATATTGATACACCGTTACCACATGGTAATATCACATACATAGCTCTGATTAATTGCTTATGTTATGGAATAGGGAACAATGATAGTACAACTAAACCCACACTCAAGGTATAATATAACAGCAGAATCAAATACTTTATTAACCAATGAAAATTAATTTCCCATAGGTCTACACCAAAGTTTCTCATACAAAATTATCAAGATAGGTTTTGTTATAATCTTATGATAATATTACTTTACTCTTTAAGTTATTAAATGCGAAGTGGCTGACCTTCAAGGTACAGGTTATATTTATATATATGATATTATTGTTTAAATTGATTTATTGTAATGATTTCTTGTATTTACGCGAATACTACACATTTTAAATAAAAAGATTTTCGGATTTTATAGCGTTTCGGATGACAGTCCCTCCGTGAACACGGATGCTGTAAATATATATATATATATATATATATATATATATATATATATATATATATATATATATATATATATATATATATATATATATATATATATATATATATATATATATATATATATATATATATATATATATATATATATATATATATATATATATATATATCTTCACGCAATTCCCAATACATGGGTAGACAGAGGTCAAGTCTAGACAATTAAGTCCCTTTGACCCACCTTCCACCGAATATATATTCGGGACAACGTGACAGGAGCCTGTCGCCGCCTTTATGTCCAAGCCAATGATGAAATTCGTACATAAGTTTTTGAAAAACTCATTGGTACTGCCACCTGGGGATCGTACTCGGGTCTCTCGACTCGAAATTCCGACCACCCAACAACTCGGCTATCGTGACTTTTTATTTGTAAAGCATCGGAAATGTCGGGATGTAAAAATAGTTTGTGAAAACGATTTAGAAACGCGATAAAATCCGAAAATCGTTTGATTTATTGTATTGTGATTGACTTAATTGTATCGACTATTCTACCCCTGTATTGGGAAATGCGTGAAAATATTTATTTTATAATATTATTTTAATCTTTTTCACATTAGTATATGCGAAGGGACAGCTCTCCATGTTACAGGTTATTCTACCGGTTTGAATGCCAAAAAAATGTTAAAATTATTGTACCCTGTGATTAAAGTAAAAAAACATTTATTGATATTCATAGATCAAGTTAACCCTAGCACCAAAGATATGCGATAAATGTCGAGATATCGCCAAGCATGTCACCAGAGCCAGTTAATAATACAGTAAAACGCTCAATGCATTGTATGTAAACATTGGCGTTTGTTGCGAATTGCTGGCTAAAGGGAATATAAATGAAGCGATCGGATATCGTACGCGAGCATCTGCTTTACAACTCCTTTCGAGTAGTTTGCATAGTTCAATGCACCAGATTTAACCGGCGATGTGATGCCTTAGGTTATAGTTTTTAAATGGCATGGTAACATCTTTACAAACTATGTTGAGTAATTTTCTTCTATTGTCGTATACTAGAAAGGTCTACCTAGAAAGTCTAATATATGCTATACAATAATATATAATAAACTCTATACTAGAAAGGTATTGTCGTATACTAGAAAGGACTACCAGTATATCTGAGTATGTTTGTCACTGAATTTATAACGTAAAAAATTGATAAAAATGAGCAGGAAAAGAGATGATAATAAGTATATCCTCAGTGTGACAACAGTTAATCTAGATCAAGTTGTTTGCTTCAGTTATGTCTAGCTTGTGGAAACACAGGTTGTAAATTGTAACCAAATACAAAAATCACAGCATATCATAGTCATCATCATCTCTAGAATTTGGAAAGAATAATTTAAAATGCTTTATTATTTTTATTCTATCAAAACACGTGCTTGTGTTTACTTTCGTTATGAATTCCTCACGTAGCAACCATTTCCGGGGTTCGCTGAGCATTTCCGTCGGTTAAGGGCTTCGTTTTATGTGCACTGGTTTCCAAATGATAGGATTTGAAATTATCGCAGGTATAAGGCTGCAAGAAATTCTGGCACGTCCCTTCTTCCTGTTACGACAATATGTATTCGAAGCGCGTACGTGAAGTGTTAAGTCAGTATTATTATGTATCGACAGTATTGTGACAGTTTTTGTTTCAACTACTTGGATCATATTTAATGATTTTTTTTTTGGATTCATTAGATATCTATTACATGTTTTAATTCCAGCTCTTAATTCGATTGTATAAAGAAGCCGACCAATGCGAGTCGACCATCGCTCTTTTAAGTTAGAGATATTTAAGTTGGTTTTTTTTATTTGTTTTTGAAGGTAATGACACTGTTACTTCCCCATTTAAGATTTTTTTTTATAGAAAAGGAGGCAAACGTGCAGGCGGCTCTCGTGATGTTAAGTGATTACCGCCGCCCATGAACATCCGCAATACCAGAGGCATAGCAGATGCGTTACCGGCCTTAGAGTGCCCCCCTTCCTCAGAATGGGGGGAGGGGGTGTGTGGGCCTCCGGTTACCTGCACTCACCAGACGAAACGCAGAAGTTTGTTAGACTTCTACTTCACGCCGGTATTCTGTGAGATCGTGGTACTTCCCCGGTCGAGCCGGCCCATTCATGCGACAACAAAAGCTGATGCGTGGCTCTACCACTGTTAAAAAGTTTGCTAGACAAATAGGAAATTAAACCACAGCAAAAGACAGATCCAATGATGCAAAGCAACAACTTGTCTGCTAAAAAGTTTCGAATCCCAGCAAATAAGCAGGCCTGTATTTTTAGGCAATGTATTTATGTCAATAGTCATGTAATAGAGACAATGTTGTATTTTTTGACTTTTTTTTTTATTTGACTTTGCTACAGTATCATTTGACCTTGGTCCTATACGTTGCTGTGGCAAAAGTAGAATTTGAAATAATGAGGCGTCATGAATATCAATGTCAATGTCATAGGGTCAATGAACTTATGTTGTTTGGGACTATTATGTTAAGCAAGATGTTGTTGCTATTGTTTGCTGAAATTGACGTCTTAAAAATTTGAGGCGCAGGAAAAGAGTATGTTGATACTGGTGCATTAAACTAAATTTCTATAAATATAATTTTGATCATGTATGGTTATTTCGAAACCCTTCATTTAACATCGTGAAAATTTACAACTTCTGACTATTACAGGTCGATGATCAACAATGCTCTTCGTTTAAAATAATGATAAATAAAGTAATAAACTAAGTAGCTAAAGCACTTGTGTTATGGAATCAGAAACAATGAGAGTACCAAATACCCAGGTCCGAGACCATGTACAAAATTGGTGAATCGAACCCGGGGCCTCAGAGCTGACGGCAGCTAGACTATCGTGTTAACGCTACTCGTCCACGAAGGTCGTCTCATAAGTCGTAATGCCGTTGATGTCCCGTAAATACAAAATATCTTACACCTCTTAAACTGCCTTCTAGAATCCGAATTCAAGCTTGACATAAAATATGACAAAATATGGGGAGTTTCAAAGGATATTCGACGTTACAAATTACAAAATTCTAACAAATATGTGGTAGTTTTGCAAGCACCCAGTCATTGGAGCTAGGGAACGTCCGACACGTTGCTCATGTGCTGGTTGTCGGCATCATCCGATGCATGCTGCCGAAATATTTTATTTTTTATTGCTCAGACATGCAGGGTCCATAAGATGATTCCTTCACCGCCTACTAAGTTGTGGTAAATTAAACACTTAATTACTAGTATAATGTTGGTGCCGACTCGAGGATTAAACCCGAGTGGGATCACACGCATACTAAAGCGAGCGTCCGACCTCTTCTTGCCTTTGGAACTTTTGGGACTTTTTATTTATGATCTTTTTTCTTATCTTCACCTATTTTCCCAATACAGAGGTAGCCAGAGGTCTAGAGAATTTAGTCCTTTCGACCCAATATTTCACCAGAGCTTATTTTGAGACAACGTCACCGTCTTTATGTCTAAGCCAACGATATAAATCATACATAATTTTTAAAAACAACTCGTTGGTACCTTCAGGTAAAAATGAGTTTTTCGAATTCCAATCGACCAACCACACGACTATCGTGACTATATTTATAATCTCTGGAACAAATACTGTCTTGACTTGGATCAGAACCCAGGGAATCTAGGTTAAGTTAGAACAACATTATACCTCACAGTCAACATAATGCAAGTTATTTAAAATTGCTTGCTTTTATTTAACAAGACCTCCCTTTTTTGGATTGTGTACCCACACCATACTGCAACGCGTCAATTGCCTTTGTTGTCCATTTTTGTGATACTTGCTAACTTCATCGCTGGGGCTTATATGGTGATTTTAACACCGAGAGTTATCTGTAAATAGGAGTGTCTTTCTGATTTAAAATAGGGAACTTTTTACGTTTTAGTAAGTGAACAGTCTTTAGGACTACATTAGACAAAGTATAATATCTCTATAACTATAGAAGCAACAAGCTTCTTAGTTTTCAGTTGGTATAAACATAGTATAGCATAAAATCGGTAAAGCATAACCGGTCTTTGACCTTTAAAAATGTAAGCAAAATTCTATTCTTCTTCATTCTGTTTTATACATTAGTTTAATTGAATCAGACTGCTTACCGAGTTTGCCTATATTTTTGTATAACTCGTCATGTTACGAAAATATTGGCACAAGGTATAAAGAAATAAGGTTGTATAGATTTTCCTTTCGCAGACAGATTCTCTTATCCTTCGGATTTTGCAGCCACATATATGAAACCTATAGAAAATGCTTCCACCAATTTTTGCACTAGGGCGGCGGTTTGCTGCACCAATATTTATAATAGACTATGATAATAATATTATTATGCTACTGTCAGTCATGAATTTGTATAATATAGATAACTTGGCATTTCTTTGGCATATTAATCCGTGTATCGGGTACGCTTTTTTTTGTAATTTTTTGTTTAATTATTTACAGAAAAAATTGCTATACTAGATTTTTGTTCTAAAAGCCTACTGAAAAGATTTTAGGTGTTTTTTAACGAACCTTCGCAATCCAGTCGGCATTTTTCTGTTTGTTACTAAGATATGTTGTCATATATTTTAAAATTACCTTAATGTACTATATACAGACTGTACCTGCGACTTTGTAGTTTGCACGTTCAACCTTGATTCCTCGTAACTTATAGTATTTAAGATGTGGCAGTTAATGTAATATGTGTAATGTAATTTATTGATTGATTTATTATTTGTTGATTTATTTTAATTTATATATTGATTGAGTTTCTTTCGGCAAAACACTGTCACTCAGAACTAAAACTAATATTTGAAATAATATATATATATATATATATATATATATATATATATATATATATATATATATATATATATATATATATATATATATATATATATATATATATATATATATATATATATATATAATTAAAATAAGTATTTAGAAAACCTCTATTGCTTAAAAATATATCCTAAAATAGGGAACTAGAACAATTCCAAAAAGAAAGATTCCACATAAGAACTCCACATAATAAAGGCAACTTGTTAAGTTTTACTTTAATATAATAAAATTTTTGAGATAAATGAAATATCACAAAAAGAACAAGCATAGCGCTTTGCACATATGTTGGTTCGTATATGCTCCGATGATTAATTACATGCCCACGTAATAAATAAACTTTTCGTTAATTATGTAATGCCACCACTTTTCCACTTAAGCCGAGAGCGGGAACACAATTAGGTACGCTTCGCTGCGATTATCGCAGCTGGCAAATTGTTTTAACGACCCCCTTGCATTGGTCACATTAACTGTTTGTGTATTGCGCAACAATAAACTTTGGTTTTGGTCCATTGTGAGTATGTTAAATATGAATGGTATGAATATATTTGCAGTTACGTTCTGTATATAAAAGAGGATATACAAATTGTTCAGTACTATTAATTCACTTTTGACTATAGCTTATTTGGGACTACATGACAGGGTGAGCCTACAGTAAGACCCTACAATAAGGTGTAATAGCCAAACCAACGATACAAATCGCACAAAGTTTAGAAAACCTCTTTGGCATGAAGATTCGTCTAGTGCATCTAACTCGTGTCTCCTGATGGCAATTTAGATCATTCAACCATTACAATATCTTGACTATCCTACTTTAATCGACTACAAAAATATTCGGCGCTGTATCTATTATCCTTTATTATTGTTTTATGTTTAAGCAACCATGAACACCTAGCCCATTAAATGTGAAAGACAACTTCGTATTAACACGTTCATGACCCTTGTCATTAAGAAAGCGACTCTTTTGTCTTCACTCATGTGAAGTGTGCCCTTACGGGCACGAACCCCCTCATTAAATTCTACAATGATACATTATATACGTGTCTCAATTGCGTTCCATGTTTTAGTACAGAATTTAAATATTTCTCTTGTGTCATGATGGGCATTCAGCAGAATAGAATATAATAACTCTATATACGGACGGTTTACTCAATTTCAATTTATTCTATCTCATCATATTAAAACATATGAGTACATGACAAATTTTAAAGTAAACTCTTTCTAAGTCTTAAAATTCTCTGTGTTTGTCGGTTCCATCCTCTTATCCGCCTATAACTGTAACAAATACTAGCTAGCTCGGTATTCCCTGAAATGTCATAACGAAAAAAGTATGATCTAGATTTATGGTTACTGCTGCGCCTGTAAATCTTATGTAATAAAATCTAAATGTAATCTAATTTGCGTAGCGATAACCTGACAAATTATTTATCAAATTTGCAGAGACTCTTTGTACGAATATGATATTCTTCTCGGCGAAATAATTTATCGAACCCTTTTTTTACCCGTGGGCGTGTTAAGAATTATTAAAAGAAAAGGTTTGGAAATTATAATGAATGCCAACAGATGGCTGGGTGACAATCTCAAAAAATACCAGATAGTGACACACGCGCTCACCGTTGTCGTATGAAGTCCGATGTATCTGGTAATGCCATCGTCAATCTATTTGGTGAGCATATCCTACGCACGAGAGAGACCTTTGTCCTGCAGTGGACCTTTATTCGACGTTAAGTTAGTAAAAAATACGAGTATATGTTGTTTAGCCAATACGTTGAAAAAATTTTCAGCAACATAAAATTTTACTTTCAAGTTTTAGAAGTTTTTGATATTGTCAACAATGCCATAAAATCCTAAAAAAATATCTTTAATATAAATAAATTTACAGTTATTAGTAGCATTGTTATTATTATTAATTAGGGGTTAAATTAAGTAACAACTGACCTTTACATTGAACTCTTAATAACCATTGTTACTTACATGGTTTTACACTAACGGAAAGATGGTGTGGTAGATTTTGGCAACACTGTCGGATGGCAGGATTAACAATAATAAATATAACGTCGCAGGTTCGAGGCCGGCATTCAACTATTGTCGTAAACCAATTCCAGACACAAGCATTGCAGCTTAGTTGCTAAGTTGCTGAACAGGAATACCAGTATTGTGATTTCGCGTTGCTAGGATTCCTTTTTTTTAAATAATAATATAATTTTTATGCAAAATTTATACATTATACAATGTCATTATCAAGCTTGTGTGGCAACTATGATAATCTTAGCATTATATAACACTACAATAAATATTCTCAGATGCGACTGCGGTGAATGTGGGTGGCTCTGAATAACCAATAGCCAGGAAGCATATTACGAAGTTCATTATAGACAGCTCAAAGCTTAAATGTATTACAGTTGCAGCAATGTTATATACATATGTATGTGATGTTTAGTTCAAACATTCAAACAACAACTTATGACCTATTAAGTAAATAAATACATAGTCAAAAGACCTTAGTGTAGATAATGATATCCGACTGTAACAGATGTAGTTTTTGCTACTTGTACTTTGTGCTAATATTTTTCTTTTAATGGGTTTTTGCTAAGTAATGCCCGCGCTTCAATTGTATAGCGTAAATAAAGTTAGAGCGTAAATTCTATGCCTTACTTACTTTTATATTTTTTATTTGCTTAAGTTGAGTTTGTTTTTGTATATTATTTTGCAGATCAAGTTAAGTTAAGCAAATTAAGTTTTTTTAAATGTCATAAATAATGAGATACGGCTCGGATGTGCGTAGGGCTGTTGTGATTTCTTACTGAATAAAAATCGCCTTATAATCTTCTTGCACTAACGGAAAATATATTTTTAAGTCAAGTATATATAAAATAGAAAAACAAATAAAAGAAATTATTACGTTATATGTTAACTTGCTCTGTACTAGTTAATATATGACGATAACTAACAAGATAACGATGGAAGCAATTCTGTCTTTACAGTGTACGTATAGAATTGCTGAATTTTATTACGTTAGCAGTGAAAGAGTTAAATTTATCGAACTAATAATCTCGGGGAATAAGTACAATCGGATATTTCAGTATCGCGTTTTACAATTGTTCCGAACTGGTTACAGTGTCGCAATTTATTTAAACCAACCGGATTCGTCGGCAAGGGACCAGATAGCGTATTCCGGTATCACCGACTGGTATAAGTGGAGCAACGATGCAAGTTTGGTATCAATACGTTTCAGTCCGGATTACTTAATTACAGCTACTCTTGTGTGACGTTATTGTTTCAGGTGATACATTTTGAACTAACCCTCTATATCTATCCATCATTACTTATCAGTATTAGTAACAATAAAAAAGTCAAGATAGTGGTTGGGTGATCGAAATTTAAGTCAAGAGACACAAGTTCGATCCTCAAGGCCCGTACCAATGGGTTTTTTTCAAAAACTTTCCGACGGATTTCCTATCGTCAGTTTGGACATGAAGACGGCAAGGGGTCACCGATAGTCACGTTGTCCCAAAAAATGTCTTCGGTGCATGGTGGGTCAAAAGGACTTAATTGTTTAGACCTCTGTCTACCACCTGTATTGAAAATAGCGTGAAGATATTTATTTATTTATTAATTTAGTAACGATCATAGATATAATTGTAAAGCAATTTTTTCGTTTGTCATGCCTGTTTCAAATTCGTTTACAAACGTACTTTATGGGCAGATATATATATATATATATATATATATATATATATATATATATATATATATATATATATATATATATATATATATATATATATATATATATGTGTGCATTTTAATATATATTTATTAAATATTATTTTATTGAGATAACTTTTATAAACATACAATAATTTCCCCACGATTATTTTCTATTTAATACACGTGCCATTTCTATTTACCCCTAGGGTAGCAGATAATACAACAGCAATAAAGAATAAAGAAATAAACATGAATGCCATTTAGACACAAGATATTTAAATTTAGACAAATCCATAAAAAGTAATATAAGTGGTGATATCTGTGTAAAGTTTAAACGGTGGAAATGAAAACAGGTATTAGTCACATTAAATTGACCGGTGAAACAGGCCAATGTACAGGTATTGAGATGTAGGTAAACGAGGTGAATATCTATTCTCAAAATACTAGTACTACTACTTCTATAAACACTGAAACAAGTTCAACAAACGCCGTTCCGTGCAAGCAACAAGTCAAGTAATTAACGATTTAATGTACATTATTTTCACTGTTCAACTATTTCCGCATGGGTTGCTCTCGCTGTACTCGTAATGTTTCTTAGCACCTACCTTTATAAAAATAAATGGTTTAGATGTGGCTAAAAGATTAATATAAATAACATATTCGAATTAAGCCAACCATTGCTTTTTAATTCAGCACTAAGACATCTTTTAACGATGTTCTTGCTTTTATCAATTATTTTAAGACCTCTGTAGCAGAAAAACGTAACCGTTATTCAGTAATTGCACTGACATTCAACTGTTGTAGGCTCTAGATGTAGATGATTTTGTTAATATATTGACATGAATTTTTCTTTGTAGATATATTTAAATATGACAAAAACATTGAACTTTCTATATAAAAATGTTATTTCTATTTCGGTCACCCTTCCTTTCATTTTTTAATGGGATTGGATGAAACTCAACTTAGGAATCGTCATCATCTTCAAGCAACATCAACAGAATAAATCCTGTCTCTGAGATGCACTGTCACTTCTGAAAAATAAGATGACTGGTTCTCTATACCTTTCAAATCGAAAATGAACAGTTTTGATACTCTTATTAAGAGGGCAGATATGGGCAAGAGTGTGCTACTGGCCCAGGCGAATTTTAAGAGAAAAGAAAACTTGTCCTCAATTGTAATTTTTCAGGAGTTCCAGACCAGTGTAGGTTTTTGTTAAAATTTTAATGTAGCATTTGTGACAATAAACCTTCATGATATTACGTGAAACACTGATAATACTACACTATGTAGTAACCTTGTATGTAACATCACGCGTTGTTACATCGTGACACTCGTATAGTACAGTGGATACAAATAGTATCCAGTAACGATTGGAACAAATGTTCTTAGTAGGTCAGCTCTCGACCGCTCGTGTCTTTGAGACACCTGCTAAGTAATAAAATGAAGCCGTAAATGATTCTAAGTATGTCGTAAGGGTTGTGTCACATTAGCGGTTTTTTAATGTAGTAAGTACAAAACCAATTTTAGTGCAGTCCAACAGTCGCATTTTATTTTAAATACAGCATTCGTATGTTTATGTCTGCAAAACTTTACAGGACTTTTAAATGAAATTTTACAGGTCGGTGCATTTTCACTCAAGAATGTTTGTAAATACTATTATTTATTTAATACTAATTAAATACTAGTATTTTTTATGGCCTATCTATAAGTCTACTCTTAAGATGTCGACTGGAAAGAAAAGATGATAGCTTTGGGAGACTTACAAATATATTCGGCAGTTTAAGTGATTCTAAATATCAGTATCATATAAGTTTGTTGAAGATAAAAAATCTTTTGTGATAACACTATTAATTACGGATGTCTTTAATAATTTATTGTATTTACACGAATATCACACTCTTAAAAAAACTATTACGTCCGGTTTTTTACGCGTTTTATTAACATTTTAAACTTCCCAAAATTTCGCGTACTTTACAGCACGCGGGTTTACGAGTTTATGGCAGGACACGTGACAACGAGTGAAACAAAACTAAAGAAAATGCAATAAAATCCGTAAATAATTTTTTATTTAAAAGTGTTTTGTTTAGTTTTTTGACTTCCTAACGTTTTAAGTGCTTTATAAGCTACTATTTCCTTTGATGACCACGGGAGCTGTAAAGGCGAAATCTTCGAATAAATTCATGTTGAAAAGTTTTTCACCACTAATAACAAGCCATGGAAATATGATATTAACGCGAAAATGAAGTTCAATGAACGTATAAAGTGGATTTTATGCGAGTGATGCGTTTCAAGTGTGTTGTCGTACCAAGTGTATTTTGGCCCTAAGTGCTTTCGATAACCAGACTGCGTTTGGAAGTTTCCGGGACTAAATATAGTTTTAACTCTTACTCATAATTTTTGAAGCCATTAAACTCGCGTATAATTTTCCTTCTTTCGTAATGTGTTTAGTATTTTTAGTAGTTGCGAGGATTTATGCCTGGATATGTTACACATAAAACAACCTTATGTATAAAATGTTTCATTATGAAAATATTACTCATATTTTAATTGCATTGCCATATGTTTCGTACCTTACGGCATTGCCAAAAATTCCATTAACACCATCTTGATGCTTGACATTCCACCACCCACAGTGCGTTTTTCGCAGAATTTTCTGCCAGGCTCTTGCACTTTATGGAATGAGCCGTCAGCGGTTTTCTTGGACCGACCGCGACTTAATTTCTCTCACAGCCATGCATTGTTAAGAATACATCGAGCAAAGAAAAAAAATGCAATTTTTTTTATAGAAAAGGCAGGCAAACGAGCAGGTGGTTCACGTGATGGCAAGTGACTACCGCCGCCCATGAACATGCGCAATACCAGAGGCATAGCAGATGCGTTGCCTCCCTTAGAGTGCCCAGAATTGGGGGAAGGGGGTGTGCGGGTCACCGGTTAACTGCACTCACCAGACGAAAAGCAGAAGTGTGTTAGACTTCTACTTCACGTCGGTATTCTGTGAGGTCGTGATACTTCCCCGGTCGAACCGGCCCATTCATGCAACAACAAAAGCTGTTGCGTGGCTCTACCACTGTTAAATAAGATTAAAAAATACACAAGCAATAATAGAGACATTTGGCAAAACGTTTGTAATCTAAGTATGTTTTATAATGATTTTTTGAAAGATGCAAAAGTGTTGTATTCTTACCACCTGGTTTACCAAACTTTTCTTGGCACCTACGTTTATGGCGCTATAATATTATTTTAGTTAATAAAGTTTTAATTCTTTATATATAACCGATATTTTAAAAGACTGGCCACACCTGTCTGGTGTTTACGTGTAAGTCATTTAATGGTGATAGATATAATATATAGCCACGAATTAAGAATTTACCTATGTCTTTTAATATTTAAAATTTGCAATAACATCTGTATGTTATTGCAAATTTTATTTGTATTCTTGTTTATACTAATTGCGTATTTTATATTGATCATTACGAGCGTAGGTAGCCGTAATAACAAAATCTATTTGGTAACAACTTCCCTATTTCTTATTTCTATTGAGTGTGGGAGCCATTAAAAATTTATACGATAAAGTTACTTAAAAAATTGTGACGTTGACATTGTATTAGTTGGCAATGCTTTAGGACATGTTTATTTTCCGTATTTGACATATTAATTATTCCTGATTAAGTGACTTGATCATTTGATCATCAAAATTAGACTTAGGCAAAAAACTGAATTTAGAGTTTATGGTATGTGAAAATAAACACCAAAAATTTACCACGGAAACTATAATAAGGTATCGCATTAATTATGAATCTAGATATTTATGCTTTGTATTAACAAGACTTTCACGACGTTCAGTAGATGGGTACACAGAGGTCTTGGGACTACGTGACAGGTGGAAAGCCTGTCGCCGTCTTCTTGTCCGTACAACCGTACATAAGTTTTAGAAAAAACCCAATGGTACGCGCCTCGGGGACCGAACTCAGGTCTCGTGACTCGAATTCCGATCACATAACCACCTATCGTAACTGTATTCACAACTTTACTTTCCCTCACGCACAATCCCTGACGGGGTAGCCAGAGAGAACAGATCGCCAAGTGTCACGATCCCTACATACTTCTTTCGCTTTTTTCAGATTCATTTGCTTCTTCATACATGCACGTCTAGGTATCCGACTCTTGACCCTCCCCTCTTCGAGCAATTTGCTCACATGGTCTTCGAAAGTTAGTCTCGGTCTACCTCGACAACTTTTAATATTAACTTTCGCGCTATTTATTTTCTTCACCATTCGTTCTTCACTCATTCGCTCAACGTGCCCAAACCATCGAAGCACGCCCATATCCATTTTTGTGACCAGGTCATCTTTCAAACCTGCCATATTGCGAATCTCTTCGTTTCGCTTTCGGTCGGCCATGGTAAGGCCGCACATTTTACGAAGAGATCGCATCTCCACTGCAATCAACCTGATTTTATGCTTCTTCTGGCTTACCCAGGTTTCGCTGCCATATAACAAAGTCGGTACAAACACTGCGTTATGTATTGCAAGGCGTGCACTTTTAACTACGCCTTGCCTTTTGACTAACGCAGTTAGGACACCATTGACTTTGTTCCCGGCAGCGACACGCCTGTCCACATCTAAATCACATCTTCCATCCCGGCTAAACGCACTCCCCAAGTATACAATTTTATTCTCCTGTTCTAGACATTCCTGATTTACCCAAATTTCGCACTTCGTCCTTTCTTCGTCCCTTTCAAATACCAGAACCTTAGTTTTATTAGCATTCAAACGGAGACCTTTAATTTCACATTCTTCTTTCATACATGTGACAAGTTCTGCCCCTGATGGTGCAATAAGCACTGCATCATCAGCATACAGCAGACAATTTACTTTTATGTCACCCAATTTCACAACCAAACAGCTATCTTTCAGCTTCTGTAAACAGCTGTCGAGATACAGTATGAACAGCCAGGAAGACATGACACAACCCTGTTTTACGCCCGTTTGGACGCTAAACATGGGTGACAGGTCATGCCCCACCCGCACACAGGCTTTACAGTCACAGTAAAGTGACTGCACAGCCCTTAGCAATCGACCATCCACACCATACCCCGGCAACAGTTCCCACATTTTCTTCCTTACAACCTTATCAAATGCTTTCTCTAGATCCACAAAAGCAATGAAAATCTTCTGGTTAGCAGCCAGAAGCTTCTTCGTGATCATGCGGAGAGAAAATATTTGATCCGTGCATCCTCTTCCAGGTCTAAATCCGCATTGTGCTTCCCATAGAAATCTTTTCCATTTCTCTTGCATCCTACGTGTCAAGACCTTCGAGTGGACTTTACTTGCTAAACTGGTCAAGCTGATCGCCCGATAGCACCCGCAGTCATAATGTGAACCTTTACCTATATATAAAGGCACAATGACCGCGGATCGCCAATCATCCGGAGCAGCCCCCGTTCGCCAGCACAAATTGCACAGCAGATGAAAGCTGTCCCAGACGCGTGGCCCACCATACTTGACCATTTCAGCAGTAACTCTGTCTAGTCCCGCAGCCTGACCACATTTCAAACTTCGAATCGCACATTCAATCTCTTTCATACTGATGACCTCAGTGTCATCGAGGTCCGAGTCTGGCGTACCAGTCACGGCGTCACCCCCGGACCCCACACCAAGATTATCACACGCATACATTTCTCTGTAAAATTCGCTCCTTCGCTGCATGACGTCCGATTTTTCAGAGAGGACGTCATTAGTTCCCGAAAGCACTTTGTTCATTCTTAAGGCTGTCGCGCCACTCCTTACAACCTCTTTCCAGAAGAGTTTGGAGTTCTCCTTGAAGTTGTGCGACAAACTTTCAGCCGCTTCCATTCTACACCTTTCACGCACTTCCTCAATCAATGCTTTCGTGTGAACTTTCTGCAGCTTATATCTTTCTTTTATCTTCTCTCTCATATCCTTATTACTAGAGGCCAAGTAGTCTAACCATTCTTTCTTCTTCTTTTTTACTGCTTCTTTCACTTCGTCGTTCCACCATGCATCACCCTTTTTACTACAACCTCTTTTCAAAGTTCCCACGTCTTCCGTTGCACTTACCATTCCATCACTAAGGCTCTGCCATATTTCTTCCACACATTCTTTCCTGATATCGATGATGTCCAGCTTTTCGGCTACCCTTGCTTGATATTTATCCCTATTGTCCGCTTCCTGAAGCTCACAGCTTCGTATGCTACCGACCGACTGTGGTTCTGGTATCGACGTACGGTGGCGCCAACCCGCGAACAGACCCCTAAATCTAGTAATCACTAGATAGTGATCTGTTCCCAGGTCAGCACCCCGGAACACTCGCATATCCATCACCTGTTTTCGCAGTGGGCCATCCACCAGGAATAAATCGATCATACTTCTCTCATTCTCTCTTGTTCTAGTATACATATGGATTTGTGACTAAACAGTGTTTGTCACAAGAAGACCTTTTTCCTTGCATAGAGCCCGTATAAGCTTGTCAGCATCGTTAACCCTTTTATCACCAAACATTCCAAGTACCGACTCGTACCCTGGCCGAGCGATACCAAATAACCCATCCATTCAAATCACCACATACAACCATTCTTTCGTTTCCCCTAACCAAATCTAGAACTTCTCTTACATTTTCCCAAAACTCCTCCAGACCAGCTCTGGGCGACGAAGCTATCGGCGCATAAACAGCCAAAACTTCGTCAGTCCCAATTTAAAGCGAACCCAGAGAAGTCTTGAGTTCACAACATTATATTCAGTCATAGCATCGACCAACCGAGACGGCAGCAGCACCCCCACTCCCTGGCAGGCGCTCTCGCTCTCCGGGACTCCGGACCATAGACCTAACGCCCCGCCAGGGAGCTCTTCAGTACCGCTGCCCTTCCGTTTGGTCTCCGATAAACACACGAAATCTAATTCTCTTTCTTTCATTATTTCGATCAACTCATTCGTCTTATCTCTCATGCCGCCTCTAACATTCCACGTGCCAACTCTGCACTCCATCCTCCACCATGTATTCACAATACCATTAAATTTATAATTACGAGTATATATAACTAATTATAATTATTTTAATTGAAAAAAAAAATGTCTGTTTACAAAAACAGCAACGCAAAATGGTCTTTTAAAGTCCACTGCAGCATACAGGCCTCTCCTGTTTCCCGTACCGGTTTACCATAATCGCCACTTATCAAGTTGATTAGCTATTGCAGTATTAAAAACACGCATGCGCCTTAGTCTCACGCACCTTAGTCGTTCCAGTCTTAGTGCACTCATCTGTTACCGGTCTGCTTAGTTTTGGTCTGCTTAGTTTTGGTCTGCTACATTTTAAGATGCTATCCAGCCATCTATCAGCCATTTCCAGTTTCAAGGTCTTTGCTTTAGTTGCCTCTTACGACCCACGAAAAAAGGGGTGGTAATACTTATGCCGATGAGACATTGTTAAAAATTCGTTTATTTGCTTGTAATCTAAACTTTTGTATATGTTTATAGTATTATAAGTTGTGTGAATTTAATTATCTCCATGCCATTCCCCATGCAGGGGTAGACAGGGACCTAGATCGTTATGTCCTTTCGACCCACCTTCCACCGAAGACATTTTTTCGGACAACGTGATCGGTGGTGAGCGCCTCGCCGTCTTTATGTCCAAGCTAACGATATGTTTCGTACATAATTTATTCGAATTTAACTGTTTACGTAATAACATTTAATTTCGTCATCCTGTTGTTTTGTAATTTGTTACGCGCATTGTAACAATTGATGGCAACGTCTATGAGTCATCCGCAATAAGATGTGACTTGCAGGTGGTCGGATCTCCAGTAACTGCTAACGTTTATTGGTAGTCACCGAACGCGCCGCGCAAACTAAATTATCATTCGCTAACATTGTGATTGTTTATCTGATTTATCAAGGCGAATCGTACCTACATATAATATATATTCTATTGGTATTTATTTACAACACAAAGCCCAAATTATGGATATATATACTCGTATAGGTATGATGAAATATTTCAAATATCATTATGATGATGATACATTTTTATTGTACTATATCTTTCAAACCAGCACAAAACAGTTATTGTATGAGATAAACAAAACAAACTTAGGCAGTAGTAGTAGTTTATAGTAGTAGTCTATAGTAGAAGTATCTAAAAACCGGAAGCTTTTAAAGCTATAAAACCTTTAACAATCTTCGATCAAAATCAAAGTAATAAAGAACAACCGGAAGAACTGGAACTTTCCAGTGACATTAACTATTTCTAATTCTCCCTTGAAATATCGAACAGAGTTTAGCAATGGTGTGGAAAGTCATGCAAATGAAATCGCAGATGTCCGCTAATGTATTTACAACTAACTAACGTACGCTCAAACATATGTAGAAAGTTCTATCGTAAATATTGGCGTTAAGCATCATTTACTTCATAGCATTTGATTTCATTTTTAAATACTCATTACCATATTTAAATTCAGGTACAACTTGTTTGTAGACATCAATGTGTTCTTCTATAAAAATAATTAAACGCGTTTACATCTACCAATATAGATATGTATATAAATTTGAATTCTGTATACATATTACATACAAATATGTAATAAACGGCTACTAAAAGTCCCCTTCTGGATATAGACCTCTCCCGTAAGGTGGGATATACTGACAATAACTGGCAAGGGTCGCGACGTGCACGCTTTTCCTTTGACCTCCTTTAATATTTCTTTTGTTTTATATCTTCTGTATTATATCTTCAGGCATAAACCCTGTGTATCACGTTTGTGTGGTTTTCTGTCAATTTCATCACCACATTTCCTTAGTCATAAATATTCTTTTTGCATTTGATAACACCGCAATTTTAACGATCTTTTTATCACAATTTAAATGATCTTCCCCAGGCGAAATCCGAAGAACAGTTAGCTTGCGAGAAGGAATGGCTGCAAGCTGGACACATGTGGCTGGCTCACCGCGGTGGCTTTACCGCCGTCGTGAGGGAAGGCGACGCCGACGCCGGACGCGCGAAAGTTCGGGTCCTGCAGACCGGCGAGACCCTATTGGTAGACGAGGATGATTTGGAGAAGGTAATTATTTATGTGTTAAAAATATTAATGTATTATCTTGTCACTTATTTGGCAAATAAAAATAAATCGTAACGAAACAACAGTTGAAATATTTGATAGCCACGGTCATATTTCAATTATTTACAGGGTTGTCTATGGCCTTAATGCATACGGTTCTTGGATAATAAGTTTAAGGTCCTTTTAAAGTTTACCTTTTAAATCGAAACAAACTGTTACAGTTTAACTGCTTACATTTATATTAAATGAAATATCTATATATATTTTTAATTCGTGTAAATAATAGTAAAAATAAAATAAAATAAAATATCTTCACGCAATTCCCAATACAGGGGTAGACAGAGGTCAAGTCTAGACAATTAAGTCCCTTTGACCCACCTTCCACCGAAGATATTTTCGGGACAACGTGACAGGTGGTGAGCCCGTCGCCGCCTTTATGTCCAAGCCAACGATGAAATTCGTCCATAAGTTTTTTGAAAAACTCATTGGTACTGCCACCTGGGGATCGAACTCGGGTCTCTCGACTCGAAATTCCGACCACCCAACAACTCGGCTATCGTGACTTTTCGACTCGGCGATCGTAAATAATAGTAGTATATTTTTATTCCTAACGTTATTCGGAGGGCATCAAGCCGATGGTTAGTCATTCAATTTAAATATTACTTACGAGTTAAACTGATTTTGTGATAGTATTCTACTATGTTAACTTCTCATAAAATAAACATCAATAAATCACTATAAAACGGTGACGAAAAGGACAGATTGATCGTCAGTCTTTACATAATACGTTTTTGTAATTCCATCCGATGCAACCGGTTACCGAGTAAATTTACTTACGAATGTCTGTTCGTGGACCATATTGCTTAATTTGAATCCCCATGACTTGAAACCAGTGGGTCAAAAAACAAATTTTAATATGAATATTAATAAAACAGGTTAATATTATCTTAATAGATTTATTTATTTTAACTCTATGCATTTCGTAGTGAATTTGTTTACTTTCGGAGTTTCTCAATGGGGTAACCGGTGTTCTATTGGGTCAATAGGCACAAATATAGTACAAATTTTCCATTGACGGTTCTAGGTATTTAAAATTCATTCATTTAAATTGTTAAAGATAACAAGAAGCTTTAGAGAAGATGAAGTTAGTTTTTTTTAAATGCATTTATAGTTTTTTTAATAAATTTCCATTTTTGAAGATTAAAAAAGGTTAAACTAAAGTTAAGTTAATAGTTAAAAAGCCGATTTTGACTATTAACTAAAGTTATGTTAATAGTCAAAAAGCCGATTTTGACTTATTTCAATTACATCTTTTCTATTGTAATAGAACGAAAAAATACTAACGATTTATCTGAGTTTAAGTGGATTCTGTGACGTACCTAAAACTTAAATACAAAAAACTTTATTTGAATAAATTTAGAGCTAACTTTATCTATTTCAAACAATATTTAACCGAAGGCCAAAGGTCCAACGGAGACAATTCCAGGCAGGTAAATTACTAGCGTTTAAAATGTTAGTGTTATTAAAGTGATTATGTTTTTACAGGCCAATCCGCCCCAGCTGGAACGCTGCGAGGACATAGCATCACTGCGCTGCCTCAACGAATGCGGCGCTCTCAACGTGCTGCGATCCAGGTTCGCTGCCGGTCTCCCGCATGCGCGCGCCGGTCATGCGCTCCTGGTACTCGGACCGCCGAAACGGACGGCACCTATTTACACTGAAAAGGTAAAGGTTTGGATGAATAATAATAATACATATATAGATAGGGACAAAATCACATACATTTCTCCGACCCCAAAGTAAGATGCTAAAGCACTTGAGGTATGGGAATCGAAAACAACGAAGGCACCATTACAAATGGTATCAGATAAAACGAAAGTACCACAAAAACCCAAATCCGAAAAAACGTAGTACATATACGTAGATAAGGTGGATATGACCCATCCGAGAATCGAAACCGGGATCTCTGAGTTGGCGACGCCATGAAAACTGGTCTGTACGTCACTCATCCACGGCAGCCCTCAAATGCACAACTCTTCTACAATCTGTTCTGCACTCACCAGACGAAACGCAGAAGTTTGTTAGATTTCTACTTCACACCGGTATTCTGTGAGGTCGTGGTACTTCCCCGGTCGAGCCGGCCTATTCATGCAACAACAAAAGCTGATGCGTGGCTCTACCAATGTATAAATCTTATGTATATGACTTCTTCATACGGTGACTTTGGCTGATGCCATGACGAGTCATGCCTACTTTGTCCAGGTAGCAGCAATGTTCCGCGGTTGTCGCGCCGACGACATGCCGCCTCATGTGTTCGCCGCCGCCCAGTCAGCGCACCGGTGCATGCTCGCATCGAGACGTGACCGTGCCATCGTGTTCCTTGGCAGGTTAGCATGAATAAAATATATATATCTTCACGCCATCCCCATTACAAGGATAGATAGAGGTCTAGACAATGAAGCCCTTTCGCCTCACCTACCACAGATCATTTTTTTTTTGGGACAACGTGGCAGGTGAGCCTGTCGCCGTCTTTACGTCCAAACCAATGATATTAATCGTACATAACTTTTAAAAGAATCCATTGCTACGGGTCTTTCACCTGGAGATCGAATTCGGGTCTCTTGACTCGAATTCCGTTCACCCAACCATTCGGCTATCGTTACTATCATTAATAGTAATTATGTAATGCCATAGTATAATTTTACAATATTTCATGTATCTATTTAAAAAAAAAACTACCAGAGGGGTACTTGTTGCCGCCATAGTTCTTAGTTATGAGGACTCTGATCTACTGAGCTGCCCCCAGTGCAGCCTGTTACTAGACTAGCACATAATGGTCCACAGTGTAATGTTATCACGATAAAAAAAATAATAGTACAATACTAATACTAATAGTAAAATAATAGTAATCCACGTCTTGCCGGTCCTGCCGGCAGGACAGTAAAAAAATACAAAATTGTCGGCTTAAAGTTCAATTGCTATTTGTAATAATGTATTCGAGAACACCTCTGCTTACATACGATCAAGTGGTATTTGGAAAAACCGTGTTTTAAATACATTTTACAACTTTAATTTTGCTGCTCTATTAAGGAGCTTCGATAACTGCGTATTACAATCGTTATCACGGTGTTATATACCTTTTTAACCGTACGTAAGGATAATAATGATAAGTCACGATAGCCGAGTGTTTGGTTGATTTGAATTGGAATCAAGAGACCCGAGTTCGATCCCCAGGTGGTAGGCTAGTTCGAGTTTTTTTTAAAACTTTTGTACGATTTACATCGTTGGTTTGGATAACGACAGGCAGACAGACGGGGCGTCAGGTTCAGCACCTGTCACCTTGTCTCAAAAATATCTTCGCAGAAAGATGGTTCGAAAGGACTTAATTGTCTGGACCTCTGTTTACCCCAGTATTGAAAATTATTTTTTTTTTCTATCGTATTCATCTGGGTGTCGCACGAATTGATTGAAGGAAAAGCCTTAAATAGCAACGACAACCGATAGATGACGGGAAAACATCTTGCAAAATACCAAACCGAAATTGAGGAGACTGGTGACGGGCAGAAATATCTACGGTGCGAGGTGTCTGGTGCTGCTGTCGCCAATCCCCTTGCCAAGGGTGGCAACTATTGCAAATACTCCATAAGACAGAGTCACGTGTCTTGCAGTGGATTTTATATGCCTCTAATTAAGTAATAAGTATATCATTTTCTTCATTAGAGTTGCATTGCGTGTTCACCTATATTTGAACACGTTATCACGCTTTTATTGTGGGCAACACGCATTACTTCTGGAGGGTCAACTTAGGCATGCAATTCTTAATTATTTTCCTATTTTTTATCATTCTTGTTTGAGATCCGTTTTAATCGTTGAACAAAACACAACGTCGCCACAGGTGACGCGGATGTAGCGCGCTCATCAACCTTTTAAATTCGATTCCAGACTCTATTTCCATATTTTTATTAACATTTACTAAAAAAAAAACAAGTCAGACTTCATTGTATAATTGCGTTTTATTATTCTGTAATACAAATTGAAATGAATGTGGATATTTTTAGAAATACCACAAAAAACTGGTATCGCAGTCCATTCATTAACACTAGCTACATACTCTAGGAATTGGCTTACAATATATTTAATATGCCTATCCTACTACTTTGCGTCATAAAAATATATAAAGGATAAATTTAAATAAGAAGAAATAGGCGAAAGAAATACGGATCGCCAAAGTAATTGTTACTTTTGCTTACTTTTCAAGTACAAGTTTTATTAGTTCTAACATTTGTTCGGGAGATCGCTAACCCTCACCTCAGTGATTGATGCATAAACACAACTTTGACTGATAGGAGATTTTCTTAAGCCTATGTCACTTCGCAAACTAATTCTCATTGATGAAATTTAATTTGAAATACATTTTTATTTTATTTAAGTCGCTGGTAATAATGTAAGTCTGTCTTCATTGAACGTTTCTTTACCCGTGAAGAATTAAAAGTATATAATGAAATATAGCAAAAAAGTGTATCATATAAACGTCGTCAATGTTAACACATTGATGCTGAACAAAAATATTCCAATAAAACATAAGAGATACTAAAAATATTATGTCGAAGAGGTGATTAGTTCCGTCATGTGTACTAGGATTGGCTTCAATCTCCAGGTCGTAATATTTGTGGCTTGTTGTTTTCTATTAAGCATTGACCTCTACTTACGATTAGAGGATAAACAAAGTACAGGTGTGAAATAAAAAATAAAGATCATTAATGGTAAATTTAGTACCATTTAATTGCAGTCACGTTTAATAATAATATTTTTATTGAGGTCATTTAGCATAGTTACTAAGGTCTTTTAGTGGGTAATAATTACGAGTACAAGCTGCCATTTTGCTATTTGCTGCGAAATTGTTTGGCCTTCCGAATCCCGTATGTATATCCGAAAATAGAAGTAGCCTTTATCCGGCCACCTTGTGTAAAATTTCGTTAGATTTAGTTGTTTAATCGTGATGTTTGCCTCTTAGACAGAGAAAGATTAAATCTTTAATATGGATTTCTCTCTAAGAATTAACGGTTTTAAGTCACGATAGCCGAGTGGTTGGGTGGTCGGAATTCGAGTCAAGAGACCCGAGATCGATCTCCAGGTGGCAGGCTCGGACCAATGGGTTTTTTCAAAAACTTATGTATGAATTATATCGTTGGCTTGGTTTATATCGTTACATTAAGACGATGATGGGCTCACCACCTGTCATGTTATCCCAAAAAATGTCCTCGGTAGAAAGTGGGTAAAAGACTTAATTGTCTAGACCTCTGTCTACCCCTATATTGGGAATGACGTGAGTTTTCGGTAAGATCCGCAATTATAATATAATTGTGTGCACGACGACAAGACATAATAATTAATACAATAAGCTAACTTAGATTAAATTAGTGGAATTTAAACTGGCTCAGCTCATTGTGAATCTTTACGATTTCTGAGATAGTAACTTGGCAAACAGACAGTGACGAAACGACTGCTTATCGAAACTAATGACGTGTTTCAATGTCACTAACTCTGTTGTGATTTTACTTATATGTAACTCATGTGAAACAATATCACACGCTAAAGGATCACCTTTTTTTGATACATTTTCACAACAACTTCTAGGTCAGGTTCGGGCAAAACGTCAGCTATGCGCCATTGCGTATGGTACCTAGCGAGCGCATACCCCGCTCAAGGATCAAAGCTGACGCCCGACCGTTTGAATGCAGCATTTGACGTACTCCATGCGTTTGGATCCAGTCGGTAAGTTCACTTGTAGTTTTTTTTTTACAAAATTTATAATATTTATAGTAAAACAAATGACGCAAAGAAAATTTATAAAAAATAAAATGGAAAAGAAACTGTCGTGTGGCTGAGTTTCCGCATATGTTTGTATAAACACGCGTTTATAATAGAATATTTGTGTGAATGGCAGTGTGATATCGGCTTAAGAATACCACCCCCTTTCTTCCCGCGGGTGTCGTAAGAGAGAATAATATATATTTTTTACATATAAAAAAGAACATTCACAGATAATTGTAACCGCCTTAAGTATTCTTTGTGTTTACGTAAATAAAGATATTTTATTTTTATTCACAGTGATGTCGAATCTACATTGATGTAATTGAATTACAAGACACTAATTTAATACAAAATATTAAGTCACGATAGCCGAGTGGTTGGGTGGTCGGAACTTCAAGTCATGAGACCCGAGTTCGATCCCCAGGTGGCAGGCTCGTACCAATGGGTTTTTCAAGAACTTATGTACGAATTATATCGTTGGCTTGGACAAAGACGGCACCGGGCTACCTGTCACGTTATCCCGAAAATATCTTCGGTGGAAGGTGGGTCAAAGGGACTTAATTGTCTAGACTAGACCTCTGTCTAACCCTGTATTGGGAATTGCGTGAAGATGTTTATTTATTTATTTATAATTTAATACAAAGTATTGTTCTAATCTTTCTAGTACTTTTGTCTATTATAAACATCATTTTGTCATTACCATTTAGTACGGGTTCGAACTCACACGCGTCCCGCTTCGTATCTCTGACGTCTTTGGACTTCGATGGCGGCGGCGCGTTGGTGTCCGCCTCCGTGCAGACCCTCCTGCCTGACTTCAGACCGGGACAGTCGCCATTAAGGGCTCTTCATATGTAAGTAACTTTGTTTATTTTCATGAATAAATTCTTTAGGAATTTCTGATTTCATAACTGTAACTCTAACTGTAGCTCTGAGGTTCGGGGCTCTATACCCGGATGGGTCAACGTAGAAAACCACTTTTTCTACTTAATCTCCGGTCTTGGTACTCTCGTTGTTTCCGATTTGTGATGTTGTCCCTATTTATGTTTGTATTTATTTATTTATAAATAGCACCAAACATAATTTTTACTTTCCAGATTATTCCACGGATGCGACGGGCGTCTTCGTCGCGAATTACTACTCGATCAAGCGCCGGTGAACGCACCCAACCCGTTCATCAGCTGCAGCGACAAATCGGAAGCGCCTGCTGAATTCGCCGCGTTAAAGGAAACGCTTCAAGCGCTTTCCGTGACCGAACCGGAGCAGGCAGTGATATGGAAGATTCTCGCCGCGATATGTCACTTGGGATGGTCCGGAGTTACCAAAGGTAGGTTTAAAAAGGTGCTAGACTTCAGCATTGCTTAATCTTTTGGATCAGTTGTTTTCAAATCCCTAGTTGCTGAACACTATCTGTCAACTCTAACTACGTCATCCCACTGATAAATTAAATTATCTTATAATCATGTGTAAATATCCATACTCATAATTATATATCTATCTCTATTTTTAAATTCACGTTAATATAATATGTAGTTTTTGTATATACAATATTACTTGTTTTGTTTCTATCTATTTATATGTACACCACCGTCTTATTATACTATAATTCCTGTCCATCCAAGGTTGCCTGGAAGAGATCACTTTTAGTGATAAGGCCGCCCATTGTACTCTTGTCTATCTTTGTTTTCTTTCTGTGATTTGTATGTTTGGTGTACAAAAAAGTTATATTTAATGTAATTTAATTAATCATTGCAAACATAGATGTACCTTATATCTTTATGTATATTAATTGTATAACAAATGTCGTATTCTTGTTGAAACGTATAAGCTAGTATTAATTTAGACCTTGACGCATTCCATCTCAATTCTCAGGGGTGACCATGCCTCATTTTTTATCTTCACTCCATTTCCAATGCAGCGGTAGACAGAGGTCTAGACAATTAAGTACCTTCGACCCACCTTCCACCGAAGACATTTTTGCGACAACGTGACAGGTGATCACAAGCTAACGATATAAATCGTACATAAGTTTATTTATAAGCCTCGGGGATCGAATTCGGGTCTCTTGACTCGAATTCCGATCACCCAGCCACTCGGGAATCCTGACTTTACCTTCATCATCTGTAATGTTGTATTCGAAATATTAGGGTATTCTATTGCTAGAAGGGTATGTATTAACCAAGCCTGCGGGTCGGCAGCAAACGCGGGCTCGGGATTGAAGTACCAGTTCGGCGGCGGCGGCGGCGCGAGCCGCGCGGCGCGCATGCTCGGCGTCGGGCTCGACGAGCTAACGCGCGCGGTCTTCGCGCCGCCCGCGCCCGCCTCTCCGCAGAGCGCCACCGCGCTCAGGTACCTTTACATATATTCACGCTGTCTCAGATACTGAGGTAGGTAGACGTCTAGGTGATCAAGTACTTTCGACACGCTTTCCACCGAAGATTGTTTGGGGCAATTGACAGGTGGGTGAGACTATCAGTCATAGTATATACACTTGTTCAACGTCAGGTGGTTAAGTTTTTGAATTTTAATGCCCTATATACATAACCATACAGGTTTTGACCATAGTAATACATGGCAGAGTATAGGGTGCGAGCGGTCGCGGAAGCGTAGCTTTACGATGGACTGACGAGATCAATATTGTGTTCTCTGTACAATATATGCTTTAGATTGACTAACTAACAGGTAGATGTCGTGGCACTGTGAAGTTTATAATATAAAAATTTGTGAGTCTACATTATAACCATGACCGCTCTGTCAAGATACCCTAAAAAGAATAGTATAAGAGGCGTCTTTAGGTGAAGTATTATCGTATACCAAATCTGTCGGACTTTACATCTTACCTTACCGGACTTTTACAAACATAATGTTTGGAGCTGTAGAAATTTTGTACGTAAATCTGACTATAATGATAGTAATAATAAAACTAGGTCTCGATCTTATATATATTGTCCATTCGAGTTTTTGAAATATTTCTTTTTATAATCACGCAATTTAGGGCACGGTACATGCATATTTATTTGTACCTATGAACATCCATGACTCGAGTACAAACATTCATATTCATCACGTATATTTAAATGAATAAAAAAAGAAATTTCCAAAACAGAGGTAGACAGAGGCCTAGTATAGACAATTAAGTGCCTGGCAACTGGTGGTGAGCCCGTCGCCGCCTCTATGTTTGGGCCAACGATGTAATTCGTAAACAAGTTTTTGAAAAACTCAGTGGTACGAGCATACCACCAGTGGAACGAACTCTGGTCTCTTGACTCGAACCACTTGGCTATCATGACTTACATACTTTTTTTACGTACATTTAAATTTAATATACTAATTACATATAAAAGGGGGCTTATTTTTAATACTTATTATTATTATTCCGTTCAGGACTCCATCTCCGTCAGGGGAGAGGGAGGTGCCGGGCTCGGAAGCACTGGACGCTTTCGTGAACGGCCTGTACAACGAGACGTTCAACATCGTTGCAGCACTCGTCAATAGGTATGTATGACTGACATTTGTTTTTCATTATTATATAATTTATTTATTTATACAATTGGGAACAGCACTTTTAAGTGCTAAATTAGCGCGTCCTTTGGCGATGAAGAAAGCAGCGTGGCGGACGTTTCACAATCGCTCTCGAACTGTTTTGGAAGATCTTTGCCCAGCTGTGAGTATTAATGGACTGCAAGTTTTTTTTTCAATTTCATATTTACACACGTATGTATTTGCATCTATACCATGGTGATATCACCAGATTATGTCACCCTAAATCCACCACCTTTTGCAGTCATATAATGTAATTTATCCTTAGACACAAAGTTGTCTGGAAGAACTCACGCTTTAGCTATAAGACTGCCTTTTGTATAACGCCATATACAAAAGTGTATATATATATATATATATATATATATATATATATATATATATATATATATATATATATATATATATATATATATATGTTTTTTAAAATAAAAAAGAACGAAGTATTTTGGATTTCAGTATATGAGTTTGTTTTAACTAGAATGAGTCAATAAATTGTAACTAACTGTAATTATTGAAAATAACATTATACGATCCTTCGATGTATTCTGCACTACTAAATGCGATAAATGAATTTAATATAATGTGTTCTTTAGTTTACGTGTGATGAAACAAATGCTGAAAAGATTTTTTTAAAACGTTTTGTAGTACCTATACAGACTTAATAATTACCCGGTCACTAGTTCTGTCACCAAATTGCCGTTTCACAAATGTTGTGTTTCGGTTTGAGGGTAATATGATTAAGGTAGTGTCATAACGTGTTATATAACATTAAATCTTAATACCTCGGATGTGGTAATGCATCTGTAAACTTGTTTGAAATTAGTAGGTATCCTTTAAGTAGTGAATGCTTGCTTGCTTGGTAATCTAGTACAAAAAAGATGAATCTGATAGAACTAAAAAAAATTGTATAAAAAGTAGTGTTTAAGGGATACAGTAGCCATTTATCATGCGGTGCAATATTGTCTCTTGATTCAACAAAACAACGTGTTTGGGCTTATACTTAAGCGGATAATAAAAGCCTTAGGCCACTGGTAAAAATTGTATTAAATGATTATTATTACTTAATAAAGAAAGAATCGTATGAAGGGCGTCTGTGTGCCGCGATAGTATCCGACGAAGTTTTTTGCCACCGTCAGTGCTGCCACCAACGTAGATAACCGTTGCCGGACGCGTAAACTGCGTGCGGTGTTGCCGCAACACAACGCAATGAGGAATATCACTTCGCAAGCCTTGCGTTTGGACGATAGCAGTCGAGTGAAATTGCAGGAGCCTGTCTACCTCCGCGCGAACGTCAGCGTCCATTCTACTGCTGGACAGCCCGGGAGCCGACAACCCGATGTGCGCCGGCCAGCAGAGCGGCGCGCCGCTCTCCAAGCTGCTCTCCAACTATCTGCAGGTCCGTGGCGCTGCGTCCTATTTGTTTGGTCCTTATCGTTCCAGATATTACAATACAATTATATTCTACAACAAAGTACCGGTAAATATGCAAAGCCTGTCTATTAACAGGTTTAAGAAATTTATCAAAGAAATGCTTTATAGGAAGGGTTATTATAATATAAATGAATATGTTAATGACAGTAACCCCTGGGAATGAGGTGATCGCTCCCAAGCTATTTCTAGAAATTATCACATTATATTTGTATAATGCTAAAAATTGTATTGTGAAAAATATTGACCAAAAAAGAGGATACCTACGAAGTTTCGCCTGTTTCTTCTCCGTTGTAGGAACCTCCTTACGAAACGGTGGTAGATTAAAAATGACGAACGGTAAACGAATGTATGTTCTTATGTCGATGAATAAATGGTTTGATTTAATATTGCCCACCGAAAATATTTTCGGTGGAAAGTGGGTCAAAGGGAATTCATTGTCTAGACTAGACCACTGTCTACCCCTGTATAGGGAATTGCGTGAAGATATTGAGTATTTATTATTGTGTTACCTGGTCATTATGGAAATAACTAAAATAAGCAATTCTAGCTTTGTTCACATCAGTAAGGCATGTTATTTTCCTTACAGCATGTGCTGCAGAGCTAATTCTGTTTGCAAGCATAGATATGTGGGAGCCCCATTGAAGCTTCGCATTAAGAGTTATTCCAAGAAAAATAGTCGTATCCACATGGTTAAACTCTATCCCATTTACAAGTACATTGGTGCCACCAAAGTGTTTAACATGGGTGTTGAAAATTAATTTGTTAAATTATTTGCATTATACCAATGAACTATACCAGACGTTGCATTCATTTTCATTATATATTAAATTCATCAAATGATACAAAATGTCGTTTGACTTTAAAAGTTAAAGAAGTATTATCGGCAAAAAATACTATATCTTGTTTATTTCCTACAAAGTAGGGTAAATCATTAATATAAATAGAGAAAAATAAATGGGTAAAAGAAATGAATGGAATAGAAGCTTGCGGAACGTCCATTAGCGCATTGTTTTCCGAGACTTCTTTAGCTTTTCGAGATGGTTTTCCCGCCAACTGTCGGTATCCATTGATATTGTCAAGGGTTTTCCCTTTTTCGTCTCTTACGACACCCAACAAATAGCAAAGAAAAGGCATAGCATATTCTTAATCCGATACCACCACGGCAGAACTTTTCGAGAGCGGCAATAGCCTAATGGTTTAGGGTGTGGACTGCGAAACATGACGTCGCAGGTTCGGGCCCCGCCATTCGACTATTGACGTAAACCAACTCCAGACACAAGCATTGCAGCTTAATTGGAGTGGTTAACAAGAATACTAGTAATGTTATTCAGCATTGCTAGTATTCTTTTTTTTTTTTTTAAAAAAGAACCTCGTTCTAAAGAGCTAGTTCGAATAAAATTGATGAGGATTATGTTTAATAAGTTTATTTTTAAACGACAGGAACGTCTCCAAGCGGTGTTCCACGACGCCATGCTCGTTGCACCACGTGAGAGATACGCTCAGGAAGGTATCACACTCGATGATGGATCCGAAGAAGGTAAACATTATATTATATTAAAACACGACGAGACGTCCCTATAACGTAGTTGGTAGTGATCCTGCTTCTGAAGCCACTGGGTTCCGGGTTCAAATCATGAACCCGCGACCCGTAGCTTCAAAAGCACGAGACAAACATTTTTGTGTTGTATAGTTTAATTCTTGTGGAAATGTTTTTTACGTTGGCATCACGATGTTTCAAAATGGCTTCGGTAAAAGGTAAATCGAAAAGACAAATTTGTCTATAATTCTGTGTATTCCAGTATTAGTAAAAGATTGATTGATTTAAAATACGCCTGTTCGTGTCGAATCTTAACTATGCTAGCAATCTCGTCTAAGTATTTCGGGTCTTATAATTTAATACATAAGGTACAATTTTGATCAAAATATAACATTTTTTTACATTATTTTAGATTGGCTCTCGGAGACGGTGAACCCTGGCCCGATGGTGGAACTGCTGGACAAATCTCCGCAGAACTCTATCGTGAGGAGTTCCCAAGCCGACCTGCGGGATTGCGATCGGCGTGGATTACTATGGTAAATATTAAACTACAAAGTCGCGATAGCCGAGTGGTTGGATGATCGGAATTCGAGACCCGATTCGTTTCGATTTCGGCTCGTACCAATGGGTTTATTCAAAAAACTTACGTACGATTTATATCCTTGACTTGGACCGAAAAGACGGCGACGGGCTCACTATCTGTCACGTCTCAAAGTATATTTTCGGCGGAAGGTGGGTCGAAAAGATTGTCTAGACCTCTGTCTATCCCTGTATTGGGGTTGTATTACTTACGTACGTTTTATGTCCTTGGCTTGGACAGAAAAGAGGTCGTTGGGTTCACCAGCCAGTCGCGTCCTAAAAAATGTCTTCGGTGGTAGATGGGTCGGAAAGACTTAATTGTCTATACTAGACCTCTGGTCTACCCCCGTATTGCGACACGCGTGAAGATATTTACTCTACGAATACTTTTTAAAACGCAGGCTCTTGGACGAGGAGTCCATGTACCCGGGCTCCTCGGACGACTCGTTCCTGGAGCGCGCGCTTGCGCACTACGGCGCGCCGCAACGCACTCACCACCTCATCAAGAAGGCTCCGCACGCCGGCCAGTTCGTTTTGCAACATTTACAGGTCACTCAAAACATATGCATTCATCGGTGTGATTAAATTAAATATACTGTTTGTGTAGTTCTTTTTGTTATATTACACCAGATGACCCTGTAAACTTAATATTAACGAAAGGTTTATAAAGCAATTTTCAATCTCAGCCGTACTTCCAACTACATTCCATTAAAATATAAGGCGTTTAGGTATGGAATTATAATATTTCCATACCTAAATGCCTACTTTTGTTTTTTTTTTTTAGATTTTCAACTGTTTCTTTCAAGTTTTTTTTTTTTACTTTCTGTTCACATATGAACCTTCCCTATATTATTTAAAAAAATAAAAAAATGCTTTCGAATTGATCGTGGCGATTTCTATTTTTTGCGAGATTGATGCACGAGGATTAGTTTTTTTTATGTATAGACCGATTATTGTATATAGAATCCAGTACAAACCACGTGTGTGGTTTTTCGGTATTAGTCTTCTAAGGTTGTCCTGCATCATTCAAATAACTTCCGAAGGATTATTCCTTTAAACATTAATTTTAAAAACAATTATAAAATTAATGTTTAAAGTTTATCTACACAGAAATATTTAAGGGACTGTACACCAACTTGGAGTGTCAGAATATTTAGAATTTATCTCTGATAATAAATTTTAAAAAAATTAGTTGCCTTTTTTGGTGTGTGTTTTAGTTTTACTTTTGTTATAATTTAATTTCTGGTTGTAGCGATAAATAAACTTCTTTCTTTCTTTCTAATAGTTATAACAATCATTGACTATATTTTTTATTCTCCTACAGGGAACTAACCCAGTATTATATGACGTCACTGGATGGGTAAAGGCTAGCCGAGAAAATCCTGTAACGAAAAAAGCGCACACCCTCCTCCAGGAAAGCCAAAAGTATGTAACCATTATATCATATACCTATAAATTATTCTAGCTTAACCTGACCACGCTTTGCTTCAGTCTGTTATTAAATTTAGTATAAATTGTAATTTTTCAAGCAACAGCAAAAATGAAGCAACAGATGTCAGTTGCAAACGGTACAATTTATTACACATGATTTTTGTTGGACTTTTTTTTAAAAGTCACGATAGTTCAGTGTTCGGGTGATCGGAATTCGATCCCCCAAGGCTTGTTGTACCTATGGGTTTTTCAAAATTTCCAGCGAACGTCTTATATACGTTCAATTTTAAGGACTAATCTGCAAATTATTTCATTACAGTCATAGTCATTCTTGCAAATATCAAACAAAAACATAGTTTCAAGTTAATATCTTGTCAAGTTAGTCTTTTTGTAAAATTTGTAATTTCTGTATTTTTCTGAACTGTGTAGTCATTAGCCGAATGGTGGGTGAGTGATCGGAATTCCAGTGTAACTCTGTTCCACTTAACTCGTGTCCTCCTCACGTCCACGGAAGACTACTTAATTACTTGTGTACGCAATAGTCAGAGAGTGAGCGTGAATGATGACTTGATGAGTGAATGAATGTGAAAAGAAACGTGTAACGGTGTTCCACCCAACTCGTGTCCTCCTCACGTCCACGGAAGACTACTTAATTATTTTTGTACGCAACTGTCAGAGAGTGAATGTGAATGATGACTTGATGAGTGAATGAATGTGAAAAGAAACGTGTAACGCTGTTCCACACGACTCGTGTCCTCCTCACGTCCACGGAAGACTACTTAATTATTTTTGTACGCAATTGTCAGAGCGTGAATGTGAATGACGACTTGATGAGTGAATGAATGTGAAAAAAACGTGTAAAGTTGTTCCACCCGACTCGTGTCCTCCTCATGTCCACGGAAGACTACTTAATTATTTTTGTACGCAACTGTCAGAACGTGAATGTGAATGATGACGTGTTTAGTGAATTAATGTGAAAAGAAACGTGTAACGTTGTTCCACGCGACTCGTGTCCTTCTCACATCCGCGGAGGACTACTTAATTATTTTTATACGCAATTATCAGAACGTGAATGTGAATGATAACGTGATAAGTGAATGAACGTGAAAGGAAACGTGTAAAGTTTATTCTCCCGACTTGAAAAGAAACGTGTAATGTTGTTTCTCGTGTAACTCGTGTCTTCGTCCTCAGTGAGGACATCGGGCGGCTGTCGGCGTGGTCGCGCGGCGCGTGCGGCGTGGGCGCGTGGTCGGCCGCCGTCGGTGACGCCTCCACGCTGCGCCGCGCCTCCTCCATACGCCGCACGCTTACCTCGGGTCAGTTTCATTTTCAACTTTACTCCGTACGAAATAAGAGCTATGCTAGATTTCTTTTTATTTTACCACGTGTTAATTTATTATGAACGCTACTACGTACGAAATAAGAGTTGTTTTAGATTTTATCTGTTTTTTTTTGGTGTTTTGATTTTTTCTATGTGTAAATTTTAAGAATACAATTTACAAATGTTTTTTTTTAATATATACCTACATATATATAGGGACAACACCCCATACATTGCTCTGATACCAATGTAAGTAGCTAAAACACGGATGTAATGAAATTAGAAGCAATGATGATACCATAAGGACCCTGACCTATGACAATGTAAAATAAGTGGTTTTGTACATTGACTCGTCCGGTAATCGGTAATAAATCCGGTAATTGAAAGAATTGGCGATACCATGAAAACCGTGCCGAAATGTGTGCCACTCGTCCACGAAAGTCAACCATTTATTTAGACTAAAATTTTTTTAAACTAAATTTAAACTTTTGCTTACGATATAACGATGGTTTAAGATTATATCTATTTTGCAAAGATAAAAATCTTCAAACAATAATAATATGCAAGCATTATAAAAATAAGCAACATCTGCGCCGAACCCTGGCTGAGCTTTGGTTTCGATACCCGCCTGTATATTTTAAATTTCACATTTATCTAAAAATAAATAACTCAGCATGGTTCTCAGATAGTGATTTCGTAATGAGGTCTTCATAGTTGCTATTGAGTTGGGTCTTGTGTGAGATCCAGCAGCCGTTAGCAAAAAAGTACAAAAAAGAGAGTACCTACCCACGGTGTTTCTTTCGCCTGTTTCTTCTCCGTTAGGGTAACCTCGATACGAAACGATGCTAGACTAAAAAAATGTCAATCGATGGAAGGAATGTATGTTACTTTTCTGTAACCTATACCTTCACATTGCTGGGCGAAAGTTTCCCCATATGCTTCTGAAACCTCGATCTTTCGCCAGTTCGAACCAATCTTCAAATAATGTGTCTAAGTCGTTACACCACTTTTTTTCGTCCTTCCTCGGCGACATTGTGTACGGTCAAGAACCCACTGTGTGATAGTTTCGGCTCATTGCCACTTATATCGATGTTATAAATGATTTGAGTTACCCAGAGACGTTCCAAATGTGCTTCGTGTCGAACAGGCACGGCGGGCATGAAGCGTCGGTCTACGGCGCTGCAGGCGAAGTTCGTGGCGGACGGCGTGGTGGACACGCTGCGACGCTGCGGCGCGGGTGGCGTGCGCTTCGTGTGCTGCCTGCTCGCGCACCGCCCCGCGGACCCCGCGCACCCCGCAGACGACGTCAACGTGCCGCTGCTGCGCTCTCAGGTGCGTCTGTCTCTGTCGCACCCGCCGCGGTGCTGCGCGTGCTGCCTGCTCGCGCACCGCCACGCGGACCCCGCGGACCCCGCCGACAACGTCAACGTGCCGCTGCTGCGCTCGCAGGTGCGTCCGTCTCTGTCGCACCCGCCGCGGTGCTGCGAGTGCTCCCTGCTCGCAGAGAGAACAGACCGTCAAGTGTCACGATCCTTACACACCACGTGCTTCTTTAAAATCCCCTTTCCCATTCTTTAATAATAAACTAATAGTTATTTGTATATACAGAACTCCAAAATCTGATCCCATTCTATTTCTAGAAAAATTAAATTGTCTTTTAGACACTTTAAACAAGCTGTATAAAATCAAAATCAAAACGAAGATGGTTATCGTAGGTGATTTTAACATTAATACATTTAAGAAAGGTAAAGTTACGCGTCTGTTACAAGATATATGTTTTAATTATAATATGAAATTACACATTAATGTAGCAACAAGAAAAGAGTCTTGTATTGACCATATTTTAAGCAATATATCGGACGCATCAGCTACGGTTCTGCCACTTCACCTATCTGATCATGATACTAAGTACTAAGTTTTTCTATTAATAAGTACTAAGTTTTTCTATTAATAAAAAATCACAGAAATTCGCATCATACTATATCTATAAACGAGATTATAATTTTGATAATATTAAGAAATTTAAAAACTGTCTACAAAATCTGTCTTGGATAGACATATACAATGAAAATAATGCAAATCTGGCATTTACTGAATTTCACGAACAGTTATGTCTATTTTATAAATTATGTTTTCCAAAATTAAAAATTAAAATAAATGTAAATAATCGAGTCAAACAAAATTGGATTAGTAAAGGCCTAAAATTAAGCTGCAAAACTAAGCGTACACTGAGATATCAATTTTATAAAAATAAAAATTTAATTAATAAATTTAAATATAAAGAGTATTCCAAAATTCTAAAAAATTGTATTACTTACTCAAAAAAGTATGCAAATATAAAGTTCATTAATAGAAACCAAAATAAGTGCAAAGCCACTTGGAAAGTAATTAAAAATGAAATACAATGTAGTTATCCAAAAGAGATTGAAAATATAAAAATAAATGATAAGACAATTATTAATCCTATAGAAATAGCGTCCGCCTTCAATAATTATTTCATAAATTTAACACACGGCTCAGTACAAAATAATATAAAACCCGGCAACAAATTAAAATGGACCATCAATTCTATGTTTATTAAACCGATGACGGAAAGCGAGGTAGCTCAAGAAATAATGTCATTGAGTAACACCTCTTCTGAAGGATATGACGAAATAAATACAAAAATATTAAAGATCTGTATTAATGAATTAATCAAAGTTTTAACCTATTTAATAAATTTCTCATTTTCAAATGGATCTTTTCCGACTGACTTAAAATTGTCTATTGTTAAGCCATTATTTAAAAAAGGTGAAACAACCGATATCAATATTTACCGCCCAGTAACTTTAATATCGGTATTTTCAAAAATCTATGGGAAATGCATGAATAAAAGGTTAAACGAATATTGTAATAAGTTTAAAATAATAATAAAAGAGCAATATGGTTTTCAAAAACATAAATCGACTACATTAGCCATGTTTTCACTTTTTAAAGAAATACTTACTGGGGTTGTTTTTTGACTTGTCAAAAGCTTTCGATCTGGTTTCACACGAATTATTGTTACAAAAGCTACAGGTTATCGGAATTAGAGGACTTGTACTTCAGTGGGTATCGTCATATCTTTATAATAGAAAACAATGTGTTGTAATCAATAAAATGAATAAAAATAGAGAAATGATACCTTACTCATCAGAATACAAATACAACAAATATGGCGTTCCACAAGGAAGTGTATTAGGTCCGATTTTATTTTTATTATATGTAAATGACATAATTACAGTTACAAATCACAAATGTGTATTATTCGCCGATGACATCTCCATTATAATTACTTACATTATAAATACTATCGATAAATTAATTAAATGGCTTGACATAAATAACTTAAAAATTAATCTTCATGAATCTGTATACATACAATTTAATAAATCTAATAATAATAAACTCAATTTGAAACTTAATATCCCTAAAATTAAAGAAGCGTCAAATACAAAGTTCTTAGGAGTTATTATAGATGAAGAAATTAATTGGAAAACACATGTAGATAGTGTATCGACTCGAATAAATAAATTTGTATATGCACTTAAAGGAATAAAAAACGTGACAAATATAGATACTGCTATTCTATCTTACCACGCATACGTAGAATCACTACTACGTTATGGTCTTATAATTTGGGGTAACGGTACAAATATCAAAAGAGCATTTGTCGCACAAAAAAAGTGCATTAGAGCGTTAGGCGGACTGAAACCACAAGAATCGTGCCAGCCAACATTTAAAAAATTTGGTTTATTGTCGTTACCGTCTCTCTATATTTATGAGATATGTGTATTTGTATTTAAGAATAAAGAATTATTTACTACTTCAAATGATCGTAATCCACGACTTCGCCGAGATCCACACAGGCTAGTATTTAATGATGTTCCTAAACTAGCTAAATACAATAAGAACTGTTTAGCTATGTGTGTATATATATACAATAAAATTCTTGGTTCTTTTAAAACGTTAAATTTTAGATTATTTAAAATAAAGTTGCATCAATGGCTTGATGAAAATAATTTTATAGTGTTAAGGAACTCATAGATTAAATAAGTAGATAAAAAAATTGAAATAAAATACTGTACAAATACTTTCTAAAAATAAAAATTTATATTTTCTGTAAAAAAAAAAAACACAAATTTTGCATGCTATTAATATATGTAGAAAAACATGCTTGCTTTCAATTGTGGTGTAATGTAACATCTGT
Organism: Sericinus montela; assembly: GCA_029286605.1. Taxonomy (NCBI): domain Eukaryota; kingdom Metazoa; phylum Arthropoda; class Insecta; order Lepidoptera; family Papilionidae; genus Sericinus; species Sericinus montela. The sequence goes on from JAGSMR010000038.1 coordinate 156,230, forward strand.
ATATACCATGTTTTATGCAATAAATTATTATTATTATTATTTAAAAGCCCGTCTAGGTATCCGAGTACTTTTGACCCTCTTCAAGCAAATAATATAATCTAAAATAAAGGCCTGGATATGTAATGTGGCATGACAGCAGCAACATTATAGGGGGAAAGATAGGAAAAACGCTAGTATAAACGAAGACCGAGGATAAGCTATTTATCACAAATTAAGAAGCAGATGAATGTGAAATCGAATAGGTAGATAAAAGGTTCTGCTGATTTGGATCTGGTATTTTATGAATGTTTATACCGCCATCTGCTCGTCCCTTAAGAAAACTTTAACTTTAAAAATTGCTACATCCAAGGGAAAAACGAGGTGATAAACTCTTACGTCGATACTTACGGCCTTTGTCTCCATTACACTTACAGTTAATGAATATTATGCAAAGAATCATAAGTCAATGTAGAGACTTATTCTACGAACAAATATTACATATCAATAAACTACATTTAATGCTTAGCTTAAATTTTTTTCGTAGTTTCGGGGATTTCAACTGCTCGACGCGGCCAGGTTATATAAACAAGGCTTCCCAGAACATATGCCGTTATCAGAATTTGCAAGAAGGTTGGTTAATTTGTTCATTTAAATAGTTTTTTTTTGTTTGTACTGCATGCTTATTATTTAATTAAATAAAGAAGTCAGAAAAATTTGCTAATGAACCGCGTAGGTATGGTCATTATAGCAAAAGATGTTATATATAACATAAGGTGTCATTTACAGAGTACCTATTTTATATAACTTTTATTAATTTTATTACCTTTCTCGATGAGTCGCGGCGAAGATATGACCTGAAAATCAGTGTAAAGAAAACCAAAGTAATGCTTCTGGATACACTGCACAAGGTCCCGTTCAATATCTAACTCGGTAACGAGTCGCTTAAGCTTGTAAACAAGTTCAAGTAACTGGGTAGCATTGTAGCATCAAAGTGCCTCCTTGATGATGAAGTCAACAGCAGAATTGAAGCGGCTGCTACAGCCTTTGGCAAACTTCGTCCCAAAGTATTTCGTTCACACGACATAGAGCTCTCTACGAAAGTAGCTGTGTATATGGCAGTCATTCTGCCCAATGTCCTTTATGCCTCTGAAACGTGGGTCCAATACCGCAAGCGTATCCGCATGTTAGACAGATTCCATCTTAGATGCCTACGCGACATTATGAAGATGCGACATTATGAACATCAATTGCCCGCCTTGAGCGATTTAGTCACGATAACCGAGTGGTTGGGTGGTCGGAATTGCGAGTCAAGAGTCCCGAGCTCGACCCCCAGATAACAGGCTCGTATCAATGACGGCGACGGGCTCACTACCCGTCACGTTGTCTCGAAAATATCTTTGGTGGAAGGTGGGTCGAGGGGACTTCATTGTCTAGACTAGACCTCTGTCTACCCTTGTATAGGGAATTGCGTGAAGATATTTATTGTTACTTTTCTCTTTCTTGTTCTTATGAATACTCCAGTTTTACGGACATGTTTTATCGGCATAACTGGACAAATATTGAACTCATTTCCCATTCGACAGGTATCGACTCCTGGCCACTTCGGAGAGCGAAACCCCCGAGAACACTCAACAGACCGCAGCGCTGTCCGACAGACAGATAGTGGACGACATGCTGCTGGCTCTGGACCTCGACGTCACCAGCTACCGGCTCGGACTCACGCAGGTAGGTGGTCATCGTTTGACAGTTCGCAGGAGTAACGCGTGGACTAAATCAGGTAAGTGTGTACATTTTTGACAGTTCGAAGAAGAAAGCTTCCTCCACGCGGCTCTGTTCGAAGTTTAACACTTAACGCGGAACCCTAATTATTTTTTTATATTTTTTATTTTTCCATAATAAAACTAGCTCAATCTTATAATTGCTTCGATTATATTAGACAATGCATTTATTTAATTTTACGACATAAAAATTCGGGGAAAACACGAATTACCACCACCATGTCTCGCTCCTCATAGGTAATTTTCCTTGGCCTAAAGTCGTCTGGAAGAGGTCTCTCTTTAGAGATAAGACCACCTTATTGTACCTTACTTTTAAAATTTTGTTTTATTTTTACATTTTGTTATGTTGTTTGTGATGTCCAAAATATTTACATCCCTGATGTGAAACAATGATGGTCTTAGAAATCATCATATTTTATTACCCCAACGATAATGCGTTAGAGTCCTAGGCCAAATATCCCCGCGAAAGAACAACACAGACAGACATTATTATTAACAGATCATTAACAAAAGAAATGGAAACAGTTCTAATTCCTTCAGGACTAAGTGTTGCTATTACGAGCTCGCGATACCAATGTTAATTAAATAAATCTTTAACCCGAAGTTATCGTTGCCCTCTATACCTAACTAGACCTCCTACCTAGACATCCTAACACTAATTATGTTTGGATGACTGTCCTAATAATGTCAGACTGTTACAGAAACAAATATTGTTACATGGTTGAAGTAAAAAATTAAAACATAATAAACTTCGTTATATCCGATCATGCATTCGTAAAAAAATTGTGTGTATTATATATGTTTCTTAATAAATATTACAGTTAAGAATTTATAGCGCCCGTTCTTATGAATATTTCTTGTGAATTTTTCTTCCTTGAAAGAAATTAGCCATCTATTTATTAGTATATAATAATACCGGAATGTTTTTGTATGGAAAAGCCTTGAATACCTTAATGACGTACTATATATAGCGTTGATTATAATAATAGTTATTTTCTTTAAGTCTGTCCATATTCACTCCCTTGTATACGGTCTATAAAATAGTTAAATAAATTATGATCAGAATGAATACATAGGATACCATTTAGCTCGAAAAATTGCATGTTTTCTGTGAAAGATACTTGAAATATAATTTTTTAAACATTTTTTTTGTTTATTTGGGGATATCAAGAGTTCCGCTGGGATTTTAATATGATGTGCAGACGAAGTCGCGCACCGAAACTAGTAATAACCATCAGCGGCCCCATTTAAATTTCGCTTTCCCTCTCACTATTTCTCTCCAGTCTCGACAAGTAAGCTCTCAATGCTTTTATTTACTCATACATCTATTCAGGTGACATAATTTCTGCGTCGTAACTTTAATGCGAATTTAACTACCGTGCTTTACGTAACCGTCGAGTGACGTCACTATCGTAACTATTAGATCGCGTATGAAACGAAAGTAGAGCGCTCGCTCGGAGCCCTTTCACGATAATTTGATGGAGATAATTGGCAAAGAATTTGTTTTTTGTGAAACTAAAGTATATTTTTTTAAGACAATTTCTGTGTGGTAATGGCGTGAGTGTCGTAAAAGGCGACTTAAGGAAAAGCCTTTAATTACTTAATGGCTTCCATCTCAAATCAAACAACCGTTGTGTACGCCATTCGTACACTACTGAATTGGTTGTGAAAAATCAATGTCTACATAAAAGATATAAAAAATAAATATCTATTCGCTAGTCTTACGCTTTAGTCTTAGTCTTAGTAGTCTTCACGCTATTCCCAATACAGGGGTAGACAGAGGTCTAGACAATTAATTCCATTCTCTCTTAGCCTTGACACTACAAAACTGGTAAAACGCTTCCAAATTTTTAGATAGTTTTATTTTATTTTCTATGATACAGCATTAAAAATACTTTCAACCCTAAATTTTTACCCCTTTACGATCAACCCCTATTTTTTATATGGCAAAACAACGTTTTTCGGGGTCAGCTAGTTAATTCTATGATAAAAACTTATTTAATTTTGTATCGGAAGTCTTCATAGTTATAATTAAACATTAAGATTTATGTACTCAACTATGATAATTACGTGAACGGAAAACAATGTTAGGGTGAGCAAGTATAGCAATACTCAAATACATACCATACCGTCTACAATACGTATCTTGTATCCCATCACAATTAGCTGACTATTTAACGTACTAACCCTTAAGCATTTTAGTAATCAAGAGCTCAAACCGTAGTCACAATTTGGTCCTTATGTGCCAGTCAGTTAGTCAATGTGTCAGTGATACAAAAAAAAAGAAAGAATAAAAAAATATAAAAATTAATGTTGCCAGCTAAAACATAAACAAGTGAAATCAAAGGGAGTCATCTTACAAGTAATATATTTCGTCAACTCTTACACTCCCATAAAGATTGTAATACACTATGACTTACAGATTATGTACTCTTGGACCAATAGGAAAGTTATTTACAAGCTCATCAAAACAACAAAGCTGCAATTTAGCAGACCGAAGTACAAACATTTAAATGATTAAAATGTCTATTCCGTTTGCAATTACTTTCTATAATAGAATCATTTATAGAATACAGGAGATACCATGCTCAATAACAACCTCTTAAAGTACCATAATGAAAACCATCTGCGATATTCCCGATATCAAATTTCGATTAAAGGTCCATAGTAAAAGAATCGCGATTGTATCGATATTGGTGAGGCGTTGGAAAGTGGAAGTAGCTATTAATCGTCTTTGGGTATCGATTTTTGATTGTTTCGCAGAGGAGTCACCGATACGGTACTTTTTATTACTATTAAAATGATAATTTTTGTTTTTATTGCAAGTGAATATACGAGTATCAGATTGATTGTATAGAACTAGCGATTACTGCTTTTTCGGTATGAGATAAAATATCCATTCACCAATGGTGGCAATGAAAAATTCTTTACTAAATTGGTATCGTTTATTCTCTTCTTTGCTCCAAAATTTTTTTGTCTATGATATGGTATTGTCAAGTATCTGGAATTGCATAGGTAAATGAACTTAGTTTAATAGTTTGCGCCGAGTTTCGGGTTTCCTTTTGCATAAGAAAAAAACTTAAAATAAAGCTATCAAAAGCTGGAAACAATGAACACTATTATTTAATGCTTTTCTTTAGTACACTATATATGTTTTACAGTACGTACAAATTTTAGTGTTTGTAGTGACTATACATAAGTTTTTTTTCTTAGCTATAGACTCCTCAGTAAATAATTAATTAGCAGCACTAAGAAAGGAAGTCGACAGAGAGAGGAAATATGCCAAATATTTTCTCCCTCAACGCCCTCCCACAGAAATTTGATGTATCTAAAATCTTTTACCCTCGACCCACCTTCCACCGAAGATATTTTCGGGACAACGTGACAGGTGGTGAGCCCGTCGCCGTCTTTATGTCCAAGCCAACGATATAATTCGTGCATAAGTTTATGAAAAACTCATTGGTACGAGCCTGCCACCTGGGTTTTTTATAAGGGTTTATTCAACACAAAACTTTCCGCAGCCCTCCCTTCACATTACTCACGAATTATTTCACATTGACCTTTGAATCTCTTTAAGATTGAAACAGTTATAATTGATTTTTCCTACACTTAATTTCAGAAGAATGCAACAAGCAAAAAAGCAATTTCTTCATGATCATATATTGAAAATTTCTCAACAAAAAAAATATTTGTCAATACGCGACGTAAATTAATTGTCTTTATATGTACACCATTGAATGCTTATTGCTCATTACTTAACGAATCTGGTTCAGTTTGACTTAATATTGGCTTGGTTCGGTCTCATTAAAAGAAAATCGGTTCGTTTGGTTTTGAGAAACTTCAATAAATTGTTTTGTAATTACAAGGTGAAATTGAACTGTGGGTGTTTGTTTATGGGGGCGATTGCTTTTATGTGTGCTCGGGTTTCGATTTTAATTAAACCTGGTATAAAGGTTAAGAGGTCTTTTAAATGTATATTTGAGACTTCCTTTCACATATTATTAAAACTACGTTAAACACGCACGTATTTTTTAAATAATGAAATGATGAGAAATGAACGGAACTTGATTTCAAAATATTTTAAGTGCCGTTTCGATAATTTTGTAGCTGAGTGACAGTAAAACTCTTTATTTCAGTATCAGTATTCAAGTATATAGAAGAGTTATGAGATATTTTGAAAAATGAGATTTTGAAAATCGAGTCCGATGATAGTTCTATAATGAAAAAAGCTGCACAAGAAAAAAACGTCTTAATACGCACGCTCATAGACTATAACAAATATTATATATTTTAAAGTGCATATGAAGCTTTACAAGCTTTATTGTAAAATAAATGAATAATAAAATAAAAAAAAACATATTTTTAAATATTCAGATGCACTTTCATTGTTAGTTTTAAAATTATCTGTAATAAAATAAAGCGCATGGCTTACAAGGAAACGCATACAGAAAATATTATAAAATATTTGTTACACACCAAAAAATGTATAAAAATAAGTTAACTCAGTTACAATTGTTAATGTAATAGATTTGAACTTACTCGTAGAACGTTATGAAACAATAGAAACTATTATCGGACCGACTTGCGAAAGGTTAAAGATTAAACACTGATCCCATCCGAGTGCAATGTGGTTCAAATCATTGCCATATGACCGTAGTACTGTTCTTTTGAAACTTGGCGTTAATATGTTTGAACGTTATGTATATCTTTTGATTTCTATTTATATATACTTCTGTATATATGGAGAACACAAATTATCTCTGAAGAAAGAATCTCATACATAAGTACATCATCATTATCATAACCGTCTGAAAAAGTCTGCTGCAGAAAATATCCCTATTCCGTGCGAAAGGGTTTGTCACGATTGCTACTCTTAGCTAGGGGATTGGCGATTCGACTCTGACTCTTTGCACCTTACATGCTGCTGTCCGTAATCGTTTTGCTGAATTTCGGTCGGGTATCTTTCGAGATGTTTATCCCGCCTTCTTTCGATAGCCAAATGCATTTACGAGTAAGGCTTCTTCCTAAGTCGCCTCTTGCGATACACACGAGAAAAGAGGTTTTACTCATCATGGTGTTTAGTACATCATAGGTTACGCATTATCCTTACTGGACACAATAAAGAACATATCTCCTTATTTAAAAATCTTTTCATATATATTTCGCTTCAACACGATACATCTTTTTAAAAATTAAGCTATGCAGAACGATCTAATAGTCATCCTGATGATAGGTACTTAGTACTCGTACATCCCTTAGACATCTACAAATAACCTTAAACGGAGTGCGTTGTGAAAGGAATATGAGAGGAATATGAGATGCCACCTAAATACACTAACTCTATTTGCCTCTCATAGCTGGCTACAACAGTTGGACCTTTGTCATTCGGCAGACAACAAAGTGTAAGCCCGTTATACTAACCCAGACGACTCCTACGCAGAGAGTCTGCCACATCTAATCTAAGCTTAATACCTAATGCTTTAATTACATATCGAAGTGTTAAGATATTTTACTTGAGGCGCAATCGTAAAGCAACTTACAATAAAGAATTGATCTTTAATTATGATCATCCATTATATTGCAATCCGAAAGCGTTATTAGACTAAGAACAATAGATTTTTTTTCCTAAATTCATTCAGTGTATTCAAGACCTAGTGAATTGCGTCTCTTTTATATTTATGATTGAACTTTTTCATTAGAAGACCCCCTTAGAAACAAAGCTTTTGTACGCTTTGTTTCGAAAAACATTTTAAAAATGTATCTTCACATCATACTGGGGTAAACAGAAGTTTAGTCAATTTAGACATTTCGACCACCTTTGACAGAAGAGATTTTTGGGACAATGTGACAGCTGCTGAGCCTTCATTTCCAAATCTAAAAATTCCAAATATAAATTGTACATAAGTTTCGAAAACCCATTGGTACGAGTCTACAAAATGGGGAGCGCACTCGGGTCTCTCGACTCACATTTCGAACATCCAACCACTTCGATATCGTGTATTGCTAGGGAGATCCTTATATAAAAACAGACATAATAATTTATACGTCCAACGTTAATAATTGATTACTGACATTAACAAAAAGCTTATAAGAATATCAAAAACATCTCTCATCATGCCTTGTGACATGTATGTAATTTTCGCAAAGTGTTTTACAGATAATATTTCAACACTAGTTCATACACGATGACTTGCAATATTAGAAATTTTATTCGATTCTCAAGTCATATTAAATTTTCATTGAAAGAACTAAAACTACTAAAACTGTTCTCTAACAAGACTATTATCTGCCCACTATCTTTGTAAACAGCGAAAACTATCATCTTCCGCCATTTCAAATTAGAACCTTGTCTTAAAATATTATTTCTCTGTTCCCAAACACCACAAAGCAAACCTGTTTGGAGGTATAATCAAGATGATCTTGACAAACAAGATTTTTAATATATTTGTATATGAGAGTATTACTAAAGTAGAGACGCTTTTTTCATTTATTTATTTATTTAGTTATACAAATAAGACATATTATGACTATATTGTAACTTTGTTTAGCTTCGTTTTTTTTCTACCGATTCTTACTTTTACGACAATGAAAGACAAAATTTTAAGTCTTATATAAAATCCGGATGAAGTTTTGTAACCAATTGCATTGCAACGGATCCTCCGTTCCGATTCCAGACGATTCCGACGATTCCTTCGTGCTCCTTTTTTAAATATTAAGTATATAGATTAGAAATTATGTCGCCTTGTTAGATTATCCAATATCGCACGGCTTAATAAATTCTGATTTAATTAAACATTAGATAGCAAATAGTATTTGAAGATTACCTATAATCATAAGTATAGCTTAGCATCCGAAAGCCACCCAAGCATATCCTGCATTGCTATTATTTGCTTTCCGAACTTTATAGTCTTTCTAATGTAACGTGTGGTTCTTTGATAACATTTATGCTTAAACCTTCGATAGTGAGTCCTTATGTGTTTAAACCAGGTTAAATGTTTTGCGAAATCAAAAAACAATAAGGAGAGTAAAAGTCGTTTTGAACCACTTTTTAACGATCGCTAATTATCCGGTACATATAGAGTGAACGAGTTTGTGCGATCTTATGCAATAATATTGGTGTTTACCTTAACTGGTTTTTGTAATTTTATGTAATTCGAAAAATTTGGAGCATTCCGCGTATTTTGTTTTTAAGGTAGATTGTTGTTCGATTGGTTACATCTTAATAATTAAATACACTTTTTATTCCCGAGGTTGCTCTAAATTGCAACAAAAGGAAAACTCTTTAAAGTGGCAATAGCTGCCGATTTACTTCTCCATAACTAACACAGGGATCCTTCAACAAAATTGGACATGCCACTGATGTCAGCGTCCAAGTTTTGAGGTGTCTGGTAATTACGCTAAACCGTTTGCCAATAGTGGAGATATTATATTACAAATATCATACTAATATTTTATTATTCAAAAGTTTGTCAGTGTCTTTGTTATTTTTCAAAGAAACTTTTTTAAGTTTCAGAGTAAATTGAAGGTATAGCGTGGGGCATAGCAAATTTGCAGTGTAATTTACTAATTTCACGTATGTACGCAAGTACTACACATTTAAATATATAGTTTATTTTCGGATTGTATCGTGTTTTACTTAGTTTAGTTAGTAATTTGCTTCTAGAACTTTTAAATGATTTTTCGAATGAAACCTGAAATAATGTTGAAAACTACAACACGTCATCCAATCCCTGAACAATCTTTTTCAAGAGCTCGCTTTTTACGAACCTTGTTATGAGTATTTGTGTTTTCTGTCTATTCGTAGAAAGAATTAGCATTTTTTAAAAAATTGAGTGATCGATGAGACTAATGGTTTGAATATATTATTCATAAACAGGTTCTTAAACTTTCGTTTGAAAGAAATGCGTGTAGTACGGTGTAGTGTTAATGTTGACCAAACGGTTTCACCATTAAAATAACAAAGATTGTCTTGTTCTCACTATTTATTTTAGTTCGATTTACCTTCAATCAACGCATTTTTTTTAGATTAGGCAGCTAACATTGAGGATCCTGAGGAGTAAAATAATTTTCGTCAAAATGTATCCGGTTGACTGATGCTTGTTGCTATAAAATGTTTATTAGTCTTTTAAAAATGGCCTTTAATTTCAATGTCGACAAGTACGTTGTTTTTATGTTGTTTCTTTCATGTCTAAAAGTACTACTAAATAATATTATAAACATAAAATATAGATTAGATTATTTGTTTTTACCTTATTACAAGTGCGCCTTCTTCGTTATTATATCACGGTTTTGTATTTGCTATCGTGTTTTAACTTAATAATTTATTAACTACGAAAATACTTGTCTAAATTATCTTTGTAGTAATAGGAAATTTAGACGACATTTTGTGTATACTTTTAAAAATCTTGGAAATATACTTTTAAATAAAATTTGTTGGCTTGGCTCACTACCTGTCACATTATTCCAAATAAGCTCTGGTAAAATGTGTGTCGAAAAGACAAAATTTTATGAACTTTTCTCTATCTTAGACAGGAAATTCATTCGTGAGGTCACAAAACTGTTGGATTATTTATTAGTTTGTCTTCGATTTTTTTTCTAACTAGCTAAATCCGGCCATGCTCCACACTGGCTCTATTATTTATAGCAATTCACAATACGGGAGTAGAGAGGTCTAGTCTAGACAATATTTTCGGGACATAAAATCTTTTGTGGTAAAAGAATATAATCCTCGCTTAGGTAACTATAATTACTGTTACATTGTATCAGAGCAACAATTAACCGACCCGAGTTCGATCCCCAGGTGGCTCGTATCAATGGGTTTTTCAAAAACTTATGTACGAATTTCATCGCTGGCTTGGACATAAAGACGGCGACAGGCTCACCACCTGTGACGTTGTCCCGAAAATATCTTCGGTGGAAGGTGGGTCAAAGGGATTTAATTGTCTAGACTAGACCTCTGTCTACCCCTGTATTGCGAATTGTCTTTTAGAATCAGTAGTCCCTCGTCATCTCGATTAGTGTTAAATAAATATGAGCAGTCCAAAGAAAGATCGAAAGACCTGCTGACAATGACGGATCTGACAAGCGCTTTTTGTTCTTCTACATACCGGACTGTAACGACTAAAATTCATGGTTCATTTCCCCGTCTAGTTTGTTCCCTCCGGTCTACCAAATCTGTGTGTCTGCGGTTTCGTTTACTGGAGTATGCAGTTTTTACTGTTTAGCTTTCTCTTATGTTTTTTGAGATATTTTTTGAGTTTTTCAGGTGTATTTCATGTTTCCAACATTCGATGTATTATTCTTAAAAAAAGCTGTTATTTTGTTTTTAGATAGTTTAAGTAAAGGTTTATTTTAATTAAATCTCAGACTAAATATTAGGTACGGATGAGATACTGTATTAAAATAGTTGACTACGTATTACTTTATATTCTTTTGACTTACTTTAAACTTATGCTATTGAATCACTTGCTGGGGTTGGGCTACAATATCTTCTCTTGTCGAGTCAACGTATCTGTTATTCCTCCGGTATTGCAGGTGTTCATGGGCGCCGGTAATCACTTACCATCAATTAATTTTAAACATCAATTATGTTAAGTAAGGTTCAGGCATCTATAAGGTGCAGATCAGGATCTTAACTATGCTGTAGCAATTATTGAGAGAGCCCTTTATTCAGCATTGGCCTTATTTTAATAATAATGATGAATTTTACTTCTCGCACTAAATAATTGGAAAATATAAAGAAAAGGCAACCTTCGGCAGTTAGTTTAAACAAAAACTTCTCATACTTAGCGGTTGTCGACGTTTTGAACGCGCTAATTTCGAAAACCCATAACCGACCTTACCTTTTATTAAATCGCTAAGGAGGCAAACACGATTCCCTTATGCTTATTATATACATATTTTAAAATAAAATTTAAATTTCAAAATGTGCTCACGCTTTTACCAATACTGGGTTAGACAAAGGCCGAAACAATTAAGTCCTTTCGACCTACCTTTCACCGAAAACAATATATATATCACACATAATATATAAATCACAAGATATAATACATAAATCACTTTCCAATTACAGAATGTTCCTAGAAGAAGAAATTTTGCTCTCATTCTGTCGCAAGTAGAACGACTAGCATCTAATGTCAAGTGAATTGTTATCTCGATCACCAATCTCAAAACTAGATATTAGTGTTCATATTAGGACCAAAGCTAATTAGTCTTAAGCTTGCGTTTTAATTGAGTTTAATAATATGAAATGAAGAACGTGATACGCAATTTTAAACTTAAACTATTAAGAAAAATTAATTGCCACGTTCATAAGTATGGGGCTACACCCTCTATATTTTATTACTATATTTTATTATTTGCATAGTAAACTATTGTAATTTACTGTTTTAATCAATGAATGTATTCAAATTAAAATCTTTACTTTGTGTCATACACACACAATCAAATTTAGCCAGAGATAAGTTATTTCTGGCTTGATCACTTAAGTGTACGAATTAGTCTAAATGGCCATAATTCTGTTACAGACAGCTTGACAATAATACATTTACTTTCACTGTGATACGGCTATAGGGCAACGGGGAGTGGCTTGGATATTAACATGAATCAATTTAATGCGAAAATTGACACGGACCGAGGCTACAAAGTATGAATTGATACTGTGCATGTAATAATTTTACTGTACGGTATAATGTTACAGTAATTTAACATTGTAGTATTTTTATACAACTTTACGACGTGGGAAGTAAATCTCACAAGTCATCAATGACTCATTGTATATAAGGAAAGTAAAAAATTATGAGAGTGGAACCTTTATGAAGCCTTGGCTTAGTTTTTTCCAGGCCTAGAGGGCTGAGAGAACTCGGCGGTGAAGGAAAACTTTGCGAGAAAACGTGCTCGTTCGTGAAATAAAGAAAATTAATGAATAAAAGTGTAATATTTTGGCGGATTTGGTCCAGTGTGGTATTGGTGGACGCCCACACTCTATTCATCTAGGCATTTAGAGGCTGCTACTTTTACTTTTCTTTACAAGCCCTTTCATTTGATTAAATCGTTTGGCTTAGACAAGAACACCAGTCTCACTACGTTGTCCTAAATATGTATTTGCTAAAAGGTTGATCGAAACGGCTTTATTGTCTAGACCTCTGCCTACCCCAGTTTTGGGAGTGGCGTGAAGATATTTTTTATTTTTCGATAAAAATGTATATAAGGACGTCTTCAAAATTAACTTCAAATATAACTTTCAAAATGGAAATGCGTTCATTTATTTACGCTATATGGTCGTAATCGAGCCATCCACCAATCTGTGCGAACGAACCTCTTTCCTTGATTATCAGATGGAATACTCAATTTAGTGTTACATATAACAGTTAAAGAATATATATATAGAGTAGGATATTGTTTATTCACTAGGAGGTTTTGTTTACACACTTAGAGGGCGATAGATTCTCCAACTTTCACGTTCTCCCAACAAGCTGCGATTAAGCGTTATTCGAAAGGACTTAATTTCTGAACCTCGTTATACCCCAGTTCAAGGAAAATGCGTGAAGATAAATTAATGCACGATATTTTTTATGAAAAGTCACGATAGCCGAGTGGTAGGGTGGTCCGAACTTCGATTCGAGAGACCCGAGTTCGATCCCCAAGTGGCAGGCTCGTACCAATGAGTTTTTCAAAAACTTATGTACGAATTATGTCGTTGGCTTGGACATAAAGACGGCGACGGGCTCACCACCTGTCACGTTGTCTCGAAAATATCTTCGGTGGAAGGTGGGTCAAAGGGACTTAATTTGTCTAGACTAGACCTCTATCTAGCCCTGTATTGGGAATTGCTTGAAGATATTTATTTAATTTAGTTTGTTTATGAAGTTGGGCGAAAAGCGAATTACCTATCCTGTTAATGGATTGGTATTTTTTTTCACATGCTGCTTTATCACCACTTTATCCCACGGACTCCTACAAACAACATCGAACGAATATGGCTGACGATGCTTTTTACAGCCCTGAAGACTAAATGGAATTCAGAAAAGAGCTTCAGAAACCAGAAAACAGCTGATTTTTATACTGCTATATGTCGACAAAAATTAGCAAGAGTGTACTAAGCCAAAAGAATACCTAGGCTGAAAGAGTTTACCACCTTGAAAAATAAATAAATATAGTGAGCACATTGTGGGTTGTATAAAATGTTTTAGACTTCATTTTGAATACTTATTTCACCAAACAGTCACGCTATCATCATTATTATGATTATCTAAGTTGATAAGCTATTATGACCAAATAACTATGATATTAAATTGATTAATAGGTTTGGGCTAGAGTTAGTCCGAAAAACATATAGATAACTTTCCCATGCAATTTACCATCACGAACGGTAACGCGTGTAATAAAGCTAAAGGGCATAGCAAATTGTACGTTTAACTTTCTAAATATAAGTTAAAAAATTAAAGGCATCGGTTACTTAAATATCAAATTAGTATAATTCAATTATCAATGTACAATTGATTTTAACTTCAATTCATTTATAAAAATTTATTTAAACTATTTTTTTTTATTTAAACTATTATATATGAACTTTAAACATTGTTTTCAAAAATCATTGTTTGTTTAAAGTATTAAGATATAATTAAATTATTTCTCTATTTTCTTCTGCTCGTATTCATAAGTGATAACCATAATGTATTATAATACTTAAATTCTAGATTATAACGTCCACGTTTCTACTTTTGTAGTTAAATGAGCCATTCCTCTGTTCTAGTTCCCACGCTGTCAGGTTTCACCTTCCACATTTTCTCATTATGTATCTTTATTACCCCGGTTCACACAATTCTCTCAATCTTACAAATTCTGACACCTTTAAACAATCATCATCTATTTACAATATTGATTGTTAACAACGATTCAAAGAGATTAAATTTAACTGTGGTCCGTGCTGGTGAATTGCTTACGTAACCAGTTAGTCTTTTCTGTCAGTATTAAAGCGAATAATATTAAAGTCACGATAGCCTACTGGTTGGGTGATCGGAATTCGCGTCAAGAGACCTGAGTTCGGCTCAGTTCAGTCTTGTACCAATGAGTTTTTCATAACATATGTTTATTTATATATTTATTTATCTTCACGCACAATCCCTGACGGGGTAGCCAGAGAGAACAGATCGCCAAGTGTCACGATCCCTACAGATTCATCATCTTCTTCATACATGCACGTCTAGGTATCCGAGTACTCTTGACCTCTCTTCGAGCAATTTGCTCACATGGTCTTCGAAAGTTAGTCTCGGTCTACCTCGACACCTTTTAATATTAACTTTCGCGCTATATATTTTCTTCACCATTCGGTCTTCACTCATTCGCTCAACGTGCCCAAACCATCGAAGCACGCCCTTATCCATTTTTGAGACAAGGTCATCTTTCAAACCTGCCATATTGCGAATCTCTTCGTTTCGCTTTCGGTCAGCCATGGTAAGGCCGCACATTTTACGAAGAGATCGCATCTCCACTGCATTCAACCTGCTTTTATGCTTCTTCTGGCATACCCAGGTTTCGCTGCCATATAACAAAGTCGGTACCAACACTGCGTTATGTATTGCAAGGCGTGCACTTTTCACAACGCCTTGCCTTTTGATTAACGCAGTCAGGGCACCAATGACTTTGTTCCCGGCAGCGACACGCCTGTCCACATCTAAATCACATCTTCCATCCCGGCTAAACGCACTCCCCAAGTATACAATTTCATTCACCTGTTCTAGACAGGTCATGCCCTACCCGCACACAGGCTTTACAGTCACAGTAAAGTGACTGCACAGCCCTTAGCAATCGACCATCCACACCATACCCCGGCAACAGTTCCCACATTTTCTTCCTTACAACCTTATCAAATGCTTTCTCAAGATCCACAAAAGCACAGAAAATCTTCTGGTTAGCAGCCAGAAGCTTCTCCGTGATCATGCGGAGAGAAAACATTTGTACCGTGCATCTAAATCCAGGTCTAAATCCGCATTGTGCCTCCCATAGAAATCTTTCCGATTTATCTTGCATCCTACGTGTCAAAACCTTCGAGTAAACTTTACTTGCTAAACTGGTCAAGCTGATCGCCCGATAGCACCCGCAGTCATAATGTGAACCTTTACCTTTATATAAAGGCACAATGACCGCGGATCGCCAATCATCCGGAACAGCCCCCGTTCGCCAGCACAAATTGCATAGCAGATGAAAGCTGTCCCAGACGCGTGGCCCACCATACTTGACCATTTCAGCAGTAACTCTGTCTAGTCCCGCAGCCTTACCACATTTCAAACTTCTAATCGCACATTCAATCTATTTCATACTGATGACCTCAGTGTCATCGAGGTCCGAGTCTGGCGTACCAATCACGGCGTCACCCCCGGATCCCTCACTAAGATCATCACACGCATACATCTCTCTATAAAATTCGCTCCATCGCTGCATGACGTCCGATTTTTAAGTAGTAGGCCAAGTAGTCTAACCATGCTTTCTTCTTATTATTTACAGCTTCTTTCACTTCGTCATTCCACCATGCATCACCCTTTTTACTACTACCTCTTTTCACAGTTCCACACACGTCTTCCGCTGCACTAACCATTCCATCTCTAAGGCTCTGCCATATTTCTTCCACACATTCTTTCCTGACACCAATGCTGTCCAGCTTTTCGGCTACTCGGCTATTCGGCTTGATATTTATTCCTAGTGTCCGCTTCCTGAAGCTCACAGCTTCGGATGCTACCGACCGACTGTGGTTCTGGTATCGCTGCCCGGTGGCGCCAACCCGCGAACAGACCCCTAAATCTAGTAATCACTAGATAGTGATCCGTTCCCAGGTCAGCACCTCGGAACACACGCGTATCCATCACCTGTTTTCGCAGTCGGTCATCCACCAGGAATAAATCAATCATACTTCTCTCATTCTCTCTTGTTCTAGTATACATATGGATTTTCTTGTGACTAAACATAGTGTTTGTCACAAGAAGACCTTTTTCCTTGCATACAGCCAGTATAAGCTTGCCAGCATCGTTAACCCTTTTATCGCCAATCATTCCAAGCACCGACTCGTACCCTGGCCGAGCGGTACCAACCCATCCATTCAAATCACCACATACAACAATTCTTTCGTTTCCTCTAACCAAGTCTAGAACTTCTCTTACATTCTCCCAAAACTCCTCCAGCTCAGCTCTGGACGACGAAGCCACCGGCGCATAAACAGCCAAAAGGAATAACTTCGTCAGTCCCAATTTAAAGCGAACCCAGAGAAGTCTCGAGTTCACAACCTTATATTCAGTCATAACATCGACCAACCGAGACGACAGCAGCACCCCCACTCCCTGGCAGGAGCTCTCGCTCTCCGGGACTCCGGACCATAGAGCTAGCTCCGCCAGAGAGCTCTTCAGTACCGCTGCCCTTCCGCTTGGTCTCCGACAAACACACGACATCTAATTCTCTTTCTTTCATTATTTCAATCAACTCATTCGTCTTATCTCTCATGCCTCCTCTAACATTCCACGTGCCAACTCTGCACTCCGTCCTCCACCTTCCGCCTTGTCGGGCTGTGCGTGACGGGCACGCTTCTACAATGAACCCCAACATAACATATGTACAATTTATATTGGACTCGACGATATCCCAAAAATATATCCGGTGAAAGGTGGGCCGAAGGGAATCAATTGTCTGGTCCTCTCTTTATCCCAGTATTAGGAATAGCCCGAAGATATAAGATTCTAGACAGAAACGAAATTCTTAAACTGATAACGACAGCAGTGTTGATGTCTGGATACTGATGTCGCTAATTCGCCAACCAAGCGTGCGGTTTAATTTAACAAAGTAATTGCAAACGTTTGAAAAAAACGAATCCCAATTACCAAAATGCACAATATCCCAAGACTTTATGGTATTTATGTATAGTGTAGAACACAAGGTTCCTTTACATAAACTCAACGATACCTTCAAGGCAAAGTAGTTGATAAGTTCATAGTAAAAAAAAATAAAGTATATTTTAAACGTGGGGTAGTATTAGTAGATTATAAATAGATAAATTGATAGATAATCACACACATTGCTCTGATCCCAAAGTAAGTAGCGAAATTACTTCTATAATGGAATCGTTAACAAAGAAGCTACATCAAATTGACTGGTAAAAATACAAAACTTTCAAGAATAAAAATGTAAATCTGATCACTGTCAGTTACAAAACAGTGCTTCTGTGTTAACCTCCAATTGAAAACTTTATAAACAAAATGTGTATTGAAGAGTTTTGCAAGGCGGGTTGCCCAATGTTACTTTCAACGTCCGGCCAAGAATTATCCTCGCTGACGTGAGAACCAGTTGGCCATGTCATTGAAACTTAGACACGACGTTATAAAAATGATGTGTATAATAATGAAATTTAAATCATTAAGATATGATAATTAAAAAAAATGGTTTGTAAATTATATGAATTCATTGGCTATTTCCTTCCATTATAAAAAAGTACAATAATATGTTAATATTTGTTTATTGTGGAAAACGCAGCTTAATAATTACTGAATCTGTATAATATTAACTGCTATATCAATTTAAGGTATGTTATTATTATTTAGCATACCTTAAATTTTATATTAGCATTATTACAAAAAAAATATGTGTATTAGTTCGATATACATTATTACTTAAGTGGATAATTGTGTTTACGTGCCTGATATGTATAAATATTCACTACTCGGTTACCAACATTCGTATTCATTGTACTCTTAACGGTTGGAATACTCAAGCAAAGATCCCCTACAAAAAATACTATAGGTTACGGCGATGTTGGTTTGTTAATGCTCTCTGTTTAAGTCCTACAATTAATTAACAAAAGTAAAAATTGACAAACTATTTTTGAAGTGTGCAACTTATGGTTTTCAGTGCCTCAATGAATAAAAAGATAATTTGTTTATATCAGCATCTGTCTCAGTTGTAATGATGACGCGTCAAAATGCGAGTTACCGCCGTTGATCAGTTACCTTCTTATTTTGACTTTCGATCATAGAATAAATTAATATTTTCACTGAGGCTATCTTTGTCGGTGTAGCCAGACATAAAAGATGGCCAAGTGTCAAAATGCTAACATATCTCTTTCGCTTCTTTCAAATTCATTTTCTTCATACACGCACGTCTACGTCTAGGTATACGAGAACTCTTGACCCTCCCCTCTTCCAGCAATTTGCTCAAGTATTCTTCGAATGGTAGGCTCGGTCTACCTTGGCCCGTTTTGTTGTTAACTTTCGCACTATATATCGTCTTAACTCTACTTCGACCTATTTTCACTACATCTTATTTAGGGCAACGTGATAGCTCTTCAGCAAGTCTCTGTCCAAGCCATATACAACAGATATTTCAATTGTATTAATGTGTATTGTTGTTTAGATGTGCTGTTTAGATATGCACCTATGTAGCTAGTACTGACATTCATATTCATCACACAAGTATATGCCCTTAGCGGGATCCGAACCCTTGGCTTCCAAGGCAGGGTCACTACATCAATACTCTCAATGGGTTAGATAATTCCAAAGTAAGATAAGTTCCAGAAATCTTTTGTTCCCTAAAAATAAAATCGGCTTTTGGACACTAACTTTGACAAGTCGTATCGGTTTTAAATTTCACAAATGCAGTACATTCGATCAGATCGCTATGCAGCGATAAGGTCGCCAAATTGTACAGATTTTTTAATTTTTAATGTTTTTCGATTTAGTGGTGTACAATAAAAGTATATTCATTCATTCATTCATGCATTCATACATTTAATTTGTACTTAAATTTTACTGTATCGAATGAAAATAAAACAGTTTAACTACGAGTATGATCCGTCACACATGTTGTGATCTCTTTGGAAGTGGAAATTTCTGCTCGCGTCGTATGCGCTTAGTACATTAAATCGTGTGTAAGTAATATGAAAAGGGCAAGTTAAGGTGACGATCGTGACTAAAAGCACTTAATTTTTTTTATTATAGACGCGTTTATAGACGTTGGCACTTATTACTTTCTGTGTGTAAAATATAACATCGTATCTTCATATGTACTGAATGAATATTCTTAAAATTTATTTTCATTGTTAGGTATGTAAGTGGATGTTGACGACCTCCGTGGGCGAGGGGTGTAAACACCGATTTTCAAGCGCTGAGGTCCTTCGATTCCAGAACGGGTAGAAAAACCACTTTTTCTACATTTTCTCGGATCTGGGTGATTGTGGCGCCTTCGTTGTTTCCGATCCCATACCACAAATGCTTTGGCTGCTTACTTTGGGATCGGAGCAATGTATTTGATGTTGTCTCTTTCTATATATGTATTTATTACATAGAGATTTATCATCTACATTTATATATCTACAAAACGTATATTCTTATATAACTCATTAACTATATACGTATTATCTATGATGTAACTATTACAAACGAAGCATATGGTAAACGTGTCAGTTATAGAGGAGGTACATATTTATTTATTAAATAATTAAAAAAATTAGACTTCACAGTTGGCGCATTTAAAAGGTCCTTAAAATATTTTTTTTATTACTTCCTTGACTTAATTCACGATGCTTGTATTCTACGCCGACATCTGCATATCCATCTTGATTAACCTTACAATTTTCATACATAGAATAAATTTTATGTAGTTAATTTTTTTTTTGGTAGAGGAACTACATAATAATTAGGAAAATTAATGAAGGCTTCAAAGGTGTTCTTATTTATAGACCTTAGTCCTAGCAACGCAAGGACGGACATTTTCCGGCCTATAAGGATTCTGCAAATTGCGCCCTCATGAATGTTGTGTCTCTCGCAAGTACACGTCTGGCTTGCAAAGGTACGACGCTGCTTAGCATCACGTAAATTTGTCATTGAAAATTTACAGTACTGTTCTTTCTGTCAATACTTTTGGGCATTTTTATACTCCAGTTGTGTTCATTTTGTAGATAGGTAGTAGAGACAATTGTCATAAGACAATTCTAAACCGTATGATGGCAAGTAAAATAAATAAATATAAATAAATATCTTCACGCAATTCCCAATACAGGGGTAGACAGAGGTCAAATCTAGACAATTAAGTCCCTTTGACCCACCTTCCACCGAAGATATTTTCGGGACAACGTGACAGGTGGTGAGCTCGTCGCCGCCTTTATGTCCAAGCCAACGATGAAATTCGTACATAAGTTTTTGAAAAAACTCATTGGTACTGCCACCTGGGGATCGAACTCGGGTCTCTCGACTCGAAATTCCGACCACCCAACAATCGACTATCGTGATGGCAAGTACATTTAGCAATTAAGTACCTGTGATGACGTAGCATGACTGTCATCCGCTAACTTTTCAGACAGAGCCCACAGAACTTTCTGACTTAACAAGTAGCTATCCTCTGTAATCTTTAACATTGACTGGCAGAAAATCATAGATCTCACGATGGAGCGATTCAACCAAGATTAAGAAGGATAAGAACAGTTAACACTAAAATACACACACGTGCCGATAGTACCTTGGGTGTTATCCGAGGCCACTCTAATCCACTGATTTTATACAAATATATACTTGAAATAAAAATCAAGTCGTTGGATTACGTGAACGGCCGGAATCGCTTGTGCCTTAGACGCGACGGAGCGGACGCTCGACCAACCAAACCCACAGTCTCATACCGCAACCCGTCCGGATCGCGCGCACTTTCGCTATCGAACACTACGCGCTTCCGTCGCTTCCTTACTTCCGTCTTACGGGCTTGAACACTAGTGTGGGAGTAGTGGTAGTAGATGAGGGACATTTAAAAGTGGGTGTTTAGGACCTGGTATTTTGTTAGGAACTGTGGATGTCAAATGGTTTGATGACTTCATATTTCCGTGGTCCAAAATCTTGATCCTCGTCAGTTGCCTAATTCAAAATAGGATAGTAATTTATTTTAATATAATTAAGGACATTAATAAATTGTGGCCTAGTATTGTCGTAAGAATTGGAATTTGTGAGAATTGTAAACACTGTTGCAACACTTCATCCAATCAGACACTTTTCAAATCGAAGTGATCAAACACAGTTTTTACGTAAACTGTGTGACTTTGTGAAACTGAATAGAATAATAAATTTTCCGGAAAAATAAACTGTATCGAAACTGAAATAATCATAAACTGAAATCAGTACCTGCATTATAAAAGCTATTAACATTAAAGTGACCTCGCGTGTGGTAATAGGTTGTCTAGTGACTTGTGGTATCGAGAGTAAAGCAAGGACTATGTTGGTGATCTTGGCCTTCATCGGCGTCCGCTTCGCTCTCCATGTGTCCAGACAGAGCGGCCGCTCTTTGGCGGACGAGTGTTATACCAGAAAGTAATTATTTTGATTTGTATTTCTATAAATTTTTCTTGATATTTAAGCAGATGCGTTACGTGTGGTACGTTTATATATTTCAAAAGGTATTTACATTGTGCTTTGTTATTTTAAATAATAAATAAAGATGAGACTTACAGTAACGCACATCTTACGTGTTCATCTATCTCTGTTCGACTTCTTTATATTTTTATATGAATGAACATTTATAAAACCGATAAAGTAGCGAACAACTTAACCCCTTAATAAGAGAATACTTTATGTGTCACCCTTACATATTATAGATAATTGAATGAGATAATCAACATAAAAAATAGCAGAAATAAAATATCTGAAAAATAATAAAAGAAATATTTTAAGCATGTCTTCCACAATGAAGTGGACTTCCTATGGTTCTAAGACTAACTAAAATGTGCTAGGAGATTTTTTCATCCGTATCGTAGTGGCGTATCTCCTGCAACTCTCATACTTACACTTACACTCATACATATCGCTACATAACTTTTCGCCTACTTGGTGTTTTTTGCCAGCTTATAAATCTGAAACCTTGTCCTATTAATTTTAACTGTAGAACCGCCAAGATAACCCTACTAGTTACGTTTTAACAAAGAATCGTTATCTTAACTGAGCTTTATTTTGCTACAATTCTAATAATATCATACAAATTGATAGGTATAGTCTTAGAGCTCACCACTACGCCGAGTGTTAGGCTAAATAAATAATATGGTTATTTTAAGATTATGAGTAATAATAAGGACATATTATGGCCTACGTGACTTAATATATATTTTAAACTAACCTGGTTTATTATTATAGCTACAATATTTTACATTTCATATAAGTTAAGTATCAGAATTAGCTTCAGCGCGGTGGCCACACGTTACTAATTAATTAGGTTTACTTAATTTGTCATCAGTTTTGAAATGAAATAGTTATGAACTAACATTATTGTGTTTTCATACATACAAAGGTAATGACTACATCACATACATTGATCCCAAAGTAAGCAGCTTTAGCACTTGTATTATGAAATCTCAGATATCGAAGGTACCACCACACCCGAGAAAATGTAGATAGTGTTTTATATATTGACCCGACCGGGCACCAAAACCGGGGCCTTGCAACTGACAGGGAGCTGGCAACACCACCAATCCGGCGTGTGCGCCACACGGCCACGGTGATGGTCGTCGCACTATCCGTCGTCGTCTTATTTAATTTGTTTGTCAGGTTTCTGAAGTTTCCGCTTAATATCCCTTCTTACAGCGCTTGTATCGTATTTTAAACATGTTGAAAAATAAGGAAAACGAGAACTAAGTAAAAAGCAATGAAATCTGTATAGCATAGTTTCATTTCAATATATACTCGTAGTTTACGCGTAAATACAAGAATTCAAATTCTTTACTCACAAATGAATTAATTATTGCTGTATATCTTTACGTATTTTATAACTTTACTTTTATATATCTTATTGGTATACTTTTCGCTTGAATATCAGCGTCATGCTGACATTAAAAAGTATTCGTGCTACCGAATCCGTCGCTACATTTCCGTATCTGTTGATACATCCACATTAGTCGTTCTGAATACATTGTGTTTTATAGAAGAGGGAGGCAAACGAGCAGGTGGCACACGTGATGGTAAGTGATTACCGCCGCCCATGAACACCTGCAATATCGGAAGAATAGCGGATGCGTTGCCGGCCTTTGAGAAAGGTATAGGCTTTTTTCTTGAAGGTCCCTAAGTCGTATCGGTCCGGAAAAACCGCTGACGGCAGCTCATTCCACAAAGTGCAAATGCGTGGCGGAAAATTCCGCGAAAAACGCACTGCGGCATATTTATTAATTGTAATTTTTTTATTATCTTTCTTTACTGCCAAGGACAAAGACTGTGCCAGTTAAATAAGAAGTGCGCTGCGCTATTCGAAAACAATTCGGTTCATACCGGCATCACATTGACACACAAACATATATTAAGCCTAGTTTAAATCGCATAATTTTCAAATTAAGCGTTAGCACCGCGGATATATTTAGATCTGACTAAGTGAGTTTCTTGACTGCGATTTCTAGCTTTTAATTATTTGTATTTTAATTTGCTCACCACGTACGTGTTCAAATAATTTTTTTTTAAACAGGGTGTGCGACAGCGCCTTACTGTATTTTATTTCCGCTTATGGTTCTGCCCTCGTGAAAACAGTGTATTACAGGTTCATTATTTCGCGTTTACGAAGCATGAAATAATGTACTCTAATTTCTATTTTACTCTTAAAATCTAGACAAAGACATACAAACAGTAATAATAGCACAAAACTCACTGCAGTTAGAAACTCGTCGAACTACTGGCATTTTAAATTATTACTGCGAATAAAATATCACAGTACTGCAAAATAAATAAATAATATTTTACAGTTTTAACAAATTATCATCATTGAGCATCAGCTGATTTCCATATAATACCAAAAACTGCAGTATGTATTTTCCAAAGCACGCTTAGTAATAAACTGGTCTTCCTCTTTCGGTGGCAGTGAAACACCACTTTACAATCAAGTAAGTCGTAACTGAAAACACGTTTTACAGTCTGAAGTTTTCCAGATCATATAATATAAAGTTTAAGCATAATTTTCGTGAACACTGCCTCAGAATCGTCCACTCGGTCGAAGTTAGAGATCTTGTTTGAATAAATTTCCAAGTAGTATTTAACATTGTACTATTTCTAAAAACCAATAGCATTCAATGAAAAGTAGATTTTCTTTTTTTCTGTTCGCGAATGGCACATAAATACTGTTGTATGTATAATAGGTTATAGAAGAAGTAAGCCTAAAGTTATTTGTTGTAGAATATTTGTCTCACATTATTCACCTCAAAGTGAATGTTAAAGAAAAAAAAAACAATTCAAGAATTTCTAGAAGACTTACTGAGTGAAAATGATAATTTATAACGAACATCGAGTATGATTTTTGTTTTTCAAATTGTGGTATGAATAAAAATATGAAATTCATCCACATTAAATTCCATTCACTATCATAAAATGTCATCAAAGTTACATTGACCCCGCGTTATTAATGTTGGTTCCGCCGATTCTTTAAACAGATTATTATGAGGAGCTTAATTAAATGAAATTAATTACCGCTAACATTCTGTTCCCGATGTGACCTGGCACACATCTTGCTATAATTATTTATACATTACTTATAAAATTTTGCGTACTTTAACGTTCTTTATATTCTGATTGAATTGAATTATTGATCTAGTTTTTCTCATGTTAACCTATTTTCTTTTTATTATACGACTTTCTCTAACATTGTTAAGGCAATGAGCGTATGGGAGTTACCGTAATGACCGGCGTTGCAGAGGTTACACAACTATGTTGCATAATTCTCAGACCAACGTCTGTCTCACATTGAACAACATCTTTTTATCATATTCACGCATTGTCCAATGTTGTGGTCCAATAATACTCTAGATAATCCAATATTTCCTGATAGTTACGGTGGCTTATTTGGAACAAAATTTTGCATTTATTGGCATTGTTCTTGTTCCAATCATGTTCTACGGCGTCTGATTAATTAAAATTTAATTCTGGAAATGTTTACCATGTTATCCAAAGGTCGTCATATATTTTTTTTGTTGGCTCACTGCCTTCGAAGCGGAGGTATGCGGGTTCGAGTTCTGCTAAGAGCAAACATTTGTGTAATCAATGTGAATGTCTGTACTCGACCCATGGTTGTTTAAGATTCTTATAGCATTTGCTTGGATACTAAGACGATGATGGATTCACCACCTGTCATGTTGTCCCTAATAAGCTTCAGGCAAAGGTGGGTCGAAAGGACTTCATTGTCCGAGACCTCTGTCTCTCTAATTTCTAAGAAAAATCTGACTAAAAAGTTACATACAATGTGTATGTATTAGATTTGTAACAGATATTGTAAGAATATTACCCGTGGAACAAAATGCAATTTTTTTACTACATATTCATAATATGTTTATTATTATTTCGCAACTACAACGGCCACTACGACGGAAACGACTCGGATTCGAGTAATTGCAATCAATTTATTTCTTTTTAACCATTTGCGCTAGTGAATGATCCAAATGACATTCTGATGCGTATATGATGAGATTTGTCACTAACGACGACCGTTACATTATTCTATTATTAAATAATTTGCTTAAATCGCTTGTCATGGTCATTATTTAATTTTCATTATCTTTGTGCAATTTCTTTGAGAATTTATTTTATTTTCACTCCATGTCTTATTACAATTTTAGATATGTTAGTTTTCGGCGTAAGAGTAGTATATCTCTGCTTTCTTTCTCGAGGACGTGAGGAAATGGAATTCTAAGGAAATGCATTGTATATTTTGATTGATATTGTAACGTGGCGTTGTTCCTTCTCGAAAAATGTCAGACCAAAGTAAACCTGACCGGTGATGGGCACCAGCGTTTTAAGTGCAGAGGAATTACTTACTTATTACTGCCATGAACAATCTGCTCTGCGATCGAGAGATTATGGCAAAACCTTCTTACAAAAGGTGCCTATGGTCATCAGTGCACTTTGCAGGCCGTTCCTGTTTATATGTCTATAAAAAGAAGCTTTAGAAAATTATAACAGTAATGTATTCGCTTACAATTTAATTAATTTGTGTCATAATTTAAGCATTTCATTTTCCTGTCTGTTAAATAGGTCCACCCCAAAGATTGCCGAAAGAGTCGTTTTACACTGCATTTACCTGTACGAGGCTGCCACTTGAGAACCATACATTTTAATAACATTTTTTCATGAAGAATACCTATTTTTGCATCGTTGCCGCTGCCGCACACTTTAGTTCTTTGCCTTTTTGGTCTACTCCCATATTTTATTGTCCTGCTCTTTTCCTCACGAGAGAGTAATTTTAATTGTAATGAGAAATTTTATTCTATTTGTTCATTAGAATGATATTCTCTGAGATAAGTCATCGTTGTTCTGTTGCTATCGTACGAACGGCAACATAACGCAATCTATAGTATGAAACAAATTAAGCCTTTTGTAACATTTAACTAATTATTAACTCTCCTTCTTGAAATTTGAACTTATAAATGTTTATATTTGTAAACGTTTATACATAAATATGTATGATTCGCCAAACGGCACGTCAAGCGTGGCAATTACGCCACATCCTATCAGGAAAGGCTTTTTCTCCTGGGGACTTTTACAGGCCATTAATTAAAAAAAAAATAATTATCTTCACGCAATTCCCAAAACAGGGGTAGACAGAGGTCGAGTCTCTAGACAATAAAGTCCCTTCGACCCACCTTTCACCGAAGATATTTTCGGGACAACGTGACAGGTGGTGAGCCCGTTGCCGTCTTTATGTCCAAGCCAACGATATAATTCGTACATAGGTTTTTGAAAAACCCATTGGTACGAGCCTGCCACCTGGGGATCGAACTCGGGTCTCTCGACTAGAAATTCCGACCACCCAACCACTCGGCTATCGTGACTTTTTTTAGTAAATAGTAAATAGCAATTTTATGATTCAAGTAAATATCATACATAACGGCCTATTAAAGTCCACCGCAGGACATAGTCCTCTCCCATAGGGAAGATTTATGGCAAATCGCCACGCTTGGCAAACGAATTGGCGACGATCGCAGTATCAGACACCTCGCACCTCAAACACTGCTGCCCATCTTCGGTCTGATTATTTTGGTCTAATAATTTTTAGAGATTGTTATCATCTATGTTATCATCCGCCTTCTATTGGTTCACACGGCGATGATTTAAGTAAAAATATTTATTTTCGGCATAAAATGGAAATAGAGAAATTTTAAGCGTTCCCTTACGTCCTTTCTCTACGCTCTTGAGAGTTACAGAGAGATTGAGGCAAAACAGAACGGTAACAAGCGTAAGACATAATAAACCTGATATGCGTTATCATTTAACGCGTGATACCCTTAATGATACGGTAGCCTTAAATTAGAATTCGGAGAAAATCTCTCGAAGTCAAGTCCAAATTTCTTAATATCTGGTATGTAAATCAAATTCATGATTGAAGTACCAAGAAGTGGTTGAAGTTAAGTTGAAGGATTATTGAAATTCCTGAAACGAAAGAAGAAACAGGCGTAGGTATGAAAATTGCCGTTTTTTGTTTCAAACGTATGGCTTTCCAAAACACATAAAAATTTATGGAGTAGTTATATTGTAAATCATTCAATTAAATGTGACTTACGATTCTTTTTAAAAAAAAATAAAGGAGACCATTAAAAAGTAGTTCAAATAAATTAGTGTACGTAATGGTTGGCAAAACATAAAGAGATAATAAACTTTCGTTACTCGACCGAGCCAAAGAATAATTTTCAAAAGTTTTGCTTCTGAAGTACCCCTGATGATTATATTTTTGCGGCCGCATGCCGCATGCTTGCGAAACTGTCGAGATCACCGCTCAACCATGACAACGATCAAGACTTTGCAACGCCTGTCGACACTTCGCTTGCCATTAATCTTACGGTCACTAAAAAGCTGTTAAAAGTTTTTCTTACACTCGTTAAAGTTTCGCGTCAACATGACTTTTTTGTTATTAGTGTATAGAACGACTCTCTTTCAATGCTGTCGCTCAAACAGTATTTGAACTTTTTGCATAAAAATCTCTATAGGAGCACGTCCATGCATCACTCTATGGCATTGTTGGTGTATAATGTATCTGTTGTAATTTAAATGTCTTTGTCGTGTCTCACAGTTGTGAACGATTCTATTTGTACAGTATAATTTATTCTTCTCAATTGATGAAATTTGCAATAAAAGCTAAATATGAAAGGTAACTAAAATAAAAATCTTCAGTTGTTCAATGAACGCGCATTATTTTTAATATCATAGTAATTTCGATGTACTCATCACAGAAGCTTGTTTGGGACAACGTGACACGTGGTAAGCTGTCTTAATTTCTAAGCTAAGGGTGGAATATACTTGCATATATATATATATATATATATATATATATATATATATATATATATATATATATATATATATATATATATATATATATATATATATATATATATATATATATATATATATATATATATATATATATATATATATATATATATATATATATATATATATATATATATATATATATATATATATATATATATAATTATAATAGTATATGAAATAAGTGTATAGAGTTGCCATAAATTTGTCAAAATTCAATACAGATAAATTCTGTAGTCTTATAAATTGGCCCGTGTGGTATCGACTTAGAAATAATAACTTTTAACTCGTCGATGTTTTTTTGGTTTTTTTTTTAAAAAAAAAAAACATTACTAGTATTCCTATTAACCACTCCAATTAAGCTGCAGTGCTTGTGTCTGGAGTTAGTTGGTTTACGTCAATAGTCGAATGGCGGGGCCCGAACCTGCGACGTCATGTTTCGCAGTCCGCACCCTAAACCATTAGGCTATTGCCGCTATATATGTGGTAAGAGGAGACTTAGAGAAAATTCTTATTTTCTATTTTATTAATATATGTTACAGATGTAGATCGAATGGCAGATAAAACACTTGAAAACTTATAGAAACACTTCATATTTGAGCAGCGTAACGACGTATAGTTCTTACAAAATGATAATGCCCTACTACAACATTTTGGCGTAGTTTTATCAGCCTATTTTGACACTCATAAATCGAAATAGTCATAATAACAACTGATATAATTCTATCATTGATTTACAACCATTAATTTTACAATATCCATATTTATTTATAAATTATACTAATTCACCTAAACTACATTAGATTCATATAACTGATTCGATATTACTATGTTGAATGTAATGAATAAACGCAGTGGCGGGGGTAGTATTTAACATATAATATCTAATTGACTCAGGCGTTACTTTGCGGAAATTCATTGTAAAGTTGTTATTTAAAAAGTTACTTCGCCACAGACCGCAGAGAATTTTGACTCTGCCGTCGCTCATCGTAGTCTACTCGCTTGATAATGCCTTGTTTTGAGGCGAAACACGTGTCGCGTTTTCGTTGGTGGTATATGTTACCTGGTTTGAGTGTAGTGGTGGTGGTGCATACAGTGCAATTAGTGCACGCATCTGTGGGAGAAAGGGTGGTGCTCTTCTTCTCTTCGGACCAGGTAACATATACCTTTTTATATTTGCATGCGGAATGTTGCGAAGTAACTTTTTCAATAACAACTATATGATATCTCTTATTAATATCAGGATGACGGAAAATCCTTGAAAAGCTAACGACAAATGGTGTGTTGACTATCTCAAAAAATACTGATTTGAAATTAAAAAGACCTATAAGACGGGCAGTAGGGTCTAAGGTGCGACTTATTTGGTACCGTAATATGTATATATATATATATATATATATATATATATATATATATATATATATATATATATATATATATATATATATATATATATATATATATATATATATATATATATATATATATATATATATATATATATATACTTGTGAAAAATAGGGTGTCATTTTAGAAATAGGGGTGATTGAAATGAATGAATGAATGAATAAAACATTTAATCAGCACAAGTACAAATAATAACATGCATAAACATATACAAAATGAAAAACAAAATGGTGCCAAAAAGGGGTTGGCTCAGCATAGCTTAGCAGGGATAATCCCACTCAGCGCTGATTTTCAGCCAAATAACCTCATCATTGGCGTAACGAACGCCGCATATTACTTTAAATCGGAAAATCTCAAAAAAATATCGCTGAAAATACTAACCTGACGCATTGAGAATCACTTAAATTTTAAATTCCGTTAAAATGTATTTCATGGTTACAATCAGAAGTTTCTAACGGCTCTTACAATCGTTGAGAAATTTTGCTAAATAGTAAAAAGTATTGATTACTTTAATCCATCATGTAGGTTCTATCATAAAGCTTAATCTATGATAGCTCAGCTGAATTTACGTCGTTAATGTTTTTCAAATTTATAATAGCATTTATTTTATTGCTCATTTATACTTTTACGCATTATTATCATCAAGTCATAAATTTATGTGTGACTACAATTTATTTACTGTGAATGATGGAGAAAAGTTAACTATTAAACTGCATCATTACAACAAAATTTCTATCAACAATTATAAATTTTATCGGTTATTATCAACTTACTAATTGAAATGGCTACATCTGTAGATATATAGGTATTTGTTCTCCCCTAGATTTGTTAATCTCAGTATATATATGTAATATTTGGGTGGATTTCCTGCCATTTCTTTACAAAAGGCATGATTTTTGTCTAGCTAATCTGGGGTACGCAAAGATAAAATTATCATTTAAAAAAGAGTACGTTTCTCCCTTTAGACCAATCGCTAAGTTCTGTAGTAAATAATTTGCGATTCCATTTTTTATAGACTATACCTATTTTTAAACGAAATCTGGTCAAAACAGTGCATTTTGTACTTTTCCGCCATAAGAAAATTTTCCATCAATTAATTCTTAGTAAGGGGCCGTACTATCCATGATACGCCACTAATTGATTCACCGCGGTTTTAAAAGATCGTACACGCAGTTTTGATGTTTTTTGTTAGACATTTAAATGTTATTTTGGACTTTCTTAGTCAATAAAATGGGAATTTATTATTTTCCTTTCTCTTCTTCTTTATTATTATTTCTTTTATATTGTTATTTCTGATGAAATTGAATCATTCTAAATCTATTCTATATATCTATATGTATTTCGTCACGTGATGTAGCCATTGATTTAATAGTTACTTTGATGTCTATCTATTAC
The DNA here is from genome assembly GCA_029286605.1 of Sericinus montela. Lineage (NCBI taxonomy): Eukaryota > Metazoa > Arthropoda > Insecta > Lepidoptera > Papilionidae > Sericinus > Sericinus montela. The sequence goes on from JAGSMR010000038.1 coordinate 188,088, forward strand.
ATTGTATCAAACGAGAAACAATCAGAAGTACTCAATTAATAAATAAATCTGTTAAAGTATTTTGATAAGCCTAAACACTTATACATTACTACTATAATTCTTTTTAACTGATGTCTCCTATTTATAATCCACCTCCGTGCCAAATTTCATCTTCATATGTTAACTAGTTGTATAGATTCTTTTTTAATCATTCTCATCATGAAATCGTGGTCCCTCATATGTATGAGGTACATGAGATATTTCATGATCACGTACAAATTCACTTAACCCATTTTTAACTTCATGTGCTAGTTTAATCATATTTATTATAGATGAATTATACAATTGAACTTTTGACAATGCCCTCAATTGACTCCATAGAAAGAATAACATATTTATGTATTTACAAATATAACTCATTCCTTTTTAATTCAAGTACTTACGCTTTCTCACGTATCACGTGTTCATTGTTAAACCTTCTTGGAAATTTTGAGTTATAACTCTCGTTTTTGGCCTGTCTTGTGTGTCTTGGACAGGCTTTTTAGTTGTTTCTGAGTGGGGTCAATTGTTTATCATGAACGTAGATCGCTCTCTCTGTTGAAAAAGTTAGTAAATTGGCTGGAACCACTCTAAGCACGACATAGAATCAACTTAATAATACATTTCTATCTTCGTCCATGGCAATAATTTAACTTAATTCCGCCTATTTTTTTTTCACATGCTATTTTTACGGTAATAATATATCAAAAGACCATTTGATGCCGAATTGAAAGTATTCGCTGAGATATTTATTAATTTTCGATTTCTGCCCACTGAACCGTTACTGTCATAAATGTATTGATTTTGTATTTCAATTTTCGAATGAAAGATAAATACTTTACTTTCTATAATTATTTATTTTGACAAAAATAAGTTTCACATTCTTATTTATTTTCACTTGTGTTTATTTATGAGATTATATTTAGCAATAGGATTATAAGTTACAGACTATCAAAAGAAAAATTTCCATAGAAATACTTGCAGAAATTTTAATATAATTCTTGTAAAGTTCTCACATTCTCCCTTCACCTGCAAATGAATGCATAGGTAATTGTTCTTTTGCTTGTTTGTGTTTTCAAACAATAAGAAAACTTTATAATTGTAGGATATTAAGCTTTTAATCATGGCCCTCAAATATTACAAACAATTTCTTGATGTCTCGTTTATTTAACGAGTCCATTAAATAAATTTTCTTTTTTCAATGTTTGACCTGTAGGCTATTCTACAGTACGTTGGGACTCTCATTCTAACGGACAAATATCATATGCATTAATGCTTCTGCTGCCACAACAACGTGATTTATGTTTCCGGTACTTTTTAAAGTTCTTTGTAAACGGTGACCCCTTTTAAATTCTTGTTACTAGAGTTGCAATTGTTCATTACTTCAGAAGTAGCTTACGTGATGTATTGTACTTAAAATGTTCAACATGAGTATTTTACACTTACCAATGTTATCGGCATTTTATTTTCTCATGTTTCTATTCCAATTATAAATTTTATTAAAATAAAATCATCAACTGTGCGTAATGATAAATAAATTCTACACGCAATTTCTCATACTGGGCTAGGCGGTGATGCAAATCATGTCCCTTCGACCCGCTTCTCACCGAAATTTATTTGCAACAAACCACGTAGCAGGTGGTGAGCCGGTCGCCGTCGTAACGTCAAGCTAACGGTAAAATATATTATAAAATATATACCTATAAAAATCCATGACTCAAGAACAAAACATTCATATTCGTCAAACTAATGTTTGCCCCTAGCGGGATTTGAACCAACAGCCCTTAGCTTCGAAGTCACTAGACTATCATGTCGACTAATGACTAAAAACAGATTAATACAAATAGCAAAAAGCTCTTGCTCAGATACGCGTATATCCTACCGTTTTTGTTTGTAGGTTAATTACATCTTATATTTTCACAGTCGGCATACTCTCTGACAACAGTAATAAATATTTATTTGAAGATTCTGCTGTAAAATATAACGTCGTCATTATTTCTAATTGTAGAATTCAGTGCATACTAGCAATATTTCTGAATAAATTAAGATCGCTGGAATAAATTTATAAAGTTAGTGAATAAAAGAATTATTTCGGGGTTTTTGATGCTAATATCAGATCAGTAACTATTATTTAAGGAAATTAACAATTTATTGGTAAACAAAACTTTAAATGACTTGTTAAATCTTAACTGACAATTTGCCCTCTGTCAATCTTTTTTTTTTTTTATGGGGAAGGGACAATAACTCGTTTTGACGACGGGCAAATTCTTAACTCTAGACCACTAGCAAAATAATAACACGTTTGTAATTTTATCTTGCTTATACAAATATTGTATAAAACATGTAATTATTAACAGATCTCTTATGTTCACTTGTAAAATGTAAGCCATTTTGCACTTTTACTTTTTTCTTACATAATTTATACCATATCATTTGATTACAAGACATAATGTACGTTTAACCTTTTCCCTCACTTTATTAAAATACGTAATAATGCCTTTAAAGAATAAATCTAATAGCAGTAGGAATTTTTGCATTTTGTGCATTCTTAATTCAAACTCTCTGAATGTCAGTAAGGAGAAGGCCAGATAGTAACATTTTAAATACGTTATAGCCACGAGACGAAAACTGCCCCTATATTTTATATTGTTTTATACTTTTGTATCGTAAAAACAACCAAATAGCCAGCTATCAACATCTTCTGATAACATATTACTTATTACAAAGTACTCTTTATTTCGATAATTATTTTTTGTATTGTGTAACTTTAATGATGATACAAAAATTTATAATGTCGGTAAAGTTAAACTTTTCAGTGTATGTCCTTTCAACACGAGACATTCGTTTCTTAGTTATTTTTGTTAGAAATATTCTTATAGTATGTAACTCGTTATATTTTTCATGCTGCTCGCAAAGCCGATGTTGGAGCTAGTTGTTAATAATTTTAGTGAGGCACCAAGTGTCGTCACCAGGACATTAAAATAAGCAATTGTTGTCAATGGTCTGTATTTATCAAATTGGAGGCTATGCGTATGCCCAAACCTTGGGGGGAATTTTCCCTTTTTTTTAACGTCACACTATTTCCCATTCTGGGCTAGGCAGAGGGTAAAAGTCTCCGACTCTCAGGGAAAAGTCCTTTCGACCGTCTCCGAATATTTAAGAATAACGTGACAGGTGGTCAGGTAGTGAACCTATCGTAGTGTCCAAGATAAATATTTGTATTTACATATGTATTGTAGGAAAACTGAAAGTCTCAATACCGTGCACTATAGGACATATGCTAAAATACTGAGGGTGCTACTCCTGCAAGTTATAAGACATTTCTTATATTATTTATTGCAAACAATCTATGGCTGAGTCAAAGCATAGCTATTATGAATTAATGCCTCCTCATTTTATAGATGTGAAACTAACATAGGCCATAAACCACACTTCCGATTGCACAATAATCATTAAGCCTCCGCTTCGTTAACAAGCCTCATCAGGTGTGGTCGTTTGGCATCTGTAACATTAGCTGTAAATTTATTATACGTAAAAAATATGTGATTTTTTATTCTCGTTTTCTTCTAAAATACGACATTTTCTTTAATTATAGATATTCGCAAATCGCTTAGCGAAAAAGTGATGTCGTTTATGTCTAATTCTTCTTTTATGTATTTAAATCATAATTAGGATAAAATTCACATGACGTATAGTTTACTTTTTTTTTAAACAGCCGTGCTATCGTACCAATGTGTTTTTAAAAAACTTATGTACTAATTATATCGTTGGCTTGGACATAAAGACGGCGATGAGCTCGCCAGCTGTCACGTTGTCCCAAAAATATCTTCGGTGGAAGGTGGTTCGTAGGGTCTTAATTGTCTAGACTAGACCTGTGTGTACCCCTGTATTGGGAATTGCGTGAAGCCTTGCTATGAATGGTGTGGACGTTGCTCGATGTTCGGTTTTTACGTTCAAAAATCGAATTTTATCGAACTTACAAGCTAAACATTTTTATTTTTTTATTCATATCATAGTTAATGTTGTTAGTTGACAACGTTATCAAATATTAATTTATGAATCTTTTTGAATATTTCGTATTACTCGTATTTTAAACATATCTCAAGTCACTGTTAACATTTTTTCATTCGTCATCATGTTTCAAATACGCTTTGATATTCACAAGTTAATGAGTACCTCATATAAATCACCAATGTCTTCATTACGAGATATCAATAGCCAAGGTTGCTATTAACGGAGGCTGTTAGGAGATTAATTACTTCGACGTCGTGGTAAAGATTAATTACTTCTTTCGCGCACTTTTATTCTGTACTATTTATTGTGTGGTTTGTTCAGGTAGATTTATAAATGTCATGTCGTATTTTCAAACAATCACTAAATTTACGTTGTGTCATGGTAAGAGGACAGCAGAGTGATAGGAATTCGATTCAAACTCTCGAGTCCCATCCCTTAGGAGGGCTCAGTGCCAATGAGCTCTGCCGCAATAGAGTAGTTTTATGCAAACTTTCTCCCTAACTTTTAACCTTTGGTATTTATTGTCTCCTACTTTATGAGTAGGAGATCTCAGTGCCAAATTTTTCCATAAGTCAAGTGGCTTTATTGATTTTAATTGTTGTTTATAATAATAGCAATATGATACAGCGAAGTTTTTGATGTTTTATAAATATATAAGATAATAAATGTTTAAGGTTTAGATGGTATAAATTTTTAGCAATGCTCTAATAATAGCTTGAAATATTCATATTGCTTTTTAATCGAACTACATGTAAATAGTAAGTCTACCTTTTCTAACGATTTGACAATATTTTACGTTTTATAAAGTATATTTACAAGATATACTTTATAAAATGTTTTAAGTCTTGAGAAAATTTGTATTTTCTTTAAATAGTATTAGGAATGTATAAATAAATTTGCTAGTATTCCTATTAACAACTACTAAGCTGCTAGACTTGTGTTTGAGGTGGTTTACGAAAATAAGCAAACATGTATAAAAACTATGTATATTGAACCACCATTTGAACCAGGCTTCAACTCAAACATACTAAGAGCAATAACCCGAATACAAGGAAATTTATTACTATCTCTCTATGAATAGCATATCTATTTCACAATAAAAAAGTTAGCAGTTTCAAATTTTGATTCAGACATGATCCAGACGTTCAAATGCTTAAACCGTGTCATCTGATTCTTATCGTGATATAGTTTTCGATTAATAGATCGATAAATTTATCGAATCGTGTTTATTAATCTATGCAATTGCACGGATGTCAATCACTTTTGATAAGAAGTCTTAGGAAATAAAAAAAATCAAATGGTTACGAGTATCATCCAGTTTTATTGACGTTTGTGGTATTATTTTTATACTATAGCTTTACGTTTGAGTATTACTAATTGTATTATGTTACTTTTTGGCCGTGTGCTATATCCGTAAAATGGCACTAGCTGCCGACCGATGGTGGTATATTTATCTCGAAAAATACTAAAATTAAGGCATCTGAAGATTAATATTAAGCCATCTGAAACGATTTTCGGATTTTATCGCGTTTTTAGTTAGTTTTTACAAACTCTTTTTACTTTCCGACGTTTCGGATGCTTTACGGCATCCGTGGTCACGGAGGACTAATTAAAAACGCGATAAAATCCGAAAATTGTTTTATTTAAAATGTGTAGTATTCGCGTAAATACAAGAAATCATTATAAGCCACCTGGTGATACACAGCAGTGACTAGGCAGCAATTGTCCGATACTGCACCTGGTTATTCCGGTTGTCAAGCGTAGCGATTATCACAATCTTACTGCAGTGGCTTACGGGTTGTAGAACTGTTTTAAAGGTCATTAAACAGTAAAAAATAAATACATAGAGGACAACAGCACATACATTGTTCTGATCCCAAAGGAGCTAAATCACTAGTGTTATGGAATCAGAAATAACGAAGGTACTACAAACACCCAGACCCGAGACAATATTATAAAAGTGGATTTCTACATTGACCCGTCGGAAATCGAACACTGGACCAAATTCTGGCGACACTCTAACTAAACACCAGTGAGAACGCCACTCGTCCACGGAGGTACAATACTAGAATAGAGAAAGCCTAAATAAAATTAATGATCTCTTTTAAAAGTCTAAAAGAAATTTAAGAGATGTTAAGCTTCACATCGCACCAGTATTGCCGTAGAAAAATATGAACACCGACGTATTTATCAATCAAGAGATATATTGATGATGGCGTTCCTCTAAACTGTCAGTGGTGTCAAACTCAGTTGTTCATTCCTGTATCATTCATGTACACACTAAGTGTGTACTTTTATTTAGAGCCGATAGTCAGAGACTTCTGATTCTAATTTTTTTGGGTGATCCAGCCAAGGCAAGTAGGTTTATTTATTTTCAGGTATTTAAAGCTCTGACTCTGTCTCTTTCTCTACTTTATCTCCCGAGTTAAATTGTTTTGTAAAAAATATAAGCCATGAAGCCGTCATCAGAAGTTGAGTCATCAATCCATCCCCATCGATTCCCAGGAGTTAGGCGCGTACCAATGTGTTTTCAAAACTTATATACTATTTATATTGTTTGTTTTGACATGCAGACGACGGCAGATTCACCACCTGTCACATTGTACCAAAATAAGCTCCGGTATATGTGTATAACCTGTATTGGGAAATGCGTGGAAAATCGAGTGGTACAAAAGTCATTCATTTAGTATTTATTAAGTATTTAATCTGTGTAAGTGTATATATTTATATGTATATTTACATGTATTTTTATATGGACAAATGTAGGTATATATATTTTATACTCATGTATTATACCGATATTTTATTTTACTTTATTTTGTATAGCCAGTGGTTGGGTGGTCGGAATTTCGAGTCAATAGACCCGAGTTCGATCCCCAGTTAGTAGGCTCGTACCAATGAGTTTTCAAAACTTATGTACGAATATCGTTGGCTTGGACATAAAGGCGGCGATGGGCTCACCACCTGTCACGTTGTCCCGAAAATATCTTCGGTGAAAGGTGGGTCGAAGGGACTTAATTGTCTAGACTCGACCTCTGTCTACCCCTGTATTGGGAATTGCGTGAAGATATTTATTTATATTTATTATTTATTTTACTTTATTTTTTCTCTATCATATTTATCTCCTTCACCTGCTTCATCTAATCTCTGCATCATCCAAAGGTAGACTGGTAGAAAATGCCTCAGGCATTAGTCCGCCTATACATTAAAGTTATGACGCTTAGTAATTAAAATAAATAAAAGTCGAATGATAGGATCGTACCTGTAACATTGTTTTCTCTGTCTGCACTCTTAACCTTACAATATTGACGCCTCGGAATAAGGTAATATAAATTTATTACTCATGATTGTGGTCTTCTGGTGGAACTTCACGGTTAAAACAATAAAAAATCACTTTTAACTATTTCACAATTTAATTATATTCCTTTAAACAACTTAAAGTGGCTGAAAATCGTTCTTTGTGGCAAATTTATTGTAGGGGGTTATTCAGCAGTAGACTCTTGATAGGCTGTAAAGAAGAAGTATCTGATCGATTTCGCCGTTATGGCATTATCAAGGTTTGATAATTATTAAACACTATCACAAACCGCACCCTCATTCTTAAAGCAAACACTGGTTGGTTGTTACACTTTCGCCTTCTGTGAACACGGTTTTCATCAGATAATAATGCTCAGGTCGTTTTATTGGTTTCAGTTGATTTTCGGTGGCACTTTCAAACCTACGCAATTGTTACGTTATATAAACGGCACGGAATTAATGTTCTGGGATGTCATAAAACTGCAACAAGTGCCTTCACTTTCGTTGCGTCGTAAGAAACGGATTAAAGTGATAATTGTATTATGCATTAAAAATAATAACGATACAATTTAAAATACAGTCTTTATTAACAAAATTATTTAACAAAAAAAGAAAAGGCTGTTCTTTAAGCACAAGGCTGCCTGTTGAGTTGTTTCTAGCGCTAAATTAAGCAAGATCAAAATAAACTAGTTGGTGGAGTCCCTGCCTTTGAAGCTAAGGGTTGCGGCTTCAAGTCAACATTTTGTCTTCACGCCATTCCCGATATGGGGGCAGACAGAGGTCTATTAAATTAAGTAATTTAGACCCACCTTCGACCGATGATATTTTATGGGACAACGTGAAAGATGGTGAGGTCGTAGCTGTTTTTGTGTCGAAACCAATGACATAAATCGTATGTAAGTTCCGAAAAAAACCCATTGGTACGTTCCTGCCACCTGAGCATCGAACCCGGGTCCCTTGACTCGAATAGCCATCACTTAACCACTTGGCATTCTTGAGTATCATTTGTGTAATGAATATTACGTTTGTACTCGAATCCTGGATGTTTATATGAACAAATATCTATCTTTAAATGCATCTATGTTCTATGTATACGAGTATATGATTTGAACACCAAGACTCTGACTAGAAGAAAAAAAAATGTGTATTTATGAAATGTCCCCTTAAGAAATAACACCACAGAAGATTTTAATGTTCTATATTTCTAACGTATTAAATATCGTGACGAAACGCTATGAACATTACATATCCATCTCACAAAAGTACGCAGTGAGATATGGTTCTAGAACGTTACAAATACTCGGACTTTTTCACTGTTAGCCGTTATCATGAAAGCGTTAATATTTGTTGTTTGTAGAGAGCTATGCGTGCTTATTTAGTCGCATACTAATTGATTCTGACAAATGTGTGGACTTCAATTAGTTACGGAGTAAAGTGAAATATCTTATAAATATCTACACGCTTATTCTTAATTCTGGGATTGACAGAGATCTAAACAATTAAGTTTTTTCGTTATATACTTACATAGATATAGATTTACATTGATAAACATTCATTTAAACATCCAAGGCTCGAGTACAAACATTTTGCAAAGGAATTTGATCCCGCAACCCTCAGCTTCGAAGGAAGGGTACTAACTACGCTATCAGGTCGGGTATTGTATCGACGATAGAATCTAGACCTACGTAGTCTTCCCTCTCTTAAATGACGAATAAGGGGAAATTAAATAAATTGCCAATTTATAAAAAATCCTTTTGAATTTCATTAGGGACAATTTGCTTTATTATAGTCCATTTTGAGACTTTAGGCATAAAATCAAATTACTGTAAATAGGTAACCAAAATTAACCTCTTCTAACCCATTCTGCCGACTAACCAACTAGACAAAAACTATTTAAATATGTTCTAATTCCTAAGAAACTAATTTTTTGCATTAATTTTAACAAGAAAAAAAAGTAAGAAATACTTAAAACAAGTAAAACTTTTTAAAATATCCCACTAACCGCATAACCTTTTCGGTTCACAAAGAATTTTTTCTTATATCGAGAGCATCTAATGTTATCATGAGCTTGAAATCTTTTAAACCGGAAACTTGCTCACTTAATCGGTGGAAGTCATCACATACGTTCTACGTTGGACTGTTTGTTACCGGGAAATGACTCTGTCACACCGTCAGCAGCGACCTAATGCAGCGTAGCAATGCAGTTGCGGTGTGACAGGCACTCACCGTAAAACCGGTGCCCCCCCGCGGTATTATGATGTAACACTTTGTATACACGGCTCCTCACTCAAAACAAATACAGGGTGTACGTTTTGTAATGTGATCTGTATTATACTGCAAAGTTGTGAAGTCTCATCTTTACAATCAGTTATTTCATAATTAGAAAGTTTTTGAAGTTAAAATTTCTTTAGTTCCGTTGTAATTTGAAACTCGTTGAATTAAACAAGCAACTCCAAGAAGAAGCAAATGACCTTGCACCATCTTCGATAGGCAATTTGCCTATAGAAGATCAGGCAGACGCCTTTGGTAACCTAAAAGAGATCGCTATGCAGCGATAAGGTCGCTAAATTGTTTAGATTTTTTAATTTTTAATGTTTTTCGATTTCGTGGTGTACAATAAAAGTCTACATAATATTAATTACATACATCTAATATTAATTCATTAATTCATTTATTCGAATTCTAGAATTTAACATGCAAGAGCCGGAGATAGAACTATCTGTTGTTGTGTAGTTTCATTATTAGATAGTTCCATTTCTATTATTATTTTTTTATTATATCTCGATACTCGTAAAAATGGAATACATTTCCTAGTATCTTGGTTAGTGCTTCGATGATTTAGACAAGCTAAACGAATCGGGGAAGTCTTAATGTAAATTTCCACTTCAGCTTAAATTTGGTAGGGAGCCATTTGTAGTACATACGGAGTATTTAAACTAAACAAACAACACTAATAGATTGTATAAAACTCTGAGAAGATATAGAGAACGTACCACACGTAATGGCATCTAATGCCATAGCAATCGCGCCGCAACTAACTCCCTACTGCTCAGATGTACAACCGCCGCCGTGGACCTCACTCTACCAGAATGGGCCCACTATGTTGCCGCCGCCCTCTTCCTGCTGTGGCTGGTCTTCGGAAGGAGACGAAGCAGCTACGAGTCCACTTCTTCATGAGTCTGCTGTACGTAGTAACTTCTTTACGTAACGTAAATTTTGTTCATGGTGACTGACGTGCATAAATACGAAATAACATTATTTATTAATACTAGCTGCCCCCGCGGCTTTGCACGCAGTTTAACACTTGACGCGGAACCCTAATTATGTTTCTAAAATAAAAGGATCTTATGTTACTCCTTATAAAATTAGCTAACTGTCAGTCAATGTCCTGTTAAAATAGGTCCAGCTGCCGATTTTAGCGGTCTGCAGAGATTAGCCGGAACAAACAGACAGACACAGACAAAAATTGTAAAAAAATGTTATTTTAGTGTATGCATTGTTAAAAGTCACGATAGCCGATTGGTTGGGTGGTCGGAATTTCGAGTCAAGAGAACCGAGTTCGATCCCCGAAAGTGGCAGGCTCTTACCAATGGGTCTTTCAAATAATATATCATATAATTCATATAATTACTCTTACATTGTATCAGTAACAATTAACCGACCCGAGTTCGATCCCCAGGTGGCTCGTACCAATGGGTTTTTCAAAAACTTATGTACGAATTATATCGTTGGCTTGGACATAAAGGCGGCGACAGGCTCATCACTTGTCACGTTGTCCCGAAAATATCTTCGGTGGAAGGCGGGTCAAAGGGACTTAATTGTGTATGCACCGTATATGTACCTAGTCAGGTCATAAATTCTGTCACATGTTTAACCTAAAATAATTGAAACAAGTTTATTCTTTATGTAACCATTTATATACCAAAATGAACTTAACAAAACGTAGATTCTTATGACACTAAAGTTTATTCAAAATGACCTCAGTGATTTTGAATACATTCCTTCAATCTGTGCGGCCAGTCGTCTATCGCAGCACGAACGAGGTCCATGTCGGCGGCTGCCTTAATCAAGGATGTCTTGAGTGACTCCAAATTGGGATGAGGCTTTGAGCACGCCTTTTCCTCCAAGTGTTGCCATATCTTATATATATAATATATAAATCTTTATATATGTATAATAATCTAACGGATTCAAATCTGGACTGGAGGAGAGCCAGTCTTCGTGTCCGATGAAGACGATTTCACGCGCCGCCAGCCAGTCTTGTGTGCTCTTCGCTCAATGAGGTGGCGCCAAATCTTGTTGGAATACCCAGTGCCTGTTATTGAACATGGTATGAGAAACAGGTTCCACAAGGTTCGTCAGTACTGTATTTTGATACACAACTGCATTCGTTTTTACACCTTTCTCGAAAAAATGTACCTCTGTTAAGCCCCAATAAGAAACTCCCAACCATACCATGAGCGAGGATGGAAAATGACCTCGTTGGACACGCGGAATACGGTTGCTCGCTTCTTCACTACTGTGTGCGTACACCTTATCATTTTGTTTGTTGTAGCTCTCATCTACGATAGAAAAAATTTCATCCGAAAAAAGAATTTCCCGATATTTTTTTCCCGCGTACCGCTTAAACAAAGCGCGGCATCTCTTCAGTTTCAGGTGCATTAGACGAGCATTCAAATAATGTCCTGTTTTTCTTCGATATGCCTGAAGCCCTAAGTCTTCATTTAACACCCTTTTCATCGTGGTTCTGCTTAACCCCATCTAAAGGGCCAACAGTTACTGCTTACGTTTGGGATTTCTTTGAATTCGAGCCTTCACAGCTTTTATCACTGCTGGAGTCCTAACAGACCGAGGGCGACCACTTATTGACCTGTCATCTACACTAGAGTTTTCATTGTATCGTTTGATGGTACGATAAACGAATCTTTTGGTTACATTCAAATTTTTCAGTATGTCAAAAACTTGAATTGGCGCGTAACCGCAACGATGCAACGCAATAACTGCAACACGGTCTTCTTTAAGCGTCCACTCCATATTTAAAAATGAGTAAAATTGTAAAAAGTATGTAATTTTATTTTCATGAACAATTCGAAATTCGAATTCAATAAACTTTTTTGAGGCCACCATTCTAAAAGAAAAGTTTTTACTGTGTTACAATACTTATGACCTGACTGTGTATACGTTTAAAATGTAATCAAAAAATTCACATTAAATAATATTGTATGTGTTCATATGAATAGTCCTCATTTTCAGTATCTTTTTAATTTTGTCGTATAATACAGCAATAAGCGCTAACAAAAAAGTATCAACCTGTATAAGCTCTGAGTCAGATAAGCGTCCGCCGTAAGTGAACGCCTTATGTTTACGTCACAGTCGACTTTGCTTCAGATTTTCAGATCAGTATTCTGTCGTCCTCTGACGATGCGAGTTGTTTGTAAAAAATTAAGTCTCTTCAAAATTAAACTAAACTCGAAATGAAACATATTTACATCCTCTTTAAAGGATGCCTATATCCTGCAGTGGAGTTATTACTGGGTATAAAGGCATAATTAGGTGAACCTAAAATTATTCAGTTTTTGCACACGACAGCCTACTCCTTTACATTCGTATTGTGAAAAGATTTGGATTTTTGTAATATCTTTTGAATCCTTGCGCCATCCTTTTCATATTTGTGGTATTGGATATTTTTTAATTAATATGGCATAGATCTATTTTAGATTTTTGGCAGAAAAGCCAATTTCTTTAATTTATAATTAAAAATATTGTTAGATCAATCAATTCAATGTGGACAGATAGATACGTGTAATTTAACAAAAAGAAGGCTAGTAATATATGTAACGCATTTTAAAACTAGTTTTATTCCTAAATAATAAGGCGATAAAATTTACTCCTCTAAAGAAACAATGAAAACTACACATTTATCATGGAAACTTCATGGATACTTCATGGAAGAAACAATGTTTCGTGTTTACGACTAAGTACCGTTGTATAGCGGGATAACTAAAATAGAAACAGTCCAAAGACAGGCAGTCTGGTGACGGGTAGCAGCGTCTAAAGTGTGAACAAAAGTCCACTGCAGAACATAGGCATCTCCTCCGAGTGTTTGCCATAATCGCACCTTGGCAAGCGGGTTGGCGAACGATAGGACACACCTGTTATCCTGCCAGCTGACTGTAGCCAATGAAATTTCAAAGGCTTTAGTCGCCTCTCACGACACCCACGGAAGTAAAGTGGGTGGTGTTTTCGGCGTAAGAAGTGGTATTAGCGTAAGAATATACGGGAAACGGTAGCCTAAAAGAAATGCTAAAGTAAAATCCCAATGAAACAAATGCTTGCATGTATTTTTGTGTCAGGAGCTTTGAGTGAAAACATGATGATAAAAAGAAACTTCTAATTTACTTTAGGTGTGGTATCCTTTATATACCTATATTCATATGTATGTAACATAGGTATATATACAATTTTTTTAATGTTATAGTTAATTGTTAATACTTATCAAGTCCACGTAAATACTGTGATTCGCAAATCAATTTCTGTAGGTTAGTTTCGCAAAACTTTAAGGATTTAAGAAAAGAAGGATTAGTAAGGAAAGATTAAAGTATTTGAATATATTTTATATCTTTTGTTTGCCTCTGTATTGAGTAGTTTAAGTTACACCTAAAGAAAAATGATAAATAAAAATAAATAAGGAATTCATTATCGTCCATGACGGTGGATGGTAACCTCGAGGCTAATATAGTACAAATCAAATGTAATATTTACTGACCGTCGCGACTAATGTTGACGATTTTCAATATTTGTCATGTTTTTTTTAATTTCCGCGTTTGCACGAATTGATGGCATTTTGGATTAAGATAAACATTGATTCTTTAGTCTCGTGACAGCAGTCTCCTCTGCAAACACGTCTTGATGATTGGAAGAGAGGGGATATGCCTGTTTTATTCGATCCACTACGAAGTATTACATTATTTTGATAGAAGAATCTCTTCTTTACCTGTGAATAGGATAGTTTTGGAATAAACTAAAATAATGTTCGTAGTCATTTATTTATTTTTTTGGTTTAATTTCATCTTTTCTATTTCATTTTCTATTCTATTTAGAAATACAGGGACATGTACTGTTTGTTTCTTTGTTCTTATAGATTTATGACAAATAAGTAGTATCTAAAAACATATATCATAATTTGTAGCGCCATCTAGTTTTATAACCTGTAGTTTGCGTTGTTCTAGAGATCTCATGTAGATGGCGTTAACACTGTAATGAAGATGGTATAACAGGATTCGAGATTTTGCGAAGCTAGGAGTACATATGTATAGCTGCTTATGTTTTTGTCAGTAGATAAATGTTAATTAATCGTTAAAGAAAAACAAAAATTTTCTGTAAATTTTAAGAAATATAGCCTTATTGAACAAACACATCACTAGATGGAGTGTTATCCCGCATATTCACTAATTGCTGCTGAGCTGACTTAAAGCCGTTCAAATGCCGAACTTTGGGGACTCATTTTGTGAACTCTTGACAGGATCTATTTCAGAGATTAATGATACAAACATTTTTTATCTGTTTCTCGGAAACTACTCATTTGTTATTTCGTATTTAGACACTAGTCCTATATTCCAAAATATTATAGGTGTCATTTCTGAGGTAGTACTTTAACATTAAAAAGAAAATTAAACAATTATAACAACATCTAAAGTTATATCCATTGACGCCATGCGAGACTCGCATAAACAGTTTTCGCTAAGCTTAATAACCTTGAACTCTTTGTTTAAAAGGTTGCTGTGCACGTTTAGCATAACGAATCATATGTGATTTTTAATGTAGTCATAGATCTAGCAGGATTACATACATTAACTGCTATTTATTTAGCAATAAATACTAATATTCAAAAATAAATACGGTAGTATAAGTTTATTACTATATAAATAGCAGTTATATAATCTTGCTAGATCTGTGACTAAATTAAAAAAATATATTAATATTACTATCTACCTCCCGTTACCTACCACCTACCGTTCGTGTCAACAAATCTCCTACTTTTTTGTTCCAATTTCTTCCTCTAAAGCTACCAACATATAGCTGACCTGTATGACTTTCATAGATTTAGGTATTATTCACCATCAGATAAGCTCGTTTGCAACCTTTCTTATCAAAAAAAACTGTAATAAGTACACAAATATCTCTAATTTGCTAATTTAATAATTTTTAATTTCTAATTTGTTAATATCTAATTTGTCTCTATTTTTTCGCTCGTAAAGCCTAAAGAGCCTAGAAGTTCTTATAAGTGTGAACACCACGTAACTAAACTTGCTATGGCAATAATCATAGACGGCTGGTTATCGTGAAATTGCATGAATAATAGGAATGGTATTTCCTGTCGTACGTGCACAGACCACTCCTACATCTCAGGCGCATCTAAAACTTACAATCTCCCTTAGAAAATGCCGTTACAGCAATTAACAATATATCATAAAACTACAAATACTTCTAGAGATGCGATTATAAATTTGTTAAGATTTGTATAAGAGAAACCAAATCATGATGTAATTTGATTAAGATTGGTGGCTGGGGATCTACATATATCCCGGCTACTTCTTATCCTGTTAAATTTGTTTCAATGTTTTCCTCGCGGGTGAAGTCTTGGACAGCTGCAAGTTTCTAATACATTGAACTGAAGAATGGATACTGTCGTTAAATTGAATGTCTGGACAATATGAACTGTTTCCATGTATGATTAAGTCAATCTGGTACTTTGCAGACGCTGATTTTTACGCCCACGGCATCCTCACGATTTCCTCTTTAAAGCACTGATATAGAATGTGTTTTTGTGTTGTGTTGTTTGACTTTTGTTAAAATAAAAACGCCTGTATATACGGTCAATACAATATATAATTATAATCAAACTAGCTGTTGCACCCAGCGTTGTCTATGTAATAGTTAGCAAGACTTATTTTGAAAGCGTCAGACTGACTTCTTTCTATTTTCATTATATTAACCAATAAATTTATTTAATGGCGATAAGTTGCTAAGTCTTATTTTTTTTAATTTATAATTCAATACGTCTAATAATAATAAGCAATTTTGATTTTTCTCAAATATCAGGTTTCTGAAATATTAAGTTGAACGTCTCATGGGAAAAACGAAACGTAAAATGCCTACAATGGTGCAATTTGCGTCCTATGCTGTCACATGGAATTGAAGTTCGCATAAATCAAAATACAGTGTCAAAGCAATTTGCTTTTCTACTGCAGTGGATTTACATTATCCTTATATAACATTGTAATGTATGCGAATTTCTCCTACGTTAACATAAACACCTAACGCGTCTTTATGTAAAAGCAGTTACTCTTTCTGCATTCCTAATACACGAACTTTGTAGCGGGGAAGCGTTTTCTGTATAATGTTTAAATTTAAATCCAACCCGTATTGGCTTTGAGTCTGATATCGCCGATAGTATTCAATTCATGTGTATACAACATTTGTAAAAAAAATGTTAAAAAATAATTTAGTCTTTATTACTGAAATGTTATCATTATTGCTCTGCTTATTTTTTTTAATCGATCACATAAAACGAAACCAAAACATCAAAGTATTCGATAAAAACATTTCAACGTTTATTGCATAAATCGTGCACTGTAGCCAGGCAAAGTTCAATAACACTGTAGCATACTTCATTAGTATGCAAAGGAGAGTCGATTCTTCATTTGTTCATATTTCACATCTTTCTATAGTGATTTGAATATCTTGTATGCTATCTATTTTATGTCTATTCTATACTACTAAGACTTTATTTACATTATTCGGGTAGACTTAAGGATATACTTTTCGAAGTAATAAATAAATAAATATCTTCACGCAATTCCCAATACAGGGGTAGACAGAGGTCTAGTCTAGACAATTAAGACCCTTTGACCCTCCTTCCACCGAAGATAATTTCGGGACGACGTGACAGGTGGTGAGCCCGTCCACGTTTCGTAGTAATGGTTAAAATATTGGAAGTACAAGCTTGTAAGTTAATGTTAACTAAGAGCTAACATTAAATATTCTAAAGGTTTTTAATTTTAGAAAATTTCGTCGAAGCTACATAAGTTTTGCATACATAATTCAGTTTCCATTATCATAATAGTCCGAACGGAGAGGAATGATAATGTTTTTTCAATAAAATGTATCAATGCATTCCTATTTTTTTAACAGACTGCAGCTTTAACCTACTTTATACTCGTGATCAAGCAAAGCGTTAGGTTTGTTGACGAATTTTCTTCGAAGTTCTATGCTCATACCATATAGATGTGTACTTTCTATTATTTAGATGAACTTAAACTGTAATACGTTATCTATACACAATATATCGTTCAAAGTTCAAGTTATCGTAATGTACATAGTATACCAAAATAGAGATACTAAAATTCTACTCTAACAACAAGTACCAAACCAAAATAAACGGATCGGTGACGGACAGCAGCGCCTAAGGTGCAAAATGTCTGATACTGCGATCGCCATTGCGCTTGCCGAGCGTGGATTTATGGCACTCCCTGCTACGGGAGATATCTATGTTCAACAGTGGTCTATTACAGGTCTTTAAGTATGTAGAATATTTCATTGTATTTTCGTCTTTTAAAAAATTAAATTACTTCTTGTTGCTTTAGCCGCCTATTTAGTAGAACTTGCTTCTATGTTTTCTGTGACCCTCACATATTTATAATTGCCTACAATCGTATCTACTCTCATAACACATCGTTAATCTGACATTCTCTCTGTAATTAATATTCAAAACAAGCTTTACGGCTGTTTTTAAATGTTCCTCTTACTCTCCATGTATTTTGCATATAAAGTATGATTAGGTATACAGAGAAACTTGGTTCGAAGAAAGTATGAAAATGTGACTTAAATACTAATTGTGTTTTGAAGTTACTGCTAACAACGTTTCATTTTTATATATATACGTATCTATCACTTAAAACTTTAGCTGTCTAGTACTTATACAGCCTAGGTTCTCGGGATACAAACTGGGTTGAGACACGACATAATGAATTCAACATACAAATAGTTGTTATTCTTACGCGAAGGAAACACATTGAAATGTGACAAAACAAGATTCTCTACATCTTCATTCGGTCATCTATAATTGTATTTTATTACTCACGAAAGAATAATATCAGTAAATGTTTACCATTTGCCGAGTAAAAGTACTTTTAATATGTGGAAAATTTATAGTAGAGTATTGAAATCAACCAAGTCGATGTATTTAGCACATAAATGACGTAAACGCTGTAGTCTGAATATATAGATATAGTAAAAATGTATCATCTCTTAGTTTTTCTAAATTTCGTGTATTTCACACATTCGAAAAAATTATCATAAAATACTAAATTACGCACCGTAGTTCCTAAATGTACACCTGTCTAATGATGGCTGAATGTTATTTAGATGCAGCCATTTACCGGTTTATATACATGTTCGAACTGGTTTTATAGTTATTATCTAGAACTACGTATTCAATTTGTCGCTGTAAAGTTATAGAGTTGTTGACGCCTGTCGTGAAATAATAGCAAATATGAGCTATCGATACTTAATTCCAATTATAACATTATGTTAGATTTCAAGATTATAAAAATGTATTCAGAGGTATATATTACATAAAGGTGATATTTCTAGCAGACTGCTACTTCTTGGAAGATATCTTGACACTATACCTATATAAACAAAATTGCCGGGATGTACTGGAGTAGTACTACAGCCTCACATACTATCGGCGAGAGATATTGGAAAATTGCTACCAGTTGCGATTAGCGATTGCTCGTTCATGAATTTTTCCTATGTTAATATTTGGAGAACACTGCCAATTGATTACTCGACTCACTTTCGTATTCTATGTGAATTACAATGGCGAGATAATTATGTCTCAAACATCTCCAAAAAATATTATTTATCACCAAATTCGTATGAATTTAGGAGTATTCATATATGCTCGCTGTTAATGGAAAGAGTTATGAAGAATTTCTACTGGTTCATAAAGAATATTAAGTCCAACAAGTGGCTTACACACGGTTTTCATAGTGTCGCCAGCGCTGAGTTTCCGAGTTCGACTCCCGATGGGGTGGGTCTATGTAGAAAACACTTTTTCTACATTTTCTCGGGTCTGATTGTTTTTGGTACTTTCGTTATTTCTGATTCCATAACACAAGTGCTCTCTTACTTTGGCATCACAGCAATGTATGAGATGTTATCCCTATCTATGTATGTGTTCATTTATTTTTATTACGCACATTCGAATTATTACGTTTTTTCTCACGCGGTCATGTTTCTATTTGTTTTTGTGTTGGTACTTTAATATTTAAAAGCTTTTCTTCACATTATAAAACTGTCGTAATAAATATCAAAGCGTCTCTAGCTCCCGTTAACACATGTGCTAGCGTAACAAGAAATCACGCGAACGACTTTCTATAGCTTCTTCCTCCCACGGATGTGTTACTGTCGCTAGATGGGACTGTGAACGACACTATGTTGAACTGGAATAAACTTACAAAGCTATATATGTGGAATCGGGGAAAAAGTTAACCAGCTCCAGGCGAAAGTCGATTGAGACGTCGCTTTGGACAGTTCTACGAACTGCGAGCGTGCTGTAATGAAATCAGACTATGTCTAATCCGGGCGCTGTGATAAATCGAAATTTTTACTCTATACAGATTATTTATAGATAGTCTTTGAGATCTCTATCCATTTAATTCAAGTTGTAATTTTTATTATTTTTCTATAATAAAACTCTGCTGAGCACTTGCGATCGTAGTCAGTTGGTTACACTGATCGAAATCACAATTTCATGGTCTCTATGGAAAAGTGGCATATCGGTTTTCATCGTATAGCTCTGCCGTCTCAGGTTCGATTTACGGACGGGTTAATGTATAAAACCCCATTTTTTACGTTGTCTCGGGTCTTTGTGTTTGTGGTGCCTTCGTTGTTTCTGATTTCATAACACAAATGCTTTAGCTACTTACTTTAGGATCAGCAAAATGCATGTGATGTTTCTCTCTCTGTATTATTATTTATGTGAATAGTGTTTCCTATAGGTTTCTCTACATGTCATGGTATTATATTTAATTACCTACGAGAAATTATAAGAATTAAGCATAAATTCGCAAAACCCGTAATATACATTTTAATATAAGTTATAGAATATACAGTACACAATTTTATTGCAGTACAATTATAGTAGCACGTATCTGTCCCTGTATCGTCCCTGACACAATCTGTATGTGATTGCAAGTAACGCTGTGAACCTAAATAATATGGTTTCAAGGTTCATAAGTTCACCTATAGATCCCAAATATACCAGATCTGTAAAATTTCTATCCTTTCTTTTTTGGATTTTTTCTGAATTTTCGAATAGGTTCAAAAAAGGTTTTTTCTCTATCTTAACGGGATTATTTTTATGACAAAGCTAAACATTGCCGATTGAATGATTGCCGTTTTAATTGAACCACTTAATTTTTATTGAATTTAGCGAATAATTACTCCGTAATCAATGAACATAAACCTAGGTCTTGAAATCTAAATTATTTTTTATTAGGAACAAGAGAAATTGTTAATAGTTAGCAATTTATCCTAAGAAAGAAGGTGATAAGAAAATTGTTAACTCTCGAGGTCGCGGGCCCACTTCGTGTCATTCGTTAGGCGATTCGTTACAGACAAACAGCATGAGCAAAGCTGTTTTAGCATCCAACGCTCTTGAAGTTTTTGTTGTAATGAATGACGTACATTCACTTTCATTGAGTGAAAATCGTGCGAACTCTTTTGTAAAACATGAAGACTTTTGTTAGTCATAATAATTAACTTAACCTATAAAATGTACTTAATTGGCAGTTACAGAACCTTAATCGACATATTTGCTAGGTTTTCATCCAGCTACCAAGCTCCCAGACGCGACTAAGAAAGTCTATTAGACGTTATTACTATTTCCTATTTAATGTATAGTTGTAAACGACGTAGAATTAGTATCGATTTCAAGTTTTATACCGATGAATTTTTTTACCTTTTCTCGCAATATAGTTTTCTTCACAATTCGTTCTTCAGTTCCACATGCCGAACCATCTTTGCTCAACCCTTTTGCTATTTTAGTGATAAGATCTCCGAGTCACGATAGCCGAGTGGTTGGGTGGTCGGAATTTCGAGTCAATAGACCCGAGTTCGATCCCCAGTTGGTAGGCTCGTACCGATGGGTTTTTTTGGGACATAAAGACGGCGACGGGCTCACCACCTGTCACGTTGTACCGAAAATATCTTCGGTGGAAGGTGGGTCGAAGGGACTTAATTGTCTAGACTCGACCTCTGTCTACCCCTGTATTGGGAATTGCGTGAAGATATTTTTTTTAATGATAAGATGTTCTTTCAGATATCTTCGGTACGTTTTCGATCGGCGAAGAAAACATCGTAAATTTTAAAAGGGACCGAACTTTCCCTACATTCTTCTTTTATATCTAGTTCGATACCAATGTTTCTAACATTGCATTGTGAATGACAAGACTTTTTACCACACTACCTTCACTAACGTGGGCAGGGCAGGGCACCTCAACATTGACTTTTTCTTGTCTGTATCCCGTCGTTCACAACTGGATCACATCTTTCATGATTCGGCTGTCTATTCTCAAAAAGTATATAATTCCTTTCACCCATTCTACACTTGTTATTTATTGATTTAATTATCTATTTCACCTTTCGTTCTTAGGTCATCCCTTGCAATCACTCTTACTGATTTAACTTGTAAAATATTGATAATTTACTACATTTTTCAATTTGGTGTATATTTTATTTTTATTTTATTCCCTGTTCAACTTTAATATATTAATTATTTTAAATGTATATTCTTATGCTGTGGCTCTGTCCGATCTTAATTATTATAGAAAATAAAAATATTGCACGGAATACAGATTCCCTACGAAAATTATTGTTTTATTTAATACTTTTTGCACTATCATGGATCGAATTTCCCGTTCTTAAGAGAACTTCGGGGTATATGAGGTGAAATATTGCTATATTGGAAATTTCTCGGTAATCCGTCTTCTACACTAATTCTACACGAGTTTTGAAAACAAAACAAAGTATATAAACCAATAAAATATAAGATGAATTTATACACTGCATTAGCTTGCTTAAAATAGTAATATAATATTTCATTAATTCAGTCTTACACTTATACACTAACAGTTAAAGAACACTTGCATCAATTATGTTTACCTTCCGATGCGTCTTACGTTAGGTTTGTTTGCTTAATGAACAATCTAGTATTAGATAATCATATTGTCCTACATGATGCTTTATGATGTCGACACAATTACCAATCTCTTCCCACAAACACGTTTAAAAATAAAAGCATTAAAATAATAATAATAAAAGCTAAAAAGGATTTTGTGCCGATTCTACTATAATGCCTGTTGTCTTCAAACTGCTATTATATCTGACGTATGTGAACTATAATAACTGTGTGCTGCAGTCTCGTCAGTAGTACCAGGAATATCGAGGTGTTGAGATCGACAATGTAGCCTCATATTATAAACGTATGTTGTGACTACTACGTGTGCATAAGAGCACACGTAGAATTTTCGAATTTCTTACGCGTTACCCTGGAATAAAGACGAAATTTAAGAATTTTATTTTAAGATACTGATTCCTGTGGTCGTTTAAATTAAGGTGATTTTGTATGGTTATGAATTGTATATTTAATTATACAGGCCTTTAAAGGACAGTCCAACGTCGAAGAAGCTGCTGATACCAGCAATATGTTATTTTAAAATATTTCTATGAAATATTGGTGTAGTAGTAGTAATGAGCTCTTACGATTTTTTATTTCAAAACATAAAGACTTCGAGACATAAGTACATCATTCCTCGTTAAGTGAGATCTAACACTACATACCGATACACACGACTTTCGCCACATCCCAACGGGCCGATACGCACGCGACTGCCGGCTTCCTGTGTTTTTAACTACATATGATGCAAGCCAATTTCCCGGTTCGTTCAACTTACTCGATTACTTTTCTCAGAGGCTTTGTATTTATCTGTTTTTAAAACTCACATTCGAGTCTTTCAAGATATTACGTATATTGCTCATGCACTTGTGTGCTCTTGTCGCTCGGAATCTTTATGCCCATTATTATTTCTTTTATTTACAAAACAGCTTAACGTTTTACATTTTAAGGAGTTTATAATTGTTTCGCGTTATCAATAATTACCATAACTAATAGTGATTAAAAAACAAATTGCGGGAAAGCCCTGTCGAATAATAACCGACCAAAATTAAGCAGAGAACGTAAGATGTGAGCCATTCGGTACTGCGATCGCCAATACGTTGTTAAGTGTAGCGATTTTAGCAAATCTCTCTTTACGGGAGATTGTAAGAGAGTGTTTTGTCGCTAAGTAAGCTTCGCACTATACAAAAACACTGGAGAAATTTGTTGTATATATATGGAAGGCAATTTAAATATCGGTACACCAAACTTGCCATATAAGTACACATACCGATGAAATAGCATAAGAAACTCCACCACTACCACCATTCGATAAGTAAAGACTGAGAACATTTATTACTTTATACCAAGTAAGTAACGCCTTGCTCGAATCTAAGCACATATTACCGGTGGTTGAATGATTTTGATGAATGAAAGACAAAATATTCATGGAATAGAGCAAAAATGTGATAAGCGGCGGTGACCGATACACCTGATGTCTGCACAGAGTCAACACGGAATCGTAGTCACGGAATATATAAAAACATATTTATTCAGTTGTATAGATATCATTTTCTCTATGTTAGCAAACTACATTCATTAGTTGAAGTTTTACATACATCACAATTTTTTTCGGATGTTACGGTATTAGTTAGTCTTAGTATTTTTTCTCCTGTATGTGTTGAATGGTTGTTCATATTTTCTGCTATATAGTTAAAGCGAAATATTATTGAAAATCGTTCAATTATTTTAAATAATTTAATCATATCTAATTACAGAGACAAAATAAGTGTTCTTTGAGTAATCATGTAAACACTGAAATATATCTGTAATGTTATTAGGTACAGCGAATGAAATGTTTTACAAATTAAGTATCATCAATTGCTTCATCGCTAAGCTCGTTAAATTTGGTTTTTCTTTCTTAATGTTTTTATTACTTTCTTAATTTTGTAACTTTGAAGAAACTTAAATGAATACATAAGATGTATTTGAAAAAAAAAACAATATTTTTTTATATTCATGCATATTCCAATAGAGTGGTAGCCAGACGTCTAGACAATTTAGCCCTTTCGACCCACATTTCACCGGAGTATATTTTGGAGAAAACATGAAAACATATAAATCGGACATAAAAAAATTATTTGTGCGTGTGTATCTTCTGGAGATCGGACTCCGGGTCTCTTGACTCGAATTCCGATCATCCAACCACTTGGCTATCGGGACTTCAACTTTGACTACATCTTGAAAATTTTAAAAATGATGAAGTTTTAGAAAAATGAAGAAGAAGCGATTCCATGCATAAAAGAATGCAATGATGCTGGAACTCAATGGAGGTAGATGTTCGGAAACTATGTGTAGACCGAAAACAATGAAAAGAATTTATTGTAATATAGGAAAAGTTGTTTCCATATCCGAGATTAATTAAAAAGATCTTACCATATCTATTTTTTCATACAGAACTTTCTTATTACAAACAAGTATATAGCACGACTCATATGACAATGATTAACAACTGTTATTTTTCTCGTGTCATATTTATGTTTTATTTATAGGTATAGTCATTACTTTAGTTTCGTCTCTAAATTTGTAATTTTTTTTCTCATTATTAATTCTCTAATTGTAAGTCACGATAGCCGAGTTGTTGGGTGGTCGGAATTTCGAGTCGAGAGACCCGAGTTCGATCCCCAGGTGGCAGTACCAATGAGTTTTTTCAAAAACTTATGTACGAATTTCATCGTTGGCTTGGACATAAAGGCGGCGACTAGCTCACCACCTGTCACGTTGTCCCGAAAATATCTTCGGTGGAAGGTGGGTCAAAGGGACTTACTTGTCTAGACTTGACCTCTGTCTACCCCTGTATTGGGAATTGCGTGAAGATATTTATTTATTTATTATTATATTAATTCTCTCTTCAATTTACTAAGTTCGTGGTGTATTATGTGCAATAAATGTTTCTTTCTTTCTTTCTTTCACTTGGAACCTGCCACTGGTTAACACTGTAGCACATCAAAGCAGGACAACGGCACTTGATTTTAGCAATTCAACGTTGTAAACGTTTACCTGAAACCGTGAAGTATTCATTACTTAGCATTTCCAACTCCAGCAGTTGCAAAACGATGACCGTTAAAAAAATAACACGCATTCACGTAATACACACAGTGCAAGCAGGTTCTATATCCGCGTTAACAGGTGCGTATTTTCTCATAACGATCGGTGACGGCTTACACAACGACCACACCTCATACGATGTGTTCTCTCTCCATATACAAATGTGTACCTGTCGCTAAACACGATCCATATCATCGCCATGGTATTCTAAAAATTGGGACTAGTGCTTACGAACGGCAGAACAAAAATAATAATTTAGAAACTACCTGCAACCTTATAGACAAAAACCTTATTGTAGTTAAAAAATAATAATTGCCCAGGCGTAAGTGATGAAAGAAAATAAAACACGTATACAACTCTAATAAAAATAATTAAAGAGGCTCACGATTCATAACAAAAAATGTTGTTTATGTAAAATGGACGAACATAGATTTAATAAGAACCTTTCCATTTTTTGATGTGTATTTGAATTTTTTCACGAATTAAACCTATTTAGATACACTAAAAAAAATTCTTTACGCCATTCCCAATACAGGGGTAGACAGAATTCCAGACAATTATGTCCTTTCGACCCACCTTCCACGGATGATAAATATTTTGATCTAAATCCATTTGATCCAATATGTTTAAAGTTTTAAAACAGGTAAATGCTAGATAATTGTGAAATTTTCAACTATAATTAATGCACCCTATTTCCACCTTACGATTTAATATTAAGATCTTTTGCAAAAATATCTGTGACATACATGTACTTTACTAATTATCTCGTCGCGAAGTCATTTAATTCTGCCAGTTTTTTGAGTCAAAGTCTCTTTCCTGGATAATATTTTCGAGTGTGTTATCAAATATTGCGGAAATCTTGTTAAAGTTTATGAGTAGCGATTTAGTATTTACAATTTCAAAAAATCGAGCGTAGACCATTAAAGTTATTACTAAATAAAATTGAGGAAATATTAATTTCAATCAACATGGTATACATTCTCGTTTCCTTTATGGTATGCGCGCGTCTTACTACCGTATTATACTTTTTGAATAATTGACTGCTGACTGTAGATCGTAGCTACAGTCGCGGTCGAAATTAACATTGTGGAGCAATTTTAATTTTTCTGATTTTTGCATGATTATTTAATCTAGTAAAATTATCAAAACAATCTTTTCTTTCTTTATCTGATGTCTTTTGGTCATAGTTTGAGGACATGTTTAGAAATGAATGTTAGGAAACATCGTGACATTATTTTGAAATTAATTGGGTTAGAATGATTTATCTAAAACAACTAACAATACTTTTCCAGCAGACAAAGTGTAGAGAGTATACCGATTGAATCATTAAATTTCGGAAACACTGATCTACACATTACTAAGTCTATCTGTTTGAATAAATTAATAATTGTACGCTGACTGTTTTTAACTCCGTGGTAAGGAAAATATCTATAAGCTTACTTTAACTATTTATCCATTTCCCTTAAATTATCATCTAAAAAGTCATTTAAAAAGTCGCGATAGCCGAGTGGTTGGGTGGTCGGAATTTCGAGTCAAGAGACCCGTGTTCGATCCTCAAGTGGCCGTACCAATGGGTTTTTCTAAAAACCTATGTACAAATTATATCGTTGGCTTGGACATAAAGACGGCGACGGGCTCACCACCTGTCCCGTTGTCCCGAAAATATCTTCGGTGGAAGGTGGGTCGAAGGGACTTAAACGTCCAGACTAGACCTCTGTCTACCCCTGTATTGGGAAGTGCGTGAAGATATTTATTTATTTATTATTATATTAATTTTCTCTTCAATTTACTAAGTTCGTGGTGTATTATGTGCAATAAATGTTTCTTTTATTCTTTCTTTCACTTGGAACCTGCCACTGGTTAACACTGTAGCACATCAAAGCAGGACAACGGCACTTGATTTTAGCAATTCAACGTTGTAAACGTTTACCTGAAACCGTGAAGTATTCATTACTTAGCATTTCCAACTCCAGCAGTTGCAAAACGATGACCGTTAAAAAAATAACACGCATTCTCGTAATACACACAGTGCAAGCAGGTTCTATATCCGCGTTAAAAGGTGCGTATTTTCTCATAACGATCGGTGACGGCTTACACAACGACCACACCTCATACGATGTGTTCTCTCTCCATATACAAATGTGTACCTGTCACTAAACACGATCCATATCATCGCCATGGTATTCTAAAAATTGGGATTAGTGCTTACGAACGGTAGAACATAATAATAATTTAGAAACTACCTGCAACCTTATAGACAAAAACCTTATTGTAGTTAAAAAAATAATAATTGCCCAGGCGTAAGTGATGAAAATAAATAAAACACGTATACAACTCTAATAAAAATAATTAAAGAGGCTCACGATTCATAACAAAAAATGTTGTTTATGTAAAATGAACGAAAATAGATTTAATAAGAACCTTTCCATTTTTTGATGTGTATTTGAATTTTTTCACGAATTAAACCTATTTAGGTACACTAAAAAAAATTCTTTACGCCATTCCCAATACAGGGGTAGACAGAATTCCAGACAATTATGTCCTTTCGACCCACCTTCTACGGATGATAAATATTTTGATCTAAATCCATTTGATCCAATATGTTTAAAGTTTTAAAACAGGTAAATGCTATATATAATTGTGAAATTTTCAACTATAATTAATGCACCCTATTTCCACCTTACGATTTAATATTAAGATCTTTTGCAAAAATATCTGTGACATATATGTACTTTACTAATTATCTCGTCACGAAGTCATTTAATTCTGCCAGTTTTTTGAGTCAAAGTTTCTTTCCTGGATAATATTTTCGAGTGTGTTATCAAATATTGCGGAAATCTTGTTAAAGTTTATGAGTAGCGATTTAGTATTTACAATTTCGAGCGTAGACCATTAAAGTTATTACTAAATAAAATTGAGGAAATATTAATTTCAATCAACATGGTATACATTCTCGTTTCCTTTATGGTATGCGCGCGTCTTACTACCGTATTATACTTTTTGAATAATTGACTGCTGACTATAGATCGTAGCTACAGTCGCGGTCGAAATTAACATTGTGGAGCAATTTTAATTTTTCTGATTTTTGCATGATTATTTAATCTAGTAAAATTATCAAAACAATCTTTTCTTTCTTTATCTGATGTCTTTTGGTCATAGTTTGAGGACATGTTTAGAAATGAATGCTAGGAAACATCGTGACATTATTTTGAAATTAATTGGGTTACAATGATTTATCTAAAACAACTAACAATACTTTTCCAGCAGACAAAGTGTAGAGAGTATACCGATTGAATCATTAAATTTCGGAAACACTGATCTACACATTACTAAGTCTATCTGTTACAATTATGAATAAATTAATAATTGTACGCTGACTGTTTTTAACTCCGTGGTAAGGAAAATATCTATAAGCTTACTTTAACTATTTATCCATTTCCCTTAAATTATCATCTAAAAAGTCATTTAAAAAGTCACGATAGCCGAGTGGTTGGGTGGTCGGAATTTCGAGTCAAGAGACCCGTGTTCGATCCTCAAGTGGCCGTACCAATGGGTTTTTCTAAAAACCTATGTACAAATTATATCGTTGGCTTGGACATAAAGACGGCGACGGGCTCACCACCTGTCCCGTTGTCCCGAAAATATCTTCGGTGGAAGGTGGGTCGAAGGGACTTAAACGTCCAGACTAGACCTCTGTCTACCCCTGTATTGGGAAGTGCGTGAAGATATTTATTTATTATCCATTTCCCTATAAATTATACTTCGCATCCTAAAATTTTTTAATATAAATTGTCGCTTGGTAGTCAAGAATCCAGCGGAAAGACGCACGCACCGACAGCGTGTCTAAAAAATTAAAAAAGAACGAAAAAAGAGTCATAAAATACGTATTTTCGAAGGCAATTATGTATAAGGTAGCACACCTTACGTAGAATGATTTTATTGGGAATGCACTTTATTAGAAATTAATTATTGCTCGCCCAAAACTTTAGGCTATATCCGCTAACTTACATAAGATTTCGTCCGCCAGCAAAGCATTTATTTTCTTGTTTTTGAGATGCATTACAAAACCAAATGAAGAGCGCGAAGAAAGATAATCGAATTTGATGCAAATTATGCAATTTAAGTTTCTAGTGAAAGACTTCATAATTGGATTAGAAATTGGTTGATTATACTCAAACCTGACCTAACCACCAATTAAATCTTTTATGGTACTATACTAACACAATTAATTTAATTTTATTGTGAGCCACGCCTTGAAAACTCAAAGTCTTTATGAGAAAGCACAAAAATCTCAGTTATTTATGTAAATACATGTATTAATTTAATGCAACTTTAATTAGTTATTATTTTTAAAAAAATGTCTAATAAACTGACTACTTTTATGTTATATTGTAAAATTTCATTACAACTTTTACATTTACCAATATTATAGGAAAAGCTAAAGATTCACTAGTTTTAGATTAACTTAATTACATATATTATTAATGCTAATAATAATAATTAATACATAAATATTTTTACGCATTTCCCAATACAGGGATAGCAGAGGTCTAGATGATTAAGTCCTTTCGAACGTCTTCCTTTCAACGTGACTGGAGGTGAGACTGTCGCCGTCTTTATGTCACCAAGCCAGCGATGTAAATCGTACATAAGTTTTTAAAACGTTATTTTATCTCATCTGATATCGGGAAGATTGAGGGTTGTAATAATTTGAAACCCTCATTCTTTCCATGGCAATAATTTATAAAAAAAGCCTTAAATTGGTTACCGTCGGCGGCATGACTGTTTCGAAAGATTACCAGACCAAACTAGAGCAGACCGGTAACGGGCTGCAGCGTGTAAGGTGCTAGATGTCTAATGCGATGATCAGCCAACGGCTGCTACTTGAGTTATCACTAATAATAAGCCTTAAGGAAAAATCCTGTAAACATATATCGGTTGTTAAATAACTAGGTAGCATTAAGATTATACTTTGTATGACTATAGGCACTGTTTACGAAATAACGACTTTGTAAAGAATAAGGCTGTGAATAAAAAGTGAAAAACAGCTTGTTAATTGTTGAATCATTCTAAAGGATTTCATGGTTAATAAGCAAGTTGTCTCGGGTCACGCTATGCTAATTAACATCTGAGACCTGACATTGTTAATTGAAGACACTTGACGCTCCTAGTTGTGGATATATTGTACAACAAACCTGAGTATTCTTGGTTTTAGGACTAGAGAATAAAATGTTATATTATCTTATTGATGTTATAGAACAAACTGCATAAAAATCTTGCAAACAATTGACGAAATATATCAAGGACTCTTCTCTTTTAACTGTGGACAATATATCTGAAGGGACATTTACAAAAGCAAGTACTGTTTGTTTCTCTCTTAATAAAGAACAAAGAGTAATTTTACTTAAGATTATTTTAGTATTTAGTTCCGAATTATTAATAATTGTTACATAAAGTAAAAAATGTAATTTTAATACATAACTGTAAAATTAATACAAAATAAAAAATTTGGCCATGAGCATAAGTAAATTTTTAAAATTATATAATATATGTAACATTATGTAAATTTGGTAATAATCTTGCCGTTACTAAAATAATTTAATGTTAATAGTTGATTTGCCAATTCGTTATTAATTAAACTATTTGATATTTTGCGCTGATGATTTGAGGAATAAATAAGATACAGGCAAGTACAACTTTCATACTATTATATATTTTTTGTACAATCATGAACCGAAAAGTCTTATGCCTCCTACTCGTAAGTTTACTTAAGCCTTCTAAATTTTCTATAGATCTTTAGAGTCATAAATGTGATTTTGTTTCTACGAATAATGAAAAAGAAAGAACCGTGTTTTTTTTTAATTTAGGTTACGATGTCGTAATTTTTTTAACCATTCCGATGTTTATGTAACCTTTTTTTTCAATTAATTTACGACACCTATAACTCACGATTCGGGTTAGGCGCCTCGTATTCCTGTAACAGTATTTCGGTTACCCAGTTAAATTTAATTGCAATACGAATTAGTCCCAATTTTATGCGATGTTTTCAAATAAGTATTTGGGACTTTATTAAGGCTTGCATAACATCCCTTGCATCTGGGCGATGAATTATGTCAACTATGGTATGTATCAACAAATTATTGTAGATGCGCGAGCACGTCTAGCAAGCGTTCGGTGACATTGACTTTCTTATTACTGTGAGGCTGATAGCGCTCGCCGACATACGGCCGCCGCCCGCCACAACGCGCGCGCGCATCCACGCTCCGTTACCGCGAAAGCCCGCGCCGGGCCGCCGGCAATGCCCGCAGTGAAAGTATTCAATATATTCGGCGGGCAGAAGCCGACCGAGAAGCACCCTGCCGTTCCTTCCGTTCATAATAAGGCGATGCAAAAACTTTATAGGACCTTTTCTGTCGGTTCCGAAAAATCAAGCGATCTTAAAGGTGGAAAAGTGACTGCAATCGCCGCTTGTCTTGAAAAACGGATCGGTTGTGAACCTTTAGTGAACAACAATAGTGATACAGTGCCAAACATTTCAAATATAAGCAATAATAACGGAAATATTGCGACCGGCAAATTAAACGTTTTTAAGACACAGCGTGTGTACGAAAATGTAAACTTATCGAACGCAACTGTAAACACCGGAGTCAGGGATACTTTGCTAGAAGAAACAAAAGGATATGCATCAATTTATGAAAATATTACTGTCGTAAATAACCCAAACGGCGTTAGCGGTGACCCAAATCCTGAATCGAAACTTACTAAAGCTTTGGAATCTTTTGACAAGATATTGTCTGAATTTTCTTCTAGTACTTCGCTTAGTGTCGACAGTAATGATAATAAAACTTTTGTAGTACCTAAATTACAAAAATCCAAAACTTGTAGCATCATTGAATCGCGTTGCATTCTTAAAAAATTTAGTTCAGACTCTGAGACTGACAATAATTTGCGGAAGAAAGTGACTCGAAATAAATCGATAGATAAAACAACAAGCTTGTGGAATCTTGACGATATGAAAGGTAAGGAATTATCATCACCCTTAATGCCTTTACCAATTACACAGAATGACAAAATTAACTCTGATAAATATGCAACTTACAAAATTTCTACTAAAAATATAACGAGACCCAATTGCATTAAGACGGAGGACTTAAAAAGGCTTGACGTCAAAACAAGGATTCTTAAAAAAACCTTGTCAAATCCACCATCAACACCAGTCCCAGTCCTATCAAAAACGAAACCAGTGCCCAAAAAAGTAGAAAAAAGATTGAGTGATCCAAAAAAAATTAAGTCAAAAGTTTTCAGCGAATCTAAAAACTGCTCAGAAAAGAGCAAAGAAATGCCAAAATCACAAATGCAAAAAGCTAAAAGTGTATGGGAAATAGGAAACGAAGCCATAATTTCAACTAATCTAGAGAGAACTAAATCTACTACTTCTATCACGGGCTCTCCTAGTAAGATTCCGGTGATCAGAAGTCAAATGTCTCAAAATAAATTTAGTAGTACAAGGGCGCTATTTTCTCCCACTCCGGTTGATCTAAATAATGTAGACCAGGCCAGAGAGTGTGCTCAGAAAAAAAAGCCTACGGCGTTACGACGATCGTCAGAGAAATTAGAATCTAAGCAAATAAAACAAAAATCACAGCTTAATTTAAAGACGGATTTAAAGCGACAAAATGACAAAACCAAAAAAGAATCGCTTGATAAAAAACCGGTGTCATCTACGAAGTTAACGATAAGGGATTACTCTGACGAAATAAATGCTGTACGAGCAAAGTTGCAACAGAAAAAAATAAACAACAAAAGAGATCTTGTCATCGCGGAGACTAAACGAAATGAAAAAGAACCGGACGGAATTGATTCGATGCTGTCACCTGTCAAATACTTAGTGAAAAAATTGGAATATAAAACCGCCTTAGAATCCCAAACTGACACCGCTCAATTTGTAAGTTGTAAAGTTATTCCAGCGGTGCATAAGGAGATATGCGTTGCAAACACTACTTTTCATAATCATCTGAGCACACTCGTAGGCCGTCAAGTTAAGTATATAGAGCCGAGAAATGACACCAAAACATGTTCGCAAATTGAAAAGATCGATTTGCATAAGCATAACATAGAAAAGATATCAGATACACACTCCGACTGCAGCGATGATTCAGGTCACGTTTCCAACGATACTAGTAATGATAACGATGTCGTATTCGATAACGTGCATGACTTAAATAGTAGTGTGGACGAAGTGGACTCTAAAATTTTCGATGGACCTAAACAATTCGGGGTAGATTTGCCAGAAAATGCAAAAAGTGTGTATCCCGTGCGACCAGCAAGGCGCGGCGGGCGCGGCAACGAGGTCGCTAGCGGTACCCAAGCTGCCGACGCTCCGAAAGTGGACGAGCAGGTACGCGACACTGTTAATATATCGATAATAGCAATACAGGTGTAATCTACCTGTGCAGCGCTAATTTTGTAAATAAGCCTGTATCATTTTTTATTGATTTGAAGCATATAAGTTATGCTGAACTTTTTGTTATTAAATTAAAGTGATAAAAATTTTAAATTTCAACAAACACAGGCGGGGTTCGGGACCTTTGGCGTACCGTGGCAACGCTCATCTTCGAATTACCGTATCCTTGACGCATCAGTTGAAATTTTAAATCTCTTTCCTTATTTTATGCCGGTTTTTGTCATTCTTTCGGAATTTTTGCAAATTACTGCTTAATATTCATGACTTTTCAGCCTGCAAGCAACGACGAGCAGCAATTTTTATTGATTTTAAGCACATAAGTTACACTGGACTCTTTTGTAACAAAAAGCTCATCGTATTGTTTCTGTTTAAACATTTTTTCTCTTTAATTTAAGCCTGTAACAGTTTATAAAATTCCTTACACATTTTATAATGTCATATACTTGTCTAATGTTGTAATTTTATAATTAATGGTCATGCAAGTTGTCCACCTGTCATTGGTATAAAAATAGCTAAATACTAAGAATTATGCAAGCAACTTCGTACAGAAATTAGTTATTATGCAGTAATCATTAGCATGCGCATACATGAGTAAACAATACCATATCTCAATATGAATTGGTCAACTTGAATATTAATAAGGTAAAAGGTCCTAACACATAGTTACACTCTCTGAATTTGTTATTAGTTGCTTTAGAATTATGTGTGTGAAATATGAGTAACTTGTTATAAATTAATATTTTTAGTGTTACAAATTAACTCAACAAAATTAGTGTTATCTTAAAATATACAAATGCATGCAAATATGTAATATGTATGATAATTATTATAATTTTACATAACCGTTACTACTGTCATGATGCTTTATATGCCATAACACAGCAACTCAGTTTGTCTTATGCAATACTCAATCAAAACTTATAAATAGAAATGTTTGATTAACATAAACTAGTAGATTATGTAACATTCGAAAAATGCAGTTATTAGTCTCTCTTACTGTCATGTTATTTAAATGATCATAACACTTAATTTCCTAAACTTTTTGGACTACTTCCGTATTACGCAACTGATAAAAAAGCTGTGAAAAAAACCACAATGAAAAAATTCGTTTAAAATTATATTAAAATGTCGTCAGTATTATTATGATATTTTAAATCTTGTCGGGTGCACCATAGGGGTCACTAGAGTAGCCACGCCTTATTTATGTCCACACTTTCATCGACTTTTAAAGTCCTAGTTTTATGATAATTTGTTTTATAATAATTAAGTAAGAGGTCACCACGTCAATAGCTAATAGTATTAATTGTTTTCAATAATTTACTTACGACTGTCCAAATTCAAACGTTTGACTCCGTTGCGCAACCGTTGAAAGTCAAATGTTATTCTCTAAATTTCTATTTTAGCACATGCGTTTAGGTGTATGAGTTCACATTGTCCCATCAAATATAATCTTAACAAAATACTTCTTTATTTACAATCACAAGTTTTTGTCTCAAAAATGAAGTCCGGTACGAAAAAAAATTGTTTGTCCTCCTTTTATATGTATAATCCAAATGTAGTGCAACCCGTGACAGTCAGCGGCAGAAATAGGTAAGAGTGGGGTACTTATCCAGTTAACTCAAAGGCAGAAAACTAGTCTTTTTTGGGTATGTTAACAATGTCATTATGTCACATCCAAAATATCGAAACTATCACAAAAGTTTATCTCTGTGGCAATTAAGGTCATTATAAAAATGGTAACATACCTATGCTTTAATATGTTAAATTTCATTACAGTAGCTTAGTTGGAAAAACATTGCATAATTAGACAATTTAAAAATAGATAAATGTACCTTATCTCCAACTTTCATTCACACTTCGTTATTGTTTACTTTTTACGTGGCCGTGGAACGTGCAATCATCCGAGTCCTTTCTCGAATGAACAATGCCTTTCTCCGAGGTCAGCAACTGCATAGTCTTTCATTTCAATTTGATCCCCGTAATACGTGTGTC
Source organism: Sericinus montela (assembly GCA_029286605.1). Lineage (NCBI taxonomy): Eukaryota > Metazoa > Arthropoda > Insecta > Lepidoptera > Papilionidae > Sericinus > Sericinus montela. Next base: position 224,204 of record JAGSMR010000038.1, read on the forward strand.
ATAGTGATTTCAATTTGCCTGGTCACGTAGGCAATTTCTTGAGCGATCGTCGCCGTCAATTTCGCTGGGCTTCAGAGACTCGTCTATGCCCATCACGTGCCAGCTTTCCCCGGCGTGTGCGCCGACGAAAGCTACGTCCTTTCTTCAGAACAACAGACGCTAATGGCGTACCGCTTCTGTTTCGAAATGTATTTCAAATATACCTTTTTTGTTCTTTTATGCTCTGTTATTAAAAATAAAAGCATTAAAAACAAATATCATAGCTAAAAACTTGTCTCATTTATTGCGTATTTCTATTATTTTAAAACGTTTGCTTGAACTTGAATTTTTAACGTATCTTGAAAAAATTGTTCTAAAGTGGCAAATAGGGAGAACATACTATGTTAACGAACTATGTAGCACTTTCTAAAATACGATGTTGGCTGAACAAATGAAAGAGTATAACTATTGATATCTGCAGACTATAGTAATGGAACTCAGTTCGCTCTTGCCCAGCGATTGGTTTGTTCATACTTGACGTATTAAGGAACCATTAAAGTCAAAATTACGAGGCCAGATTTTTGGCGCTCTCTTTTAAATATTAGTCTATACTGGGCCTCTTACCACTACCGATAAATTAAAAGATTTTTGTTTTTTGATTTATGTTGTACATTAAAATCTTTTAAGAGACATTCCTTGTTTTTATTACGCAATGAAAAGTGAATGTTGTCTCGGTGAGAGATATGATACACTCGTTTCACTTTTTTCCACTACATAGCTACCTATCATTAAAAAGCATGTCCATCATTTCCAACCACTGTTAAACGCTTTTATTGCTATGTCATTCATATATTACGTATGGCAGGTTCTTTTGATAGTTAATTATTACTTTATTATCATTTTCAAGTTTCATCTTTTAAATTCTTTCAAAACTATAATTTTGTTCGCCAAACTTTTTCCACTCTACATAGAAATTACTGCATAGTCCATTTTTAATGTTGTACGCCTGTTCATAATTTGAGCAGCTGTGGTTATTTTTTAATTTGAATAGACTGGAATAATTCATTAGTATCTAAATTTAAATTTATCCACAATAATCGAGAGGTTCGGTAATCGGAATTCGAATTAGGAGATTCAAGTTCAAACCCAACCCCGTCAGGGATGATGTAAGAAGATTAATAAGAAGATGTATATGAAACTTCTAACGTCCACCACTATCATGGATTTATGGTATTATTTACCTAAGTATTTATTGGGTAAACTAAACCTAAATATTTATTCGAAAAAATATACATAACATTTACCTCGTAAAGCTTCTTGATGAATGATGAAGACATATTTGAGCGTATTGTCAACCACACGAATAAAATCTATTGCAAATCAGGGTTGTCGCTTTTTAATGTTTGTATTCCCAATAAGGTTTTTTTTCATAGCTACATCTTCAAGAGCGCTTTTTTGCCTCTGATATATTTTTTAATGTTTATTTCTATCTAATTACTATCATTAAATCCTCAATTTTGTCACATTAAAAACAAAATAATCGGTAACCCTAACTCTCGGTTGGGCTTTTTTAAATTTGATTCGTATTCAAAATCGTTAAGAACTCAGCAGATGAAACGTAATTGCATAACGAATCGACCTTTTTTTCTTTTATATAGTGAGCGCCTGAAAAAAAAATTGTGACAGTGAACATTTTGTAACGAAGCGTGTTTCGGGAGGACCGAGGCGTGTTTCACGGCAGCCCCGGTCCGGCCGTGACGGGTAATCGAACCGCAGGTGTCCGTCCGGTAATGACTCTCGCACTGACCCACAATTGTAGAACGATAAGATATAATGAAATATTACGACGCTTTCGCCTATGAAAGTGGCAATCTGTGAAGCTATTTCATATAATTACTTCGTTATTGGATGTCCTGATTGTGAGATTTTGGGGAAAATTAAGGTCTTAATTTACATTTATGATTATTTATTCGACAACGTCAATAAAACATTGGAGAATAAAGCATCTCGTGTATCTGAATATTATTTTGAATGTTCGTTTTTTTAATTGTCCATTGTAACTTGTTTAGTGTTCGAAGTGCAGATATAATACTTAACAGGAAATATTCCGAATAACAGGCTTATTTTTTGTGCGTATTATATGTTTTGCATGGAATTGAAATGACTGGTTTTGATATTAATACAATTAAAGTAAATTTTTATACATTTATTAAGTATCAACACAGTAATAATGCAAATAGCTATTACTCCAAATTATAATGTTTTCCTTTAAAAATCTTAGGTTATCATATGATTATTATTATGAAATAATTTTTTTACATTAAAAGGTAATAATACTTCTCTTTATTTGCAAAAATATAAAAACTATCATTCTGTCTAAGATAATTTAATATATGTAAAAATGCGAATATAATGAAATATTCTTAGCATCAAGATTATTTGCTTATGCTAATTTGACCTTGTTTAATTGTAAGTTTTAGTTATTAATTGCCAAAACAATTTTTGCTAGCCTTCGTTTTTCGCTTTCGACCGTGACGGTCCCACACGTTTGTAATCGTTAATTCTACTTCGCTATAAAGTCATGGAGTTGAATATTCTAAGACTGGATTACCGACGAGAACCTGCTTAGTAATTCCCGTTTTGCTTTGTTCCGAGAATTGGGCTTGGTCGTTAATCCTTAACTGTACCTATACTGCTTTACTTGTACGACATTGTCCTCTTTGATATTTGTTCGTTGCTCTCTGAAGTTCATTTTTTTCAACAAATACATAAAATGCTTTGCTCGAAATAATCATAAATTTGTTTCTGTGTTTATAGCATAAATCAAACGATAATGTTGCAACTAATCAATTCAACACAACACAATTAACTTACTTCCAGACAGCTGGTCTAGATTGTATGAGAGAAACAGTAACGTCAATATCCTCCAAGTTGTTTATTTTTATTTCACTTTTTCAGAAAGTCTAACATCTAAGGATTATTGTTGTAATACTCTAAGTATCCCTTTTTATGCTATCAATTTTTCTAAATCAAATCAAATCATTTATATATCGACATATTAATATTAACTCGTTTATCGATAGTAATTTTTAATCTTTCATCGTTTCGTAATGAGGTTCTAACGGAGAAGAAACAGGCGAAATAAGCTATTTTTTTGTTAATATTTTTTTATATAATGTATTATACAATGTAATATGCTATTTTCTAGAAATAGCTTGGGAGCGATCACCTCATTCCCAGGGGTTACTGTCATTAATATATTTTTTTAAATCATAATAACCCTTCTTATAAAGTGTTTCTTTAATAAATTTCATAAACCTGTTAATAGAGAAGCAAAAAAAAAAACATTCAAACCTTACACAGGTTTAGATGTACGTAAAATGTGTGCAAATTTATAGGTTTAAATATGAGCGTCAAATGTTTTGTTATTGTATGAGTCGCTTTTGCAAGTAAAAACTTCCTCAAGTGACAATTTAAACAGCACCTGGCATTGTCTTAGGGAACCAGATACATGTTGATGTTATCACTGCGGATATTACATGAGTACTATCAGCAAGGTTTCAACTTACTAATGAATGTGTACTGCCATATAAACGTGTCTAAGAATTACACGTATTAAAAAAAATCTAACTGCTGTTTTTTAATTATCGGTTAGAATTGGGTTAATATAAAGACTCAAAAGTTTAAATGGAGCTTAGCGAAGAAAAACTCGTAACTTTTTTCTCTTCTACAAGAGGGCACGTTGCTCGAACTGTACTTACCTGTCAGTTACAGACATTTCTTAAGTACATAGTAAGTGGCTTAACATGCCAAAATTTAATCTATCTATCTATCTATATATCAAATAATTATTATAATAACATGAAAAGGTAACTTTGTGCTAGTTATTTTACGAATTGCCAGGTGGAAATTACGTAGGAGGTGTGAAAATACCTATAGTTAAAGTTTATTTGGAGGAGGAGTACTCCAACCAAAAATTAATATGCCAATTATAATAATTAACTCAAACATTAAATAAATAACTTCTAATTGTTGCCGTGTAATAATTATTCGAATAGCCGTCGAATTGAAAACATTTAATGAGCTACACATATATATCATCTACATATCTAGGTACACATATGTATCATCCAGCATCCATGTGCATATCGCAGGCAAATCTCGAAAAGTAGTCGGATCAGAAATTTTGACAAGTCATTGCATCCTCACCCAAGAATTACACATACTTTCCGTCCCGAAGTTCCCATGGGAACAGAAAGTATTTTAAAAATGCAGTAAAAAAATATTTAAATTGTTTTATAGATTGCCTTGGTACCCGTTAGTATAGTCTAACAAATGATATTCTATCCGTAGTTGCGTTTAGTTTTTTTACTAATTTCAATAACAGACCACAGTCAAGCGTGGCCGGGTGTATCCAGTTAAATATTAAATAAAGAATATTCAATGATAACTTGTTTTCTGAGGAGTTTTATTAATTCTCCCAAAACTTATAGCTTGCCTTGGCTTTCACTGATAACGTTGACATAACGTTATTTTGTTTAATCGATCGATCTTGATATTTTCTTTAAATCAAACTTAAAGTATAGTTCCAAATATATTGTGCCAATTTATTTTCAAATACTTCCACGGATTGATCATTATTAATATATCTTCAAGCATAATTTCTGAAAGGTTAGGCAGAGAAAACGGAACACCAAAAGAAAAGTAGAAATTAAATGTAACTATCTCAGAGATATATACCGAATCAGACTAAATTGAAGCACGCCAGTTTGTTTACGTGGATTTTACTAATGCAATCGTCAAATCACTTGTCACGAGTATCGTTCTACAGCCGCAATCGGTTATGGAATAGTAATTATGAAATAAAATATTTTCTAAATGAATAAATAGTCGTAAACATAAAATATAATATATCTATATATATATATAAGAAGAATTAAAAAAAAAGCAACTAAAGAATATAAGATATCGATTTTTTTGCATCAAATGCCAGAAGTGAGGCGGAAAAACACTTCTGCATCCCAAACAAATGAATTACCATCATATTGTTTGCCGACCTCTGTGTCGCCAGCAGTGAGGTCCCGGGCTCGATTCACATGGTAGAAGGTCATGGTAAAAGACACTTTTTCTACATTTTCTCGGATCTAAATGTTTGTGTTACCTAAACATTCTTTCGTTGCTTTCTATTTGTTGGTAAAAACGTAATATTTTCGTAATCATCTCCTTCGGATATGATAGGATGGTATTATTAGCTACAGTTAGAAATTTGCCAACACTTGAACAGTTAGTTTGTTTTCACTTTAATCTAGTCAGAAATGTTTTATTTGATAAATTAGCAAAAGATGTACCCATATAAACAAAGCTTACTTTTGTAATTTAGTGGCGCTAAACACATACATATTGGATGTCAATGAAGTGTGACAATTTTAGATTTTATTATAAGTGGACTGCAATTACATGATCTGTATGTGACCTTTTCTGATTATAAGTTCCAAGAGAATGTTATTGCATACATTTATCACTTACATTTCATTTCATATTATCTGAGCAGATATATGTGTTCCGGGGCTCCGGTTACCTGCACTCACCAGACGAAACGCAGAAGTTTGTTAGACTTCTACTTCACGCCGGTATTCTGTGAGGTCGTGGTATTTCCACGGTCGAGCCGCCCCATTCATGCAACAACAAAAGCTGATGCGAGGCTCTACCACTGTTAATTGCGCATCTGTGATTAAAATTGTAATTTTTGAACATAACAACATAAATTTATGTCATTTGGTCATACAGTAACATCGGTTACCATAAAAATACTTCTTTATTTTCCATTCACGCCTGAACTTTTAGATACAAAGACTATAAAAACACTCTTGGGTAAAAACCCAAAGATCTATCAAAATTTCTAGTTAATCAATTGAAATCTCTTCGAGTTTTACTGTCACTAACGTATTGATGCTGTATTTATGTTTAGTTTATTTTGTGTGTGCTTAAATTTGTTTTTATTACGCCAATCTTCACACAAACATACACAGAACTATGAAAAATTTTGTAACCACAGTTAGTAGTATAATATAGATTAATATTTAGTCTGTAGACTAAATTTGTAATCACGCGGAGGCCCAAGGACAGACTTATACGTTTCAAATACCGATGCATCCTTAGCCAAATAATAAGCAGTAGTTCAGTTGTGTAACAACGACATGGCGAAGACGTTCAGCAAAACAATCGACGGACGTGCTTCGACGAACAAACAGAGTCCGCAAGAGGCGGCGCGCTCTAGTTGCATCCGTACGTACATAACTGCAGATGCAGTTCAACGCTATATAGATGCTCATTAGGGTTGGCAGAAATGATTGACAGATTTCAAACGTTTAATTTACTGAAGTGTCAAGTTCAAAAATAATTGAATCGCTTCCGAGATTGGAATATGCTTTTACCATTTAATTTATTTTGGTGTTTCTTCTATTGTTAGTACACATATTAATTGTACTTATAATGTCAAGGGCAAAAACGTTGTAAAAATAAATGTATTTATTTTGATATAGTGTAACACCGTATCGTTTGTAATCTAACTTCCCAACTTTAACCAACGCTTAGACTCCCAACGCTTCTCACAATAAAAAAGTTAGTCAACCCTAGTTACAATTCTCTTTCGGGGTCATATGAGACCAATTATCTTATCGGGAGTTTTATAATGATCGACGTTGCGTGTTGCGTTTATCGATCGTGAGTTTAAAATTATTATATTAAAAAAATTGACGTGAAGTTCGCAATTGCATATTATAATATAATTTGTGTCTAAGCGGATAATTATTTAAAAACACGACATTATGTTACCCCTATCTCCCCTTTCTGGTTTTACACGGTTATCATTTTATTCCTTTGAAAGAGCTTATTTTTATATATATATATATATATATATATATATATATATATATATATATATATATATATATATATATATATATATATATATATATATATATATATAAGAAGAATTAAAAAAAAAGCAACTAAAGAATATAAGATATCGATTTTTTTGCATCAAATGCCAGAAGTGAGGCGGAAAAACACTTCTGCATCCCAAACAAATGAATTACCATCATATTGTTTGCCGACCTCTGTGTCGCCAGCAGTGAGGTCCCGGGCTCGATTCACATGGTAGAAGGTCATGGTAAAAGACACTTTTTCTACATTTTCTCGGATCTAAATGTTTGTGTTACCTAAACATTCTTTCGTTGCTTCTATTTGTTGGTAAAAACGTAATATTTTCGTAAACATCTCCTTCGGATATGATAAGATGGTATTATTAGCTACAGTTAGAAATTTGCCAACACTTGAACAGTTAGATTGTTTTCACTTTAATCTAGTCAGAAATGTTTTATTTGATAAATTGAAATCTCTTCGAGTTTTACTGTCACTAACGTATTGATGCTGTATTTATGTTTAGTTTATTTTGTGTGTGCTTAAATTTGTTTTTATTACGCCAATCTTCACACAAACATACACAGAACTATGAAAAATTTTGTAACCACAGTTAGTAGTATAATATAGATTAATATTTAGTCTGTAGACTAAATTTGTAATCACGCGGAGGCCCAAGGACAGACTTATACGTTTCAAATACCGATGCATCCTTAGCCAAATAATAAGCAGTAGTTCAGTTGTGTAACAACGACATGGCGAAGACGTTCAGCAAAACAATCGACGGACGTGCTTCGACGAACAAACAGAGTCCGCAAGAGGCGGCGCGCTCTAGTTGCATCCGTACGTACATAACTGCAGATGCAGTTCAACGCTATATAGATGCTCATTAGGGTTGGCAGAAATGATTGACAGATTTCAAACGTTTAATTTACTGAAGTGTCAAGTTCAAAAATAATTGAATCGCTTCCGAGATTGGAATATGCTTTTACCATTTAATTTATTTTGGTGTTTCTTCTATTGTTAGTACACATATTAATTGTACTTATAATGTCAAGGGCAAAAACGTTGTAAAAATAAATGTATTTATTTTGATATAGTGTAACACCGTATCGTTTGTAATCTAACTTCCCAACTTTAACCAACGCTTAGACTCCCAACGCTTCTCACAATAAAAAAGTTAGTCAACCCTAGTTACAATTCTCTTTCGGGGTCATATGAGACCAATTATCTTATCGGGAGTTTTATAATGATCGACGTTGCGTGTTGCGTTTATCGATCGTGAGTTTAAAATTATTATATTAAAAAAATTGACGTGAAGTTCGCAATTGCATATTATAATATAATTTGTGTCTAAGCGGATAATTATTTAAAAACACGACATTATGTTACCCCTATCTCCCCTTTCTGGTTTTACACGGTTATCATTTTATTCCTTTGAAAGAGCTTATTTTTATATATAGTATATATTAAATTATTGTTGTATATGTCAAAGTATTTTTTTGTTTTTTATTCGTGAAGACAAAAGTTAAACAAGTTATTTTTGTGAAGATATTTGTAGCACTATCAATTTGTGACCAATATATATGTAATAACCCTAGTAAAGTAATGATTAGGAAAGTAAAGGAATATTTGAAAAGAATTTTTAGAATGAACTGATTAGCTCCCAAGAATACCTACAAGAATACATACGAACTTATTTCTGCAATATTACTGTAAATATTTCATATTATAGCGATTTGTATTTGACTTGACTGAAAGTTATATACAAAAAAAATATTTTAATGATTCACTTCTATTAAAAATACGTCAAATCGTTCTATACTCGTTGCCAACAGTCAATTGTGATTGTTGTTAGAAATCATGTCATTGGTTGGGAGAGCTGCGTCAGGTGCTATTATGCCAGCCGCACAAAGTAGGGCAAATAGCTATATGAGCAAGCCGACTTCACAATAGATGGGCACGGCCGTCGGATTTAAAGTAGGCTATTCGAGCACAAATTACGGGATATTTCATAAACATGTTTTTATTATGTACTTACTAAATGGCGCCCAACGGTTAATGCGAATCCCTAATTATTTTTTCTAAAATAAAAGTAGCTTAAACGTTAAACCTTGTAACATCAGCAATATGCCAGTAACATTCCCATTTAAATCGGAGTAGCCGTAACCGAGTTCAGCCGAAACAAACAGACAGATGGAGAAAAATTTTAAAAATTATCTCATTGTATAAGTACCGTATATACATTCATACTTTTATATGCTCTTAGTTTTTTTTATAGCAAAAGGAGGCAAACAAGCAGGTGGCTCACGTGATGGTTAGTGATTACCGCCGCCCATGAACACCCGCAATACCAGGGGCATAGCAGATGCGTTGCCGCCCTTAGGATGCCCCCCCCCCCAGAATTGGGAGAGGGGGGGGGGGCGTGGGCCTCCGGTTACCTGCACTCACCAAATGAAACGCAGAAGTTTGTTAGACTTCTACTTCACGCCGGTATTCTGTGAGGTCGTGATACTTCCCCGGTCGAGCCGGCCCATTCATGCAACAGCAAAAGCTGATGCGTGGCTCTACCACAAAAATGATGAACTGATTGAAACAAAAAAGTAAGTATTTACTATACCATTTCCACCAGCGGCTACCTTAAGAGGCCACTAAGGGAAAAGCCTTAGAAATAGCAGCGGTAGACCGAAACATCTCAAAAAATACCACACTAGAGAAAAATAGTCCGGTAACAGACAGTAACGTCTAAGACGCGAAGTACCTATCTGGTACCGCGATCGCAAATCCGCTTGTCAAGCGTGTCGATTACGGCAAATCCTTCATTCGGGAGAGGCAGGATATAGCCTGTTGTGGCTGTAAGTACACTGTATATATAACTTCTCCGTCAGAAGAGCCTCTTTTCGAAACGGTGGTAGGACACTAAATTACTTCATTGTGTAATAACAATAAATAATTAAACTTTTATAATGATGATTGAGATTTTGTAATGCAAATTGAAATCGGTTAATCGCTAATAAAAATGTAACCACCGTATATATATTATGTTCAATGATTTTTATGTAATACTATGTTTTTTATTTTTTTTTTCTGCAACAAATTTTTATATCTTCTAGTTACCTAAATAAATAAATTTTCGTCTCTAATATGTAAACAACACTTTGCTTATCGTATGCGTGCTCTATTTGTCCACAGATTATGTTCCGCGGCGGCGTGGTGGGGGGACTGGACGCGAGGCGCGACGCGGCTCTGGCGCGTGTGCTGGTGCGGCTGCAGGCGAGGGCCCGAGGGCTGCTGGCCCGACGCCGCGCACAGCGGCTGCGGACCCAGCACACCGCCGCCCGGTAAGTCCCTACCTCCACCCCTAATTAACATGTAACAGTATCACGAAACACACGCGAACACTTGCATTTGTATTGTGTCCGCATTTGTAATGCGGACCACAGATTAACAACAGGCACTGAGATCGTTGGTTTCTTCTTTCTATTGCTCTATAAATGGCAGTGTTTGTCAGATATCAAGATATTGACAGATTTTTAAAACAGTACTTATGACATAGCTAGCTAGCTAGCATAGCTGAATTTCCCTTTAACCACACCAAAGCTTTACTGCTAGTGGTTTAAATGGCTAACGATAATAATCGAATGGCGGCCTTCAACCCACGGCACCGTGTTTCGTAGATCGCTCCCTTTTGGCGCTTTTCATAAATATGTATTTCTGTGTCTATTTGCGTCTGCGTCAAAATTCACTAGATATGCACCGCCACGAAAAGATGCATTCACCTGTACGTATATTGCTGGTTCTGGTTATACTAGCATTTGCCATCTTACTTGTGTTAAAATTTGGAGCAACAGCCGCCAGGGTGCTAAAGTACATGATGGCGAGTCATTTGCTATTATCTGACCTGTAGCTTTCCCCACCATGATTTCCTTCACCGCCAGTAGTTGGGTGGTCGGGATTTCAGTCAAGAGACCCGAGTTCGATCCCTAGGTGGCAGGCTCGTACCAATGGGTATTTTCAAAACTTATGTACGAATTATACCGTTAGCTTGGACACTGAGACCGCGACGGGCTCACCACCTGTCACGTTGTCCCAAAAAATCTTCTGTGGAATGTGGATCGAAACGATTTAATTATCCAGACCATTGTCTACCCCTGTACTGTGAATGTCGTTAAGACATATAAAAGTGATTTACTCGTGATTTAAAGAGAACGTCCTGAACACCTAGTATACTACGGTAAATTATTAATTAAATAAAAAGTAATGTGTGCGATATACAAAAATTATGAAAAAAAAAACAATTTTAGTGTGTAACTAATAGAAAGTTGTAATATAATACGGTGCATAAAAAGCCTCCAATAGGTACGTGACCTGCTCGTGCGACTCATTCGAGAGTTATTTCGCAGATTAAACACGAAAAGTTGATAATCTGCGTTTGCTCGCTGCTAAAGATAAACGCTCGGTAATTGCCGCATTTGCGAATTTTACTTCTATTGACTTCATAAAGCTTACTAAGGCATTTCTTATCTACCTGTTAACAGTATGCGCCTAAGTAAATGCTTATAAACAAATTTTGGACAATTTGTAAACTTTTTGCTCGTCAACGCAAACAATTTGAAGGAATATTCTTCATTAATATTAGGAACCTTGTTTGTTCGCTTCTGTACTTTTTATGAGATTAAACATTTAGTGTACGTACAAGTAGATATTAATCTTATAAAAGGTTCTATTGTATCGATACAAATTTGCTAAGAGTACTGGTCATATATATTAAAATAAAAAGAAAGAAAAATTCAAAAATTTAAGTATAATATACCCTTTTAGATGTGTGCAACGCAACGTGCGCGCATTCTTGGCAGTTCGCGACTGGCCGTGGTGGCGGCTGCTCGTACGCGTCACGCCGCTGCTGGCTGTACACCGGACCGAACACAGGCTCAAGCAAGCACAGGTAGGCACACCAGTCTATGGTAAAAAAAACTTCCATTTGGAGTGGATGAAAAACTGGATGACAGCTACTTCATCATCAGCTTCCACTGCTCTAAAATACTGCTAATTGTTACATGTATTAATAAAAGAAATACACAAATGGTATAAATGAAACCCAATATTGTTGTACATTTTTCTAAGTTACAAAAACTTTTTTAATTAAACAGACATGATATAATTTGCCATATAGTGGCAGTATGTGTATCAGCTACCTCGTGGCATCGCATGACCGTCAAAAGCCTTTAGGTTAAAACCTGGGTTAAACAAAATTGAAGGAACGAAGACTTAACTGGTGCCGTATGAAAATTTAATAGCTGATCCACTGAACGGACTAAAGAAAATACTTTGTGAATAGAAATGACTATCGACATAAGATATTTAAAAAGCACCAGATAAAAATTAAGCAGAGAAGTGATGGGCAAGAGGTGTCTGCTACTGCAAACGCCAATCTGCTTACCAAGCTTAGATATCATACTAAACCCTGTGACGGGAACGGTTGATATCCTATAGTGGATTTTTGTAGTTATGGCAAACGAGAAAACAGTTCACCGTATTGTATAATTATAGTGAGTGGTTACTCAAATCCATGAACACGCGCAAACAACTTCAAAAAAGAAGCTTACAGATGTATTGTGTTATATTACGCCTGAGCATTAAAAATAAAATCAAAAACCGAACCACAACGAAAATTTATAAACAACAATAAAACGATTTCAATTAATATGAATCCTAGGCAGATAAGATTATTCTTAAACAGATAACCAACAGTTATAAGGATAACCGATCCGTATGAATAACAAAAAGTAATATATGAAATAACTTACACCTCTTATAGTTTTAATAATATTTGTCTTTCTTCGGTTGTATATTTAATCAAAAGATTGCTCTTTGCTCATGTGTAAACAAAGGAAATGCCTATTTCTGAAGACAATTGTATCATACTTTATTTACTTATTAGCGACACAATCTCATAAAACAATCACATTTAGTTTTTCAAAGTTTCCGATTTACCTGTGGATTTTCCAAAAAAATTCATTCATTCGAACCATGTTCTGACAATTACGAACACCCAAAAAACAAATCCTAACCGTTCAGGCAGTTCTCAACTGATGCGGTCGTGGGACAATTGATATTTTATATCAAAATATGTTGTTATGTCATAGCAAACAACATTAAATTAGGTATGTACATAATTAACAGTGTTATCACTGAGCGTACTACTTTCTATTGAGAAATGTATGTCTCCAGTATGTTGGCATTTGCCCGCATAACGAAATTAGTTTAATTATGCAATCACAACTCATAAACAAGTTAACCATTTCAACAAGTTGTCAAAGTTCAGTTAGTTATCATTCCCCATTCAAATTTAGGCAATTTATTATTATCATTCATAAACAGCGCGACCTTTTACTATTGATTCATCATTTCGGCGTTTCAGTCGTGATGTTAAATAATTTTTGATTTGTAATTTTAAAAATAACACCGATTATGAGAAATAAACACCATTAGTTATTACTGTAATTGACAATTAGTGTATTACATTAAACATGTCTTTCAAAACATGGTAAAAATGTTTCTCGCAGTCTCCCGACTGTATGGGCAGAGTTCAAGATTATTAAGTCCCTTCGACTCCTTTTACATCTCTATGGTGGAGTGACGTACATACCGGTTTTCAAGGTGTAGCCAGCTTCGAGAAGTCGCCCGGGTTCGATCCCAGGAGGGGTGAATGTAGAAAGCTACTTTTCTAATATTGTCTCGGATCTAGGTGTTTGTGGTTGCCTTCGTTCTTTCTGATGGCATAACAGAACTTATCTAGATACTTTATTTGGGATCATATCTGATCCCAAATAAAGTATCACGTCGTAGTCGTAGTCGTCCACATTTATTTATTTAGAAGTCACTATAGCTGAGTGGTTTGGTGGTCGGAATTTGGAGTCAAGAGACCCGAATTCGAACCCCAGGTGGCAGGCTCGAACAAACGTGTTTTTCAAAAACTTATGTACGAATTACATCGTTGGCTTGGACATAAAGACGGCGACGGGCTCACCGCCTGTCACGTCATCCCGAAAATATTTTCGGTGGGTCAAAGAGACTTAATTGTCTAGACTAGACCTCTGTCTACCCCTATATTGTGAATTGCGTGAAAATATTATTTTTCTATTTATTTATATCTTCACGCAATTCCCAATACAGGGCTAGACAGAGGTCAAGTCTAGACAATTAAGTCCCTTTGACCCACCTTACACCGAAGATATTTTCGGGACAACGTGACAGGTGATGAGCCCGTCGCCGCCTTTATGTCCAAGCCAACGATGAAATCCGTACATAAGTTTTTGAAAAACTCATAGGTACTGCCACCTGGGGATCGAACTCGTGTCTCTGGACTCGAAATTCCGACCACCCAACAACTCGGCTATCGTGACCTCGGCTATTAGATAAATAGATATTATTTATATAGATATTTATTTATTTAAAAAGTTTTAACACTCGTGTTAGCTTTAGCTATTCATTAATTATTTAGTAATTGAGTACAACTATTAACATTTTGTACGTCGTACAAACTTATTACGATTTAATCTTCTCTCAAGCAAAATAATTACCGAGTTGCACATGCTATGATACACATACTATGAATGTGTTTACTTTAATACTGAAAATAGTTGAGTGGCGCTTTATACAAACACATCAAACTTTGATGATGATGTCTTGATTTTGAGTTATAAAACAAGTTCTGAGAAAATGTCTTATAAATTTTAATAGACTTCCTTTAATTTCATATTACGCAAGTTTGTGAAATCGAATTCCTGTACGGTGTTATGTTACATTTTTAAACTTTTATTTTAAAGTGTTGTCAGAGAATAGACACTGACTATTTTAAAACTATATCGCCAAATACCTGACCTCATTGTTGGTTACTTCTCTCTTTTAGTTATAAGCTTTTTAGAAAATTTTGGTTTACGTTTTTTATAGTGATGGACCTCTTCCCTCACCTCACTCTTTCACATTTACACGGCAAAAAAAATATCTCTTTTATCCAAACTAAGGGAATCCATTTAATTTCTCTGCGATGATAAGGGCACCTGTGACTGTCATCTTATTGGTTTCAGAGTTTTTTACAGGTGTTAACTGTAGCCGGCTTACCATTATTTTATCATTCCAATAAAAAAACGAATACAATTTATATTCAAAAGCAGGTCATGTTTTTTATCCTATCGCTTTAGATCTTCGAATGAGAACAAGATATTTTAACTAAGAATCTTTATTATTGCGTCACCTGTCTCTATCAACTTTATGTAATATCAACTACAGTTAATTAGTTTTTGCTAACGTAGCACGGACTGCTGTGTTGGCGATGACGAGATGGTAATCTCGTTTGTCGTCATCGTATTCAGATAAACTCATATTTTAAACGCACATTAACATACAGATAGTCATGTCGAGTCAAGAAGTCACGATAGCCGAGTGGTTAGGTGGTCGGAATTAGAGTCAAGAGATCCGAGTTCAATCCTCAGGTGAGAGGCTCGTTTTTTTTAGATAACCAATGGGTTATTTCAAAAACTTTTGTACGAATTATATCCTTGTCTTGGACATAAAAGGTAACGGGCTTACCACCTGTCACGTTGTCCCAAAAAATGTCTTCGGTGAAAGGTGGGACGAAATGGCTTAATTGTCTAGATCCCTCTCTACCTCTGTATTGGGAATGGCGTGAAGTTTCATTTCAGTTGCTTATACATCTCACAATCTATAAATTTGTGCACCTGAAGGTAAACAGCTACTGCGTCGTTATAATACCACACAGAACACAGGACATGTGGAAATATCTACAATGGAAGACGATTGATAAATACGCTGTTATTTCTTTAGACAGTTGGAATACCTCGCAACCCGTAAGCAAACTAACTTTTTTTATTTTAATCCGCCACACAACAGTGTAATAACACACGTATTTGGCGACAGAAATGAAGAAGCCCGATACAATGGGAAAGTATACCACTTTGCTAATTTCTAAACTAAGCGTAAATCATTAAGATTGTAAATGCGACAGACCTACTCAACGTTTACCCGTTCGTAGTGCATCGGCAAGTTAATTATACCATTAGTAACTGTGTGGGGAGCAAAAACTGATGGGATGTTAATGTGCCTCGATACATACAAATGCATGGTAACGGAACCCTGTTTTATCGCTTGCACCGCCATCGGGTAACACATTGATTTACTGTTTAATTAATGTAAAGACAAATGGGATGTTTGTTTGTGTATTGATATATGGACTTTCTTTTATTAGGAAATAGCGTGTCTTTATTAAAAATGTTTTCCCTTAGTATATGCGATATGGAAGAAAGATTCAGAATCTATAAATTTTAATTCAGTTAATAAGTATCTTAAGAGAGTTGGTTTTTCTTTTTGTATGTCATTTAATTTCAGGAAAACACGAATTGTAAACTAAATCATGACATCTAAACTGCTTTGGAATTTTTATATGATAATCTACTTGTAAATCTTATTTCTAAGTGTAGTAAATGTGTGTGAAAGTCACGATAGCCGAGTGGTTGGGTGGTCGGAATTTCGAGTCAATAGACCCGAGTTCGATCCCCAGTTGGTAGGCTCGTACCAATGGGTTTTTCAAAAACTTATGTACGAATATCGTTGGCTTGGACAGAAAGGCGGCGGCGGGCTCACCACCTGTCACGTTGTCCCGAAAATATCTTCGGTGAAAGGTGGGTCGAAGGGACTTAATTGTCTAGACTCGACCTCTGTCTACCCCTGTATTGGGAATTGCGTGAAGATATTTATTTATTTATTATTTATTATAGTAAATGTGTTCAGCCAAGATTTGGCCTTTCTTTCAAGACTTCCCCATTTTTAGAGTAATATGAATATAACGTTATTTTAACAATCGCACACATCAATCCTGCCTCCAATCACGATTCCTTGGTAACTATTAGTAACTATATAAAGAGATATAAACATATACGTTAAAACAATCCAAGACTCGAGTTACTACAAACATTCATGACCATACGAATGTTTGCCCCTAGCAAGGTTCAAACCCTTAACCCTTTGCTGCGAAGGCAGGATCTATTCTATCTATCCAATAAACTATTGAATCGTGCAAACTAGAACCTTTATTCGATTGTTAACAATAATCTAATTTCAACATCTTCCCAGACTCTGAAGGCCTTGCGCTTACAGATAGCAGCAAAGAGCAAGCGTGACCCTCCCTTAGTAGATAACGTCGAGTAACGAATATACTTATTTGTTTAAGAAGTTTCTTTACTAAAGACTCTTTAAGTAAACGACTGACGGTGGCTTGAAAAATGTTGTAAGTTCTTGTAGTCCGTCTTATTGAATTGAATGAATTGAGGAATGAACGGGATGAATAATGAGGTGGAGATTCGATTGAAAATTTGATAGTGCAATTTGCTACCGACTGATGGCGGGATACCCATCTCGAAAAATACTAGACCAACATTTAGCAGTCCGGTGACGGGCAGCAGCGTCTAAGATACTAGGCTTTTGGAACTCCGATCGTCAATCCGCTTGCCAAGCGTGGCTTACCCCACGCATACGGAAGTCAGTGTCCTGCAGTGGACCTCTATGCCGTTATTATGTTATCATGACGAGTTGTTTCTGACTTATAGTTACTAAGATAAATGAAATTCTTAATCATTGATATAGAAATCTTTCTGATATATATCAAATCAGTGTAGGATACACTAAAAACCTAGCCAATTACTACGCATCGCATCCATCTCCATCTGATAATAATATTAATCAGAATATAAAAACCACACGTTTCATTATGCTAAGCTTCCGGCACTCCCACCGAGATGAGATTAAGTGAATAGCTCAGCAAAAAATAACTCATTATGTTGCTCAAACCAGTATTTGCTGGTGCTTGGTTACCGCACCACATACAACTGTACAACCGAATGATACGTCTGCACTTCCTGTGCGGGATCTTACGTCAGAACTCATAAATATAGCTTCAGCTTTATCGAGCAGTAATACATCGCTGTAATTAAGAAGTAAATGCAGTGATTCGTACTTACTAAATTATATTAATATGTACTTTTCAATAAGAAATATTTTAAGTGTCCAATAGCCTGTCTATTAACAGGTTTAAGAAATATATTAAAGAAAAACTTTATAAGAAGGGTTATTATAATATAAATGAATATATTAATGACAGTAACACCTGGGAATGAGGTGATCGCTCCCAAGCTATTTCTAGAAAATATCAAATCACATTATATAATACATAATATTGTAAAAAATATTGACCAAAAAGTAGGTATCTCTTTCGCTTGTTATCAGAAATATCGATTTAAATTACAGTATGTTTGTAGTTTAAATTTAAATCGATAGGTAAATTTTTCTCTCCCTCGACGCACGATTTATCGTAACTTATGTCTGCCGGGCCAACTCTGTAGTACTATTAACAAGTCAATGCTTCAATTTCCTTTGTCCTGTATGCAGTTTGCATAATACAGCATAGTTTTTATTAACAAAAATAATACATATTAGGTATTTATTGAACATTAGTCTATTTAAAGCTCTATTAAATATCCTCGAGGGATTCATTATCTTTTATGTTAAACTGGCTAAACTCGTCGCCTTGCTAAGGCTTAGTCTATTTTTGTTATATTACTAAAAATAGTAGTTATTGAAGATAGCAATGAAAAGAATATAAGTAGGATTTGTCACACAACAACAGCAATAATCATGTGTGTTTATTTTCTTTGGCTACGATGGCAATCTGTAAAACAAATAAAATATAGGCACCTCGAACTGAGGCATGGTGGCCGTAGTCAAAGATAATATAATCACTACGTGCCGTGGTGGTCAAGCTCTTACTCGTCTATAAAAGACGAGTAACCCAGATTTAATCCCGAACAGGCACCACTAAAACTGTAAATAATTATTTTAAATCCTGTGTCCGATCTCGATGGTGAAGAGAAATCCGAAACCTGCATATCTGAAAATTAATAACAAAATAATTTATGAGGCGGATGGAGTCTGCCAACCGCAAAAAACAGTGTGATGGACGTTTTCCTAAACTTAATTCAAAGAAAGTATTTGAGAAAAGAAAGTGACAATACTCGGTAGCTAATCCCTAGCATTAGACATTTACAGGATACTTTGATTTTTAACTACTGTGAATGCCTTAGATTCTTATTTGTAAAAGTGATTGGCAACTTTAGTGCTTGCCATAATCGCCCATTTGCAATCATAGCATAGTACATATCGGACTCCTAGACGCTGCTGCTAGTCTGAATATTGGTCTCGTTCGTGATTAATCATCGCGCAGTCTGTCAGTCGGGAAGAAATTGCTTTTTAGTAATAAGACCTTTATGTTCCTTGCACTTATTTTCATCTTATTTTGTGGTGTACAATAAATAATATATAAATAAATAAATAGAAGTAAAATTTTCCCTTAGCTTCAGAGGTATTTACAGCACGGTACGGAATAACGAATATTTTTTTAAATAACTTTTACCCTTTGCACCATGATGGCAATAAGTGTTTAATGACAATTATTATGGTGCAATCACCATAGAGTCGTTGGACTGGTGCATGGATAATGTCGTTTTTTGACACGTATCGTCCTGCTCCATGCCTGCTGATGACTTCTTCGAAATATTTTATCGTTATGTTGATTGTTACTTACTTTTATGATTGCACATTATATTGCATCTTAAGTTACGCAGCAATGGTTGCTAAATTACCGGTTGAGAATATAATTGTACTTACCTAATTGTACTTTTGTCTTGTGCAAAATTGCTTGGTTAAAAGGTTCTTTAATAATACAAATACTTTAATCACTTATATACTTATATAAGTGATTAAAGTATATAGTGATATAGTTTACTGCTGGGCATAGGCCTCTACCATCGGAGAGTTTGCTATAATAATCACCCTCAGTATGGGGACTGGTAATCGCAGTACCAGACACCATTAGACCCTGCTATCAGTCACCGGTCTGGGTTCTTTCTAGCTCGGTTCTTCTGGGGCTGGTTTACTTCGAGATGGTCATTCCGCTGTCTATCTGTAGCCATTAACATTGTCAAGGTTTTTCTCTTTATCGCCTCTTAGGACCTGCACGACAAGAAAGGGGGTGGCACATTCTTAAGTCGATACCACCAAGGCGTTGGATTGAACACTTAATCAAAATAGTAGTAGAAATATTTAAAAAATATCTTAACCCTTACCTTTGTTTTTGTTATATGTAATACTAGTTAGACGCTGTCCAGACAAAATTCCAATAAATTTGTTTGCCATCGTTTTATATTATGAAATTTGGGAAAAAGTTAGATCAAAAACCTATTGCTTATATTACCTTTTATCGACAAAATGTTATTGAAAAAAAAACACTATGTTTTCCCAAGTTTCAGGCATTTCATTTCCTAAATAAAATATAATTGACGAAGAAAGACGATAATCCTATAAAGTAACATCTTTTAGTTTAACATATTGAATTTTATATGCCTAAAAATATGTAACGTTTGTAATTTATATCACTTTTTTTGATTCATGAAAGCCTTACGTCATTTTATTCATTATAACAGCTGTGTTATAGGTAGTCTTCGCTATAACACACCTGCCTATAACAATCACTTTTCGATGTTTGTAAATTAACTTGGAGAATAATGCACGCATTATTGGTTCGAGATAAACTCACGCGATCGACATGCCTCAGCGGAGAACCCGATCAGAGTAGCCATCTCACACACGCTTTCTTTGGAAATCATAATGCTATTGTATATGTTACATAAAGTACATCGAACTCTAAAGTTTATCTATCCAATTGTTGATATAAGGCATTTAGGGCAGATTATATGCCGATCGGAACGATTAAATATCCTTAAGTGTATTTAAGCATACAGTATATAAGATAACAGTATTTTTGTTTTAATCTCAAAATAGTATATTGGACTAAAAGCACTAAGCATATGTATTGTATTTATATTTTTGCAAGTAAATAAGTCTACGGACTTATCAGTAAAAGTCATTAAAAACAAGTAGATAAGTTGGACTATAAAAGTTACCAATTTTTTACAATTCCTTACTAATTGCACGTTATATGCTGTAAAATTATCATGGACGCTATTTCTTTTGAAAGATAAACTTTCGTTTGAGGTTATTACACCTACTCGTACTTTGCATATTGCCATATATGACCGAAATGTCAACAAAGACTATCACTGAGCTCTTTTCTAGTCAAAACTTAGAGGACGAAAAATTCCGAGTTGATCTTATACAAGCTACGTAGTGCGGCACGTTTTTGGATAAGATAAACTAGTTATTGCATACCAGTGGCTCTGGACTTTGCTGATGCATGTTTTTTAAGGGATGCCCAGCAGGATTCTGACCAAATGTCATGAAATTTCTTACGCAACTCTATGTAATTTACATTAAATTACACTACATCTGTAACCTTCTTCGATAGAGGTTATTTGCAGGTGTCCATGGACTGCCTTGGCCATTTATTTGCAGGTGTCCATGGACTGCCTTGGTCATTTATTCTGACATTCAGGTTAATTATAAACTCGTATTTCATCTCAATGGAATGAAAAGAAGCTTGACATTTCGTCGTAAATTGCTATATTCAACATAATATCGGACAATTTTTAGTAAATTATTTGTATTCCTTGCAGGAAGAGCTGGAAACTTTACGGACAAAATTGGAAAAGGTCGAGAGCGAGCGCACCCATTACAAGAACGAAACCGAACGACTTGATACAAAGGTAAGACGACTAAGCATATTACTATTTAAGTATGGAATTCTAAAGGCTTTGTGATAAATAATTTAACATATGACAACCGCGACTTGAAGTCACAGTATGAAAATTATTTACTACTTTTCGCCCGTGGATATCGTTACAAACAAGAGATCCTTACAAGTGACCAAGAAAGTTTCCTAACTTAAAAACGCAGACTAATCACAGAAGTGTCTAAAATAAGATGCATTTCGTTTTGGTTGATTATCGTTTGGTGTTGGTTAATCGGCAATAATAAAACATGCAATTGAGTGAGGCCTTTATCCAGCGATAGATTACAGATCATATAAGTCGACAGACTGATATAAAAGGAAAAAAGTGAAATAGAAATTAAAAATAATCTGGGCTATAGTTAGGACGGTATTCTTATACGGTGCAATCTTCTTATCTTGAAATGGCTTAGATGTGTTGTGAGCTGCAATAGTGCAATTTACCTCCAGGTGATTTTTTTGATCTATTCTAACCCAACTCTTCCTACCTTTCTCTAGGTGCTTATACTACTCCTTAAAAATATTATTTTAAAAACCAAGGTGTTCCTTTAATTATTATGTTAGTTGTTCTTGACCTAGGTTTTAACTTATACTAAGGAACGTTTCTTCTCTATAGACTTTTAAACTCCTAAACTTTTATTTCATTACACACCGTTTATGTTTAGTACAACTACAGCGTAGCATTTTACACGAATTCGACGCTGCTCCACAAATGGTACGAGTCGACCATGTGAATACCACCTTGTCATTAGGCTTAGCTAAATACGCGAGTGAAGGAAATATATTGTCTTTCTACGATTCTTCTGATAAAGGGAGCAACCGGAGACACTTTCTCCCTTCCTCTTCCCTTCTCCTCCTCACCAAAACGTTTGCTAACAAGTTTCGCCACTTGTCGGTGACTTAAACGTTTGAAGAAAGAGATAGACCTATTCCTTCTTACATTTTTATATGTAAACATTTGAAGAAAGATTCTCCGTTTTATAAAGCTAAGTTTAAATAAACTCCTGCAAATATTATATTAGGACAGAGAATACAACATTGCTATAATTTTTTCTCAGGCGGTTGTGTTTTATTCGCTATATCAAAACAATTTAATGCAGTTTTAGTTAAGTAATATCGTTACAATTTCAGAAGGAATATACAGAATAGTTATAAATAGACCGAGAGTACTTTAGGTGAAATGTCATTGGTGATATAGTACATGCTTGATAATTTATGAAGTGTTCGTATTTAAACGATTTTTTACATCTGATGATGATTATGTACATCTGTTTAAATAAACTTGTTAACTAAAACATTATCTAATTACGAAATATAGGGTTAAGCTATGTTGGAGGCGTTGTGCAAAGGAAGAACTTTATTAAATTTATTATATTCTTCATGTACGCGCAACATTGGGATAGTCAAAGATCTAGACAATTGAGCACGACTCACATTTCACCAGGGCTTATTTATGACAACGTGACAGGTGGTGAGGCTGTCTCTGTGTCCAAGCCAGTGATAAGCACATAATTTTCGAAGAAATAAAGTCATTGGCACAAACTCGAGAGACGCCTGATTCGAATTTCTGTAAATCAACCACTTGGCTATAATAGCGGAGGTATTAGAGCTCAAAATTTATTAGCGCCATGCAAATTCTTGTCTCTTGCGGGGACGGGAAAGGAACGGAGGATAATATAGCAATATTTTTTTTTATCTATCTCTTCACGTGATACAAAGCACGCGAACATTGAATATTTTGGTTTTCTAACTGAGAGCGCAACATTAAAAGTTCATGCACGGGTAGTATACGGGACTTGTGTTCCCAACGCCGCAAAACCGGACCCCGTTGCTCATTAGCGGCTCAATTTTATTGTCATATCAAGCGTTAAACCCGTTCGTGTAACGAAAAAACGTGTGCCCGCCAATAATGGCGCCTGCACCCATTTTAGTTATATTCCAGACGGCTTAGCAATTATACGATCGTAAAAACAATGTTTTCTATGGGAATCGTGCGTACGATTGTAACGCACAATCTGGTTTTACTATTTTAGTCCACTAACCGACAATTACAGTGGCCTATTTTAAGCCAGCTAGTGAAGACCGATTGAGGTATTGACTGGTTATGACAGTTTTCTGTGTTATAGATTACTGACGCAATGTCGGTGCAGAGTTTAAATAAAAACATAAAACGGAGAATCTTTCTTCAAATGTTTACATATAAAAATGTAAGAAGGAATAGATCTATCTCTTTCTTCAAACGTTTAAGTCACCGACAAGTGGCGAAACTTGTTATCAAACGTTTTGGTGAGGAGGAGAAGGGAAGAGGAAGGGAGAAAGTGTCTCCGGTTGCCCTCTTTATCAGAAGAATCGCAGAAAAACATATTTCCTTCACTCGCGTATTTAGCTAAGCCTAAAGACAAGGTGGTATTCACATGGTCGACTCGTACCATTTGTGGAGCAGCGTCGAATTCGTGTAAAATGCTATGCTGTAGTTGTACTAAACATAAACGGTGTGTAATGAAATAAAAGTTTAGGAGTTTAAAACTCTATAGAGAAGAAACGTTCCTTAGTATAACTAAACCTAGGTCAAGAACAACTAACATAATAATTAAAGGAACACCTTGGTTTTTAAAATAATATTTTTAAGGAGTAGTATAAGCACCTAGAGAAAGGTAGGAAGAGTTGGGTTAGAATAGATCAAAAAATCACCTGGAGGTAAATTGCACTATTGCAGCTCACAACACATCTAAGCCAAAAAAAATTATAGCAATGTTGTATTCTCTGTCCTAATATAATATTTGCAGGAGTTTATTTGAAGCTATCGTTGCCGAATATGTCAGTCCTTTATACTCAGTATGTGTAATATGTAGATATAATTATAGTAGTTAATAGCTTTCCACTTGAGGAATAAGTGGGGAACAGAGGCGGAGTCGTACCGAGGGTACAACACGCTTTTGTTGCAAAATTTGCTGCACCTCTCTTATGTGATTCACAATAAGCCCCCTGTTGCTTAGATGATTCAGACTAGTAGGATGAATAAGTGGAGAATTAATAGTGAACTAAAATCTAATACTCCTCCTTGAATGAAATCATCCAAAGGGCTCTTGTTTCTATAAATATTCCCTCGGTTTTAGAGCCTTATGGAATATTTAGGGAGGATGGTAAGAGACCCTAAGGCTTAACTTTAGTCCCTTGGGAGAGAGGCAAAGCTCTTGCGCCGATACACTAGCGGCCTCTCACATCAAGGGTACTTCAATAAGGGCCGAGGCGGTATTAGAGACAGCTGAATCGGGTTAGTGGCATAAATATGAATCTTTGAAAGGAGAATATATATTTGTTTCATTTGTCTTAGAGATGATCGGTCCGTGGGATCTCCGCGCGATGCAGTTTCTTAAAGAATTGTATCCGTGGCTGGTCGTAGCCGCTGATGACAAGAGGGCTGGTTATTTTCTCGCTCAACCAGCCAGCGTTCCTGGTACCATGCCACGAGGAGTAGGGCTCTACGATTATAATACTTTTTAGTTAATAAGCATTGTAAATAGTAACATAATTTTGTTTCTGTAAATAAAGTATTGTTCATTTACTAAAACAAATAAGGTGAATATGAACATAAAAGGAGACGACGTAAACCGAGGCAGATTTTGAGCTACACATGAAATTGCTCGAAGAAGACCAGTCAAGAGCATTCGTATCGGGATCCTAACTTGGTGTGATTCGCATTTCAATTTTGACATTCAAAGTTTGCAAACAAAACGACCCTGTATCATTACGTCAGAACTCTGCTCCTTATGGAAGCATTTCGTATTTCTTAGTTTGCGACGCAGATTAAATTTTGACTTTTTTTAAGTTGACGTCGTTGTACGAAATGACGAAACAATTCTGTTTACTTCGTTGTAGGAATTGAACTGCATTAATAGGTTAAGGTAAGGCGCATTTCACCGATGGCTATCTTGTGAGGGATCATGTGTGAAGAAAAAGAAGCATTTCAATTTACAACAAAAGGCTGATGTAGTATCGGAATTTTTTTTCTATGTAGTCAAAAATGAGGATGTATATCAGGAATGAAATTAATTTTTTTTTGTACATTAATGGTTTCGGAACCAAGGACATACTATACTTCTGAACGCAAACACACAATGCAAAAGTGACTTTATCTCTAATGCGTATCATTTATACTAATATTTATCGATTACGGCATTCGAAACAATAGGTCGATTACATTGTGTTCATTGGTAAAGAACGGATCACCCGTTATTTAGTCTCGTAACCTAGGCTACCTAGTTTTCCTTAGGATTATAAACCAGTAAACAGTTTATAACTATTAAGTTTACATTGAATAAAATGAAATGAAAATTTTAACTTTAATGTTAATTGTATTTTGAAATAAAAATGAAAACTTTATGTTACGTACTAAAACTCTACAAAATAAGGCTAAAAACGTGTTGTTGAAAGTGCAACCTAAGTGTATTTTTAGAAGTATCAATGCGTGTAAGTATTAAAAGTAAACGTATTATAAAATACAGATCAAAGTGATGACATACTGTTGCCATTGTAAATAAAAAATACTTCTTTATTTAATCTATAATTTCTATTATTATTTTCTGGCTTGGACTTAAAAACCGCGACGGGCTCACCACCTGTCACGTTGTCCCGAAAATATCTTTGGTGGAAGGTGGGTCAAAGGGACTTAATTGTCTAGATTAGACCTCTGTCTACCCCTTTATTGGGAATTGCGTGAAGATATTTATTTTATTTATTTTTTATATAATTTTAATAATGATGTAAGTATTCTAAGTATTCCGTATTAGCGAACTTCTGCGCCTTTTAGATTATATCCGACCAGACCGTTACGAATTATTTTCAATTTTAAATGTAGTATATGCAATTTACGCAATATTCCCAACACGGGGGTAGACAGGACTTAACAACGAAATCCTTTCGACACATGTTTCATCGAAGCTTGGACAATGTGACTAGTGGTGAGCCTGTCGCCGTCTTAGTATCCCAGCCAATAAGTGATGTATTTCCATATATTCATATTAACACCATTGACTCGCGAAAAAACATTCATATTAATTACACAAATGTTTGCCTCTAGCGGGATTCGAACCGACAACTTTCAGCTTCGATAGGCAAGAACACTCCCTACTAGATTATTTTTAAAATAACCCGATTAAATTTAAAGAAAATATTTCTGTATAGACCGTATATTTATCTAAAACGGATTAGAAATATAGTGCGAAATCATGTTATCGCACAAATTAATTTTAAAATTAGCGCATGTCATCAAAAATGTAAATTTTAAACTTTTAAGTAAACAGAGACGGTTTAAATTTCTAAATAATTTTAGCCGCAACCTCGAATAATTTTATGCCTCATTATATCTGCATACGATAAAACATTCGTTTGAAACCACACAAAAACTCGGTCACCGATTTTCTAGATAAACATCTCGGTGCAAATTGACGTATGACCTAATAACACATAACGATTTTTTTTTATAAAAAAAAGTAGTCTAGTTTTAAAAATATAACACATTATACCATACAATTTTAAGAATGTGCTGAAATAAATGTACCCGACATTCAAGACTGATCCCTTGACCGAGAGAACGTAAATACCTGACTAATAACACCTTCAGTGCGTTGACCGACCAGGTGGCGTCTGTACATGATTATTAGCTAACGTCCATTCCAAGTGTAAGTTTGTTTGTGTTTTAAGCCACGTGTTATAAGTGTATCTGTGTGTCTGTCTATGTTATCGTAACTCCCAAACAAACGGATAAATTTTGATGCAAATTTCTCTGTTCGAAAGCTAATGTGAAAAATTAAGCATAATTATAAAAAAGTGACGAGATACGAGTTATCTCGTAGAGCAGTTGCCAATGTGATTTACTAATGTTAATAAGAGTTTTATGGGGAATTCATCTTGCGGGAGATCCTATATCCTACAGCGGACTTATCCCATAGAGTGAGTATAAAATCGTGGTCAAGTTAAATTTTGGAGTTTGATTATATGTTTACGTGACGTCCCCGTCTAGGTGATAATGCATTTAAAACTTTTACTGATCTCTTGATTTAGTACTGATTTCCGTAAGATACACTGTCTCTGAGCTTGCTCTCAAACCTTCAGCTCTGTCACATATGCCATCTACTCATTCTATTTAAATAATTCTTTTTTTAAAATATAAATACCAAAGTGCTGATGTGGGTATATTATTAGTGTGATAACACACTAACACCCACGTAAAAACCTCGCTGAATGAAGTTTGAGATAAATTTATTGTGGCGTGATTCCCAAAGTATACACACTATTCACGTAAGTATTCGTATTCGTTAAGTACTCACACTATAGGTCATAAGACGCGAAAAATTTTCTTTTTTATTTTCGAATTCGGACATTTAAATACTCATTGTAGATCAACGCAAATCAATTATTTAAATATCTGAGGTTTCCGCATATTCGTTATTTGCGAATGACCGAACTTATTGCCTCTGGCAGCTCAATCCAGCAATAGTGATTTGACGCCCAACCTATCGATGGTGGTGGCAGTATTGCCTCTTTAATCCATTTGTACCGCTACGACGTGATTAAATAGACACACTCAAAAACTTTCGAATCCATTATAGTGTTATAGAAAATATGCAAAAATGCAGAGAATGCTAGCATTAGTTGTTTCTAAAATTGTAATTTCTCAAATCGCTTAACTTTGCACATGTTAACGCGTGTACATTTGGCATGTGGGTCATGCCCGTTACACTCTCGAAGAATCGTAATTCTCGATCCTTACGTCATAGCAAATTATACGTATTATTTTCATCTTCACGCAATTTCCAAAACTGGAGTAAGCAGATTTTCACAGTAATTTTTCACTATTAGCCGTTATCATGAAAGCGTTATATTTGTTGTTTGTAGAGAGCTATGCGTACTTATTTAGTCGCATACTAATTGATTCTGACAAATGTGCGGAGTTTAATTAGTTACGGAGTAAAGACAGAGGTCTATACGATGAAGTTCTTGCGACCCACTTATCACCGAAGACATTTTCTGGGACAACGTGACAGCTTGTGAGCTTGTCGCTTGTATTAACCTGCCTGTAATTGTAAAAAAAAAATTCGTAATCGTTACGTTTTGTACGATCAAGATAACAGAAGCAGCCTGACACATTCAGGTGTTGCATTTTCTTATAAGGTTGACCTACTGTTTGTCCATAGCTATTATAATATTCAAGACTTTATCCCTTAGATACTACGTTTACGATATCTACGAGAAAAAGGGTGTTATTTTATAAAGCAGATATCACACAGAAAATTTCGCCCGTCTAATATATTTAGTATACTCCATTCATGCATTTATTATATTTTAAGGTTTGAATTGTTTAAAATAATTCTTGTTTTTTTAATGACGCACTGTCGGACGTTAAACTGCGTGCGCCCTAATTTCAATGATTTACTTGTCCAGAAATATTCTTTGAGCTGGAAAATTGTCACGTCTAAATCTGTTCTCCAAAGCCCCAAGCTTTGTTTTATTACCCGTGCACACTGTTCACTATATGTAAACATTATATTTTTTTGATGCAATCTTATTTTCTGTACAAAAATCCCGACTTGTTGGTGAAATATTATTTGGCATACGCGCTATTCACTGATAATCGACCGAGAAATTTATCGTCGGCTTTCCCCAGTGGATTAAAGATTGTGTCTTTCCTTATGAACATTATTTTGTAGAAAATAATCAAATCTTCCCTAGTCTTCCCTTAGGACACATATTGCAGGTTCAAAGTTTGAATGGTATTTTGATTATCCAATAATCTGGTGTGTCGCGATTCCTTCGAACTGAAGGGATGGAGATTCCAATCCTGCTAGAATCATCTTGAATGTGAATGTTTATACTACAATTTCTATTGTTTACGTCATCGTCATTCAGTTATCAAGTCACAGAAAAATCTACTTGTGTGTGCATTAACACTCACATATTATTATTATTTTTAGAAATATCTTCACGCAATTCGCAATACAGAGTAGACAGAATTCTAGTCTAGACAATTAAGTCTTTTCGACCCACATTCCACTGAAGATATTTTTGGGACAACGTGACAGGTGGTAAGCCTGTTGCCGTCTTTATATCCAAGCCAACGATATAATTTGTACATAATTTTTGAAAACCCATTGGTACGAGATTGGGGATCGAATTCGGGCGTTTGACTCGAAATTCCGACCACGCTATCGTGACTTTTTTATTTATAAAATATGCATTGTGTTATTGGCCTAAAAATATCTTGAGGGTTGCAATGGGCATCTATGGGACCTAACCTTAAATATTGTAATGACAACTGACAAATTGCATGATAATGATAACCATTTTAAATTTTAATCATATCAAAATAACCTGAATGGCGAACAACTAATGATACTACAAGTCCAACCGTTTTTACACGTATTTAATGTCAATTTATTTGAAAATATAGCACGTGTTCTGTGTTTTATTTAGTTTCGATTCGGTAATCTTGACGAAGTGTCGGGAGATCGAACGGTTATTACATCAAACGAACGCATCGTCTGACGCCGGGACGGGCTATTTATTCCTCATCGGCTGCAGACTGCCGGGAGTTAGCGTGCGAATGGCACAGTTAACTAATAGTTACGTAGTAACTTATAAGTAATCTGTGCCAATAGCCAATAGCGACGTATCCCTTTGCGCAGTTATCGATTAGCATCGATTCATGTGTAGAATCTCGCTCATATAACGTGTCTACACAATGTTCTCGTAGAGATGGAAAATGTTAAATAAACAATTGAAAGGAAATGAGTTTCCGTTTCACTTATAGCACTAATAAATACAATAGGTTTTCGTATTAGAACTGATGTACACACAATAGTACGCAAACTATAATCAGTTAAAGAAGTAGGTAGTAAGTTTATATTTGATATTTAAAAAAAAATATAAAATATCTTCACGCAATTCCCAATACAGGGGTAGACAGAGGTCAAGTCTAGACAATTAAGTCCCTTTGACCCACCTTCCACCGAAGATATTTTTGGGACAACGTGACAGGTGGTGAGCCCGTCGCCGCCTTTGTGTCCAAGCCAACGATGAAATTCGTACATAAGTTTTTGAAAAACTCATTGGTACTGCCACCTGGGGATCGAACTCGGGTCTCTCGACTCGAAATTCCGACCACCCAACAACTCGGCTATCGTGACATGGCATTTGGCTATGGGTATTTGATATATGTTTTGTAATATGGTTTTACAGAATATGGTTTTACATTAGTTACTTCATTTATTAATATAGGTAATCCGTATTCTATTATCCATTTGTCATTAAAAAAGTATCTTCACGCCATTGCCAATACTGGGGTAGACAGAGGTCTAGAAAATTAACTTTATTTGACTCCCCTTTCACCGAAGACATTATTTGGGACAACGTGACAGGTGGTGAGCCCGTCGCCGTCTGTATGTCCAAGGCAACGATATAAATCGTACATATGTTTTCTGAAATAACTTTAGTACGAGCCTCCCACGTGGGGACCGAACTTGGGTCTCTTGACTCGATTTTCGATCACCCATCCACTCATATTTGCCATTAAGGATATTATATTTAGGTACTTCTAGGTACATATTTTAGCACACTTCATATCTTAAGGTTAGGATCTGTTGTCTTTTGTATTTTTTTTATTAAATAAGTACATAAATAAAAAAAATATTTCTCGTTGTATTAAATCGTAAGTTAATGCAATGATTTTTGTCATACATAAAAAATATTGTATAAACAAATTCTTAAATTATTTTCCATAGTATACTGCGTTAGGCACCTGGTGTGCATATGCTTCAGTTAAAGGTAAGTCGAAAAAACCTAATTATCTTATCCTCTGTCTACCCCAGCAAGTAAACTAAACCTAGTACACTAAATACTATTTAGTTTCAGCTAGTTAGGAATAAGATATACGCAAGAAAAGATAATTACGATCGCTGTAACTAAATAAATAACTGCACATAAACTAGCGCTATTTTGGTTACCATCAATCGAAACTTTAGAGATTCTTGGCAAAAAGCTGGTTGTTTTTGCCAAACGTAGCAAATTTCACACATTTGACGTGATATTCTAAAGGATTTTTTAATGACTGTCGTAAGTTAGCCAAAGTAATCATATTAAAGATTACATTAAATAAAAAAACTGTTTTATGTAGAATGTGCGCAAGTGGTAATAAGAAAAATATTAAAAAAAATTTTTTTTCTAATTTTTTTACTGCGATGGGCTCACCACCTATCACGTTGTCCCGAAAATATCTTCGGTGGAAGGTGGGTCAAAGGGACTTAATTGTCTAGACTAGACCTCTGTCTACCCCTGTATTGGGAATTGCGTGAAGATATGTAGTTATTTATCAGTTTAATTATGATAAGTACCAATTTTTTAATAGTTGAAAACATTTAAACCAGCCTATAATGTAAAAATTTTTTTGCTGTGCTGTTGCGTCACCTGCATGACTTAAAAATTAAACCTCTTTCATTCTCCTCTTTCGCCTCTAGTAATGGTGATGACGGCATTCATTTTTTTTTATTATTATTATTGTCTAGTGTGTATAGCATAGGAATATTCCACCTAGTGTCTTCTAAGGGAAAAGCAGCCTAGAAATTCCTATTCGCTACCGACCAATGGCAGGATAATCATCTCATAAAATAACAAAACAAAATTGAGCACGGACAGCGGGTAAGGTACTGCTATCGCCTATCCGCATGCCTTGCGTGGCGTTTGCGGCAAACAGTCCCGCGCGGAAGATTCCTATGACCTGCAGAGGACTTTTACAGCCGTTATGAAGATCATTAAATTTTATTTATGCTGAATCCCGATCGTGTCAGTTGATTTTTTAAAATGTCTCATTTATTTAGAATACTGAATTCCGTTTATTTTTATCTATAAAGAGAACCATAAAACATTTAACGTTATTAATATTCGGTGTACGTTTCTTGTCTTTATTACAGTACTTATGTATTTGAATCTTCAATTTATCCGACCATTTGGCAAGGTCTTGCAACTGAATATGAAGTCAAGCATCAATTAAAGTAATATATGAATATTTAACATGTATTTTAACGCGACATATAATTATGTGTTGGTGATTTCTATAATTCCATTCCATTCTGTAAATATAGTATTTAAATACAATAAGTAATGTATATGAGAGTTCCAAGTAGTGGAATATTTATGGTCAGAGCTGGTACATAACTGAACATTCAGTGTACATCCCAAATATGACGATTTGAAAAGATTAAAGGTGGTAGATTCCTTCCCTATCTTCGTTAGTACCACATTTGCCCGTCATTGTCGCCAAACAGGAGTGTTCTAACCACAGTGTTCTGGTTCTAAACGTATATCAGAGAGCCTCTTATTTATGGGCTGCTAAGCTCTCTATCTTAGTACCCAAGGTTGACAACATATATTTAACTATCTTCCATTGAAGTTGTTTAAAGACTATCTGTAGACTATCAGTAGATAAAAAAATAATTTTTAAACTATTAAATACGAGATTCATTCCCCAAGTAGAATGTATTATGTCTTGATAACTAGATGTTGTTAACATGCATATAAAATTAAATAAAATTTTAGCCACAAGCGGAATTCAAACTCGCAAACCATATATATTGGATGCATAACTATTTAAAATATAGATGCGTAATGGATTTCTGTGTTAAAAAAATTGCATTTGGAGTTTTACCCAATTTTTGGTACGAAGTTGTAAAGTTTTGAAGGTCCATCGGTCGGTTGCATTACGACGTGTACGTAAACTAAAATAGTCGCGCGGACGACTGCTCCGCGACCGAGTTAGCCGGCGCAGTGCGCCCGCGGAGCCCTCTCAGGCCGGTTCTATTTCCAAACGATGTCTCGACATATCCCGGCCCGCTCGCGACAGTAATACTGCACGCGACTGTGAAATGGCACTGGACTTTCATCGCGGGAAAAACTTCCGCCATTGTAAGAGACGCAAGCGCATCGGGACGTAGAACACAATGCCGCACGCACAAAGCAACGCCCAGCCAAAACCCATCAATGGCCTTAAAGGCACTGTCAAACCTCTAAGCGTTCAGTTACCAAATAAGAATTGCAATGGCAATATAACACCTTCTAAAGGACCTCTGTCGCCAAATTCCAATGGACCGCTCTCACCGCCCATACTGGATGCGACTCCAAAGAAACCGCCGAAAGCACCCCCAAGTCGGCCGATATTGCCAATGAAGAAGTCCAAAACGCTGCCTATTAATTTCGAGGATAAATTTCCACCAAAAATTTCCACCAGCGTACTCAGTGGTAAAAAGCTTTTGATAACTAAACCTTTAAAAGAAGTGCAAACTATTCAAAATAACACTCCGGAAAATGGAAGATTGTTAGTAACTCGGTCGCCAAGTCCTTCATGTAAGAGGAGCATGTCCCTATCAGTGGAGACAGGTTCGATCGCGGAACTTGCTAAAAGACATGGATCAAATGGAAGCGTTATTATTTCACGTTCACCGAGTCCGTCATCTTACAGTAGTATAAAGAGTTCAACTAGTCAATATTCAACATGCAGTAGCAATGGCACTTTCGTGCCGTTATCGAGATCATCTAGTGTGAACTCCACATTGTATGACAGAACTCCAACTCCTCGAAGAATGTATCCACAATCTTGCAATTCTACAAACGGCGTAGATCTAAAAGAACTTAGATCCAAAGAACAATCACCTGTGGTATTTGACGCCAATTTATCGTTTGTACTTGGATGCAACAAGCAACCTATTAGACAAAAATTCAAACCGGTCGCAGCCCATTTGGAAGAAGGAACGTCATCCAATTACTTAAGCTCAAAAATTGAAAGTTTTTTGAAAAGAACAGATCATGTCATGGACGAGTGGCGTAGACTAGGGCACAAGGATGAACCAGATTTGGATAAATACTTTAGTGGCCGAAAGCGAAACATTGGTAGATCGAAATCGGCTACAAATATCATGATCAAAGGATTCACATTGTTCAGTCGCAACGGCAGCAGAGCAAGTAGTGTCTGCAGATCTAGTCGTGGAATTTCGGAAGACAGAACCACCGTTTCTGAAGCAGACGAGGTCGGTGAATCACCCCCCACGATTTTTGTTTTCGACCTTACAATCGTTTAAATAGTTTTCTATGCTGCTTTAGATGACCTACCAAAACTAGAGTAATAAATTACTCTCGGCCTTTCAGATACTTTTCCACACCGTCGGTGGCGCTTACACTAGCGCTAGTTGGCTAGTTATTATCGTGTATCCTAACCGGTGCCAAAAAATTTTTTTATTCATTGTTTCGATACAAATAAGTGAAATTCTTGGCCATTGGTCATAGTTACCCATCAACGTTGTCATTCAAATTCTAAGAGGAAACGAGCTTCTTCACCTGATTCGCAATTTGTTGCATAATCCGACGCAAATGCGGTTTTAAACTTAGAGGAAGCGTACACTTGGCAGTAGTAAACTAAAGAAAAGTTTGTTTTTAACGAACCTCCCACTCGCGACTTCAGTGCGTTCCAATTTTAAACCGCTGTTGTTTTGAATTATTACCAGCTTGTTATTAGGCCATTCAGAGTCGACGTTGATGATAAATAATGCGTCAATTAAAACCTTTTTACAGTGCAGCATAATAGACATTGTTAGATGCAGATTAATAATAATTAATGAAGCCATTAACTGGCGGTCGATGTATTAATGTCTAAAAAAGGTAGAGTGAAACGTATTACACTAGCATGAAAGACGTTAATATTTTTTGTTTTAAAAAATAATAAAAATGATAATTTTTCGACAACTGATAAGTAATTTCAAAGTTGTTAATATTGACCAAGTCATTATCTTCATTCAATATGGTCCGTAACAGGCGTAAGGTAGTACATATTAATTCCGAATAAATTTCTCTAAGTTTTAATGATTTATTTGATTTTTTTAATGATTTCATTTATTATAATCGATTTTAGTACTAAGGTTATGCGTTAGCTTCTTCTATTTATTTTATTATTTATTATTTATTTATCTTCACGCACAATCCCTGACGGGGTAGCCAGAGAGAATTGTGATTGATTGTGCGTGAAGCTTCT
Source organism: Sericinus montela (assembly GCA_029286605.1). Taxonomy (NCBI): domain Eukaryota; kingdom Metazoa; phylum Arthropoda; class Insecta; order Lepidoptera; family Papilionidae; genus Sericinus; species Sericinus montela. Next base: position 259,930 of record JAGSMR010000038.1, read on the forward strand.
ATATTTTCAATATAATAGATTTATTTTTGTTATGGTTCTTTCTTCGTATATGTATCACTTCCATGCATGTAAGTGGAGCATAGTTATTGGTATCGTACTAATAAGTATATCGTAATTCGAAGCTGAAAAATTCATTTTATTTTAACATACGTCAAATTGTTTCTAACATTATGTTTGTTGTCATCAGCTATCGGAAGTTGGCGGAGAGCTGGCAGAGGAACGCGCGGCGGCTGCTTTGGCCACCGAGAGGGCAGACGCCGAGGCGGCTGAACGGCTGAGGGTTGAGAGGGACAACAGAGATCTGGTCGCCAACAATCAACGGCTCCAGCAGGTAATACTTATTTTATTTTAATTGTTCGGTTATTAAGAATTAAAGTATCTTTACGCCATTCCCAATACAGTGGTAGTCATAGGTCTCGACCATTGAGTCTTTTCGATCCACCTTCCAACGAAAACATTTATAGTAGAACATGACAGGTGCTGAGCCCGTCGCCGTATTTATCTCCAAGCCAACGATATAAATCGTGTACATAAGTTTTGAAAAACCCCATGGGCACGAGCCTTGGAGATCGGACCCTGTCATTTGGCTATCGTGACTTCTCCGACAAGTTAATTGTTCGGTTTAGTTCGATATGATTTCCCACTAAGAAATATTTTATTTATTTATTCAGAGCTGGCAACTGATGAGAAAGATATAATGTTTTTCCGCCTTGAAACCGGACTGTAATAAAATTTATCTATAGTAACATCGTCGTCAAGTAAAGAAAACAATTACTTCTTGTATTTACGCGAATGCTACACATCACAACGAGCATCCCCCATCAGTCGCCCCCCCCCCCCGTGACCACGATGCTGTAAAGCATCCGAAACGTCGGGAAGTAAAAATAGTTTGTTAAAAACTAAGTAAACACGCGATGTTCCGAAATCGTTTTATTAAGGATAAAGAAAACAAACTAAAAGTAATCTGGGACTTTTCAGGCGTCCGAACGTCTAGAGTTAGAGCTTCTCCATTGGCGGTCCGCGGAGAACGGAGTAGAGCCATCAGACTCCGAAGGCTCCGAGGCAGAGAGTGGAATCGGTAGCGACAAGTACAAGCGTCGTTATGAACAGGCGCATAGAGAGCTGCAGCTGTTGCGCGCCCAGCTACGGAGGCAACACGAGGATGACCTGGAACAGCTCGTCACAGTCAAGAAGCAACTTGAGAAGAAGGTTTGTAGTTTGTTTACGTTACATCAACTTACTTACTTATACAAATTCTAAAAGAAAACCAAATACAACATACATAATATCTACAAATTAATTGAGGTTTCTTCATTGTTATTTGAGTAGGGTGCGCATGACTGATCTTTCATGTTCATGATCTTTGTAAGTTAGGCGATCATGATGCAATCTATCATACAAACAATTGCCTTAGTACAACCTTTATATAATTCTAACAAGCTAATAGTCCGCTTTAGGCAACATTTCAATTCTTAAATCGCGGGTGTGTGACACTGATCCATTTTTAATTAATAATAATAATAATAATATCTTCACGCAATTGCCAATACAGGGGTAGACACAGGTCTAGTCTAGACAATTAAGTCCCTTTGACCCACCTTCCACCGAAGATATTTTCGGGACAACGTGACAGGTGGTGAGCCCGTCGCCGCCTATATGTCCAAGCCAACGATATAGTTCGTACATAAGCTTTTGAAAAACCCATTGGTACGAGCTTGCCACTTGGGGATCGAACTCGGGTCTCTTGATTCGAAATTCCGACCACCCAACCACTCGGCTATCGTGACTTTTAATTTAATTTAAATTAAATCGCATTTTAATTAAATTAAATATTTATTAATTGCGATCGATATAAATAAAATCTTTTTGTAAAAACTAATTCTGTAAATTATCTACGCTTTCCTTTTAATTTTCCTGTGGCTTTTTGTGTGTGTCTGTATGCGTGTGTTTTTATTATTTTCGTTTCGAATTTCAGTAACAGTGAATTAATTCACAAAGTAAAAACAACATATCATGAAATATTTTCATAAAGAGAAGTAGGCCACAACGATATTTTATCAGAGATCCGAAATTCAGTTATCTCACATCATTCTCAATCAACCATGAAGCTGATAGTTCATAAATGATAGTATATCTGTTATCATAACATAGTTGAACATAGCCACCTTTGTATATTAGTCGTGTTTTTAATTAATTAACAAAACGCGTATAATAATCCGAACGCTAATTAATAACTAAAATATTTTTAATAGTTAAAAGAGACTGCGTTGCTACTACAAAAATTTGTCGTTTCTATTTACGTAACTTTTTTTAGCTTTGTGTTAGTTAGTAGTTAACTGTTTTTTTTTTATGTATATAATTGACTTTGAAAAATAAACTTCTTAAGTTAACTTTAATAATCCAAAACGTAAGATGTTAATACATAATGTATAAAAGAATTAGAAAAGTGTAAACATTTCAAGTAATGGATGTACAATGTGAAAAGGTCAGTGTTCTTATAATTCTTAAGGACGCCGATTCGGATACGAAAATATTCGAAGAGTTGTTAGTTTAATCCATTAGTTTTTTCATTTTAACTAACTTCCTAACAATATCAATTTACGAATTTCGGTAAAGTGCTCTTCGGTGAAAATTACTACTTTGTTAACATTCCTTATGTTTTCTCGTGATTTCCATCGATAGAAGAGAACGATTTTGGCTTAGAGATCTCTAATAAATATACAATGTAACAGATCGATACAAGCTATACAATACCAGGATATGTATCCAAGTGTTGTATACGTTGTGTATGTTGATGACCGCCAAGGAAACCACTTTCACTTTAAAATATTCCCAACACAGGCGTAGACAATTAAGTCCTTTCGAACCACATTCCATCGAAGACATTTTTGAGACAAAGTGACCGGTGATGAGCCCGTCGCCGTCTTTATGTCCAAATCAACGATATGATTCGTACTTGCCTGCCACCTAGGGATCGAACTCGTCTCTTGACTCGAATCCCGATCACCCAACCTCTCGGCTACCGTGACTATTTTTATATTCATTAAATCATAGTTTGTTACACATTTTATACTGACGTCTTATTTTAGGTCCAAGATGCATACGAAGAAGTGGAAGAGCAGCGAGCCGTGGCCGCGAGCTGGAAGCGCAAACTGCAGAAACTCACCAACGATATGGCCGACCTCAGGTCTCTACTCGACGAACAGGTAACGAACCCTAATAATTTATTTTCTTACCACATGGTATATATTGTAGTCTCTTATAAGGGGGCCTTTGTTGTAAGGAGAATTTGCCATAATTGCCACCCCCAGCACCAGGAATATTACTTTATTTTAACCTGGAATTTTTTGAGATTATAATCTACTATTTAGATATTATGATTAGGATAGATACATATATACATACATACACAACGGCCAATCAAAGTCCACTGCAGGAGTTAGGCCTCTCCCGTAGGGAGGATTTGACGTAATCGCCACGCTCGGCAAGCGCATTGGCGATCGCAGTGGCAGATCAATCGCACCTCAGACGCTGCTGCCCATCTGCGGTCTGATCATTTTGGTCTGATATTTTTAGAGATGGTTTTCCCGCCATCGTTCCCGTTTTTATAACGATATTCAAGGCTGCTTCCTTTAGTCGCCTTTTACGAAACCCAGGGGAAGAAAGGGTGTGGCAATATACACCGTCACCACACGGTCCGTTAGGATAAATTAGTTAAATATTTGAGTGCTCGAAGGTTTAAGTTGCGATTTCGAATTTTCGTGATCTGTGACACGTTTGAGAGATGAATGTATATGTTTTTAATCGAATTTATATGTATTATACTATTAATTATCTATGTGCTCATTTACTATGCTGCTTTTGATTGTTTACGTGATAAGTTTTTTTTTTCTGAGTAAAGTTAATGTGCCGTCCGCCCGCAGACGTGCCGCAACAATTTGCTGGAGAAGCGGCAGCGCAAGTTCGACGCGGAGCTGCAGGCGGCGCACGAGGAGCTGAAGCGCGAGCGCGCGGCGCGCGAGCGGCACGCGCGCGAGCGCGACCAGGCGCTCGCCGACAAGTACGCGCTCGAGCAGAGCCTCTCCGTGAGTGCGACCAGTTTGTTGCTTTTTTTTTTCTCTTCTTTTATTTTAAATGTATTCATTGTCGCCAGTGTCTTGTATTAAAAAATATGTTTTGATATTATTATTAGTTATTTTTATGCTGAGATACCTTAATGTAGGTTACGTAATTTTTTTTTATAGCAAAGGGAGGCAAACGAACGGGTGGCTCACGTGATGGTAAGTGATTACCGCCGTCCATGAACATCCGCAATACCAGAGGCATAGCAGATGCGTTGCCGGCCTTGGGAGAGGAGTGTATTTTCTATAGTTACGTATAGTTTATATTAGGTTGGAAGTGATCTCTCCCAAACTATGGAAGCTCGGGCGGGAGCGCGGTGGTAGCATCGCAAGCTCGATATCACTCCCAACAACGGTGAAACTTACACGTTAACACAATTTTACTAATTAGAATTGTGTAAACGCGGAAACACAAATGTACAATCACACGCAGGAAGGCACCATAGGTTCGTCAGACTGCTCTGTTTTTGTTTGATATTTGAAATTGCTATCCCAACATTTATGGGTGACCTGTGTGGTGAATTTCCATTAGTTGCCTCTTAAAACACGTGCGAGAGATGACAATTTCAAATTAGTCGTGTTACAGCTTTTAAAACGCAACGTTCGTTGTCAGGAGGCGCGGCTGGAGGTGGAGCTGAAGGAGGAGCGGCTGGCGGCGGCGGCGCGCGAGCTGGAGGAGCGCGGCGGCGGCGCGCGAGCTGGAGGAGCGCGGCGGCGGCGCGCGAGCTGGAGGAGCGCGGCGGCGGCGCGCGAGCTGGAGGAGCGCGGCGGCGGCGCGCGAGCTGGAGGAGCGCGGCGGCGGCGCGCGAGCTGGAGGAGCGCGGCGGCGGCGCGCGAGCTGGAGGAGCGCGGCGGCGGCGCGCGAGCTGGAGGAGCGCGGCGGCGGCGCGCGAGCTGGAGGAGCGCGGCGGCGGCGCGCGAGCTGGAGGAGCGCGGCGGCGGCGCGCGAGCTGGAGGAGCGCGGCGGCGGCGCGCGAGCTGGAGGAGCGCGGCGGCGGCGCGCGAGCTGGAGGAGCGCGGCGGCGGCGCGCGAGCTGGAGGAGCGCGGCGGCGGCGCGCGAGCTGGAGGAGCGCGGCGGCGGCGCGCGAGCTGGAGGAGCGCGGCGGCGGCGCGCGAGCTGGAGGAGCGCGGCGGCGGCGCGCGAGCTGGAGGAGCGCGGCGGCGGCGCGCGAGCTGGAGGAGCGCGGCGGCGGCGCGCGAGCTGGAGGAGCGCGGCGGCGGCGCGCGAGCTGGAGGAGCGCGGCGGCGGCGCGCGAGCTGGAGGAGCGCGGCGGCGGCGCGCGAGCTGGAGGAGCGCGGCGGCGGCGCGCGAGCTGGAGGAGCGCGGCGGCGGCGCGCGAGCTGGAGGAGCGCGGCGGCGGCGCGCGAGCTGGAGGAGCGCGGCGGCGGCGCGCGAGCTGGAGGAGCGCGGCGGCGGCGCGCGAGCTGGAGGAGCGCGGCGGCGGCGCGCGAGCTGGAGGAGCGCGGCGGCGGCGCGCGAGCTGGAGGAGCGCGGCGGCGGCGCGCGAGCTGGAGGAGCGCGGCGGCGGCGCGCGAGCTGGAGGAGCGCGGCGGCGGCGCGCGAGCTGGAGGAGCGCGGCGGCGGCGCGCGAGCTGGAGGAGCGCGGCGGCGGCGCGCGAGCTGGAGGAGCGCGGCGGCGGCGCGCGAGCTGGAGGAGCGCGGCGGCGGCGCGCGAGCTGGAGGAGCGCGGCGGCGGCGCGCGAGCTGGAGGAGCGCGGCGGCGGCGCGCGAGCTGGAGGAGCGCGGCGGCGGCGCGCGAGCTGGAGGAGCGCGGCGGCGGCGCGCGAGCTGGAGGAGCGCGGCGGCGGCGCGCGAGCTGGAGGAGCGCGGCGGCGGCGCGCGAGCTGGAGGAGCGCGGCGGCGGCGCGCGAGCTGGAGGAGCGCGGCGGCGGCGCGCGAGCTGGAGGAGCGCGGCGGCGGCGCGCGAGCTGGAGGAGCGCGGCGGCGGCGCGCGAGCTGGAGGAGCGCGGCGGCGGCGCGCGAGCTGGAGGAGCGCGGCGGCGGCGCGCGAGCTGGAGGAGCGCGGCGGCGGCGCGCGAGCTGGAGGAGCGCGGCGGCGGCGCGCGAGCTGGAGGAGCGCGGCGGCGGCGCGCGAGCTGGAGGAGCGCGGCGGCGGCGCGCGAGCTGGAGGAGCGCGGCGGCGGCGCGCGAGCTGGAGGAGCGCGGCGGCGGCGCGCGAGCTGGAGGAGCGCGGCGGCGGCGCGCGAGCTGGAGGAGCGCGGCGGCGGCGCGCGAGCTGGAGGAGCGCGGCGGCGGCGCGCGAGCTGGAGGAGCGCGGCGGCGGCGCGCGAGCTGGAGGAGCGCGGCGGCGGCGCGCGAGCTGGAGGAGCGCGGCGGCGGCGCGCGAGCTGGAGGAGCGCGGCGGCGGCGCGCGAGCTGGAGGAGCGCGGCGGCGGCGCGCGAGCTGGAGGAGCGCGGCGGCGGCGCGCGAGCTGGAGGAGCGCGGCGGCGGCGCGCGAGCTGGAGGAGCGCGGCGGCGGCGCGCGAGCTGGAGGAGCGCGGCGGCGGCGCGCGAGCTGGAGGAGCGCGGCGGCGGCGCGCGAGCTGGAGGAGCGCGGCGGCGGCGCGCGAGCTGGAGGAGCGCGGCGGCGGCGCGCGAGCTGGAGGAGCGCGGCGGCGGCGCGCGAGCTGGAGGAGCGCGGCGGCGGCGCGCGAGCTGGAGGAGCGCGGCGGCGGCGCGCGAGCTGGAGGAGCGCGGCGGCGGCGCGCGAGCTGGAGGAGCGCGGCGGCGGCGCGCGAGCTGGAGGAGCGCGGCGGCGGCGCGCGAGCTGGAGGAGCGCGGCGGCGGCGCGCGAGCTGGAGGAGCGCGGCGGCGGCGCGCGAGCTGGAGGAGCGCGGCGGCGGCGCGCGAGCTGGAGGAGCGCGGCGGCGGCGCGCGAGATGACGAAATGGAGGAGACGAGGGCCAATGCTGCTAAGAAATTAAAAAGTTAGTTATCGTAAAAATATTGCATTCGAAAGACAGAACTTGCTAACCATTTAAATCTATTTCCCAATACTTCTTATTATTTACGATTCACCCCTTTCACCCCATTTCATCCCGTGAGTGTCGTTAGAGGCGATAAAGAAGTAAAGCCTTGGAAATGCCGTTGGCAACCAACACACTACGAGTTGACCATCTCAAACTTAAGTTTTTTTGAAAAACCCATTGGTACTAGCCTGCCATATGATGATTGAAAATTATGATGCTTATGATGGCTTATGGCTATGATGACTTAAAGATATTAGAGAAATATGTTTTGATGTCTCAGTGAACCAAACACTAGCAACACTCGAGATTTCAATTCACACGCTTGTATGCGTCCCCGCATTCACTATACGTGTAAACACACGCACACATAGCAAACGACCAAGTAAGAGACGCGTTCCTTTGCGGTTCGGTGCTCGAAATTTTTTTTTTTGTTTTTTTTTCTGTCAGTGCTCGAAAGCCAGCTGGAGAGCGAGCACGCGGAGCGCAGCCTGCTGCTGCGCGAGAGGCACGAGCTGGAGCGGCGGCTGGCCGCGCTCGAGGAGACGGCGCGCGCCGAGACGCAGGAGCAGGCGCAGCTGGTGCAGCGGCTCAAGAGGTGAACATTCATTCGTTCTCACGTTCATTCACTCATTCGCTCGTTATGTCGTTCATTGATTCATTCACTCATTTGTGTACTCATTCGTGCGGTAATACCTGGCGGCACGTACGATATGTAATCGTATATTTGTATTACAAAAACGAAAGTTAATTCTGTCTGTATTTAGCATTTGAATGACATAGGATATTTTTTTCACTAAATAACATTTTACATTTAACAAAGTGATGCGTAACTGTTATAAAATTATATCATATGACAACAGGTAACATTAAAACAATGAAACTGTTAAAATTTTTATGGAACTATATAAATAGTAAATGGATGTAATATAAGGAAAAATAAATAATTTAAATGATGTAAACGTAATAAAACTTAACGAAACTATTAAGTTTAAATAATAACTTCTATTTTTACTAATATTAATATTTCGATTTACGATAACAGAAAAGATGATTTCGAAAACTAAATGTGTATACCTAATAGAGTTAATCAATGTTAGTATATTTAAGAAATTTTTTAAATTTTTGCGTTTATATGTCAGGGACTTGAAGAGATACCGAGCGTTACTCCGTGATGCACAGACGATGCTGGAACAGAAGGAGAAGGAAGGTGGTGCCAAAGCTCAAATAAGACAGCTGAAAAATCAGGTTAGTGAGATGTAAAGTATTTTTTTTAGTTTTTAAACGACTATGTCGAACTTTGGAAAGCTTAAGCCGAAGATTCTATTTACTTTTCTGATGATTCACCTCGGTTACTGTTTCTATAAGAGAGGTGTCCCAAACTTTACCTAATTAATAAAATAAAAACGAATATTCAATGAATGTTGGAAATGCTCCCACGAGAAGTGAACCCGTTCACTCTCGCACAAATAATTTGTTTGTTTTGAAATATCCGGTAGCTGTTCCATGGAATGTGATTTACTTTTGTTTGAGAGTTTTAAAAATCCACCCTATATTTATGTATAAACATTTTGTGCTGTGTCCATAAAATTCGAAAAGTAGGATTAATTGAAGTTCTATACAGTGTTGCTTTTCTATATAAGAGTACTTTATATACTTTTATTACTAATTACTATCTGGAACGGGAAAGTAAATTATGTTGGGTAAATATGTGTTTTCTTTTTAGAATATTTAATTCCACTATAATTAACATAAGACTGAGCCGCAGAGAAGCGTGATTAGGTTTAGCTATTACCAAATAAAATTTTAAATATCTTCTTTCTCGCTTCTCTTTCTCGTCTCGGTTAGGTACGCCTTCTGAGTTCAGAATCCGTTTCAAATTGTGTACTGCCTTCGCGGCCTGAAAGGGCCCACGTATAAAACATCACACACAAAAATATTATTGGTAGTTGGACATATGTTATCTTCCTACCGAGTTCACAATCTTAGATAACCCGTTTACCATCTACCCGGCTAGAAAGGGGACAAGGATGAAACATTTTACACCACTCAAAACGAAAAAAAAAATATTTGTGCGATTCACACACGATAGAAGTGAAACTTCAATGAATCAACAAAAGAATGAGATGAATACATATAAATTAAACTTAATTTAACTTAACGAAACTATTAAGTTTAAATAATAACTTCTATTTTACTAATATTAATATTTCGATTTACGATAACGGAAAAGATGATTTCGAAAACTAAATGTGTATACCTAATAGAGTTAATCAATGTTAGTATATTTAAGAAATTTTTTTAAATTTTTGCGTTTATATGTTAGGGACTTGAAGAGATACCGAGCGTTACTCCGTGATGCACAGACGATGCTGGAACAGAAGGAGAAGGAAGGTGGTGCCAAAGCTCAAATAAGACAGCTGAAAAATCAGGTTAGTGAGATGTAAAGTATTTTTTTTAGTTTTTAAACGACTATGTCGAACTTTGGAAAGCTTAAGCCGAAGATTCTATTTACTTTTCTGATATTCACCTCGGTTACTGTTTCTATAAGAGAGGTGTCCCAAACATTTCCTAATTAATAAAATAAAAACGAATATTCAATGAATGTTGGAAATGCTCCCACGAAGTGAACTCGTTCACTCTCGCACAAATAATTGTTTGTTTGAAATATCCGGTAGCTGTTCCATGGAATGTGATTTACTTTTGTTTGAGAGTTTTAAAAATCCACCCTATATTTATGTATAAACATTTTGTGCTGTGTCCATAAAATTCGAAAAGTAGGATTAATTGAAGTTCTATACAGTGTTGCTTTTCTATATAAGAGTACTTTATATACTTTTATTACTAATTACTATCTGGAACAGGAAAGTAAATTATGTTGGGTAAATATGTGTTTTCTTTTAGAATATTTAATTCCACTATAATTAACATAAGACTGAGCCGCAGAGAAGCGTGATAGGGTTAAGTAATTACCAAATAAAATTTTAAATATCTTCTTTCTCCTTCTCTTTCTCGTCTCGGTTAGGTACTCCTTCTGAGTTCAGAATCCGTTTCAAATTGTGTACTGCCTTCGCGGCCTGAAAGGGCCCACGTATAAAACATCACACACAAAAATATTATTGGTAGTTGGACATATGTTATCTTCCTACTGAGTTCACAATCTGAGATAACCCGTTTACCATCTACCCGGCTAGAAAGGGGACAAGGATGAAACATTTTACACCACTCAAAACGAAAAAATATTTGTGCGATTCACACACGATAAAAGTGAAACTTCAATGAATCAACAAAAGAATGAGATGAATACATATAAATTAAACTTAATTTAACTTAAATTATAACAAGAGTAGAATAATTACAAAATTTATTTATAAAAGAGTATGTATATTTCTCTCATTCTTTGCCGGCTTCATCCTACACATTTTGTATTTGTGTCTCTTACTTGTCGTTTTTCTGTTGCATCCAGTTTCAACATCACAACAATTCTAAAAAAGTTTCACTTCAATAATATGTATTTTTCTGTCTCATTCTTTGCCGGCTTCATCCTACACATTTTGTATTTGTGTCTCTTACCTGTCCTTTTCCGTTGCATCCGGTTTCAAATCACAACGATTCTAAAGTTTCACTTCAATAATATGTATTTTTCTGTCTCATTCTTTGCCGGCTTCATCCTACACATTTTGTATTTGTGTCTCTTACCTGTCCTTTTCCGTTGCATCCGGCATTCACTATACGTGTAAACACACGCACACATAGCAAACGACCAAGTAAGAGACGCGTTCCTTTGCGGTTCGGTGCTCGAAATTTTTTTTTTTGTTTTTTTTTCTGTCAGTGCTCGAAAGCCAGCTGGAGAGCGAGCACGCGGAGCGCAGCCTGCTGCTGCGCGAGAGGCACGAGCTGGAGCGGCGGCTGGCCGCGCTCGAGGAGACGGCGCGCGCCGAGACGCAGGAGCAGGCGCAGCTGGTGCAGCGGCTCAAGAGGTGAACATTCATTCGTTCTCACGTTCATTCACTCATTCGCTCGTTTTGTCGTTCATTGATTCATTCACTCATTTGTGTACTCATTCGTGCGGTAATACCTGGCGGCACGTACGATATGTAATCGTATATTTGTATTACAAAAACGAAAGTTAATTCTGTCTGTATTTAGCATTTGAATGACATAGGATATTTTTTCACTAAATAACATTTTACATTTAACAAAGTGATGCGTAACTGTTATAAAATTATATCATATGACAACAGGTAACATTAAAACAATAAAACTGTTAAAATTTTTATGGAACTATATAAATAGTAAATGGATGTAATATAAGGAAAAATAAATAATTTAAATGATGTAAACGTAATAAAACTTAACGAAACTATTAAGTTTAAATAATAACTTCTATTTTTACTAATATTAATATTTCGATTTACGATAACGGAAAAGATGATTTCGAAAACTAAATGTGTATACCTAATAGAGTTAATCAATGTTAGTATATTTAAGAAATTTTTTTAAATTTTTGCGTTTATATGTTAGGGACTTGAAGAGATACCGAGCGTTACTCCGTGATGCACAGACGATGCTGGAACAGAAGGAGAAGGAAGGTGGTGCCAAAGCTCAAATAAGACAGCTGAAAAATCAGGTTAGTGAGATGTAAAGTATTTTTTTTTAGTTTTTAAACGACTATGTCGAACTTTGGCAAGCTTAAGCCGAAGATTCTATTTACTTTTCTGATGATTCACCTCGGTTACTGTTTCTATAAGAGAGGTGTCCCAAACTTTTCCTAATTAATAAAATAAAAAACGAATATTCCAATGAATGTTGGAAATGCTCCCACGAGAAGTGAACCCGTTCACTCTCGCACAAATAATTTGTTTGTTTTGAAATATCCGGTAGCTGTTCCATGGAATGTGATTTACTTTTGTTTGAGAGTTTTAAAAATCCACCCTATATTTATGTATAAACATTTTGTGCTGTGTCCATAAAATTCGAAAAGTAAGATTAATTGAAGTTTTATACAGTGTTGCTTTTCTATATAAGAGTACTTTATATACTTTTTATTACTAATTACTATCTGGAACGGGAAAGTAAATTATGTTGGGTAAATATGTGTTTTCTTTTTAGAATATTTAATTCCACTATAATTAACATAAGACTGAGCCGCAGAGAAGCGTGATTAGGTTTAGCTATTACCAAATAAAATTTTAAATATCTTCTTTCTCGCTTCTCTTTCTCGTCTCGGTTAGGTACTCCTTCTGAGTTCAGAATCCGTTTCAAATTGTGTACTGCCTTAGCGGCCTGAAAGGGCCCACGTATAAAACATCACACACAAATGTTATAGAAAGTTGGACATATGTTATCTTCCTACTGAGTTCACAATCTGAGATAACCCGTTTACCATCTACCCGGCTAGAAAGGGGACAAGGATGAAACATTTTACACCACTCAAAACGAAAAAAAATATTTGTGCGATTCACACACGATAGAAGTGAAACTTCAATGAATCAACAAAAGAATGAGATGAATACATATAAATTAAACTTAATTTAACTTAAATTATAACAAGAGTAGAATAATTACAAAGTTTATTTATAAAATAGTATGTATATTTCTGTCTCATTCTTTTACTGCGTCATCGTACACATTTTTGTATTTGTGTCTCTTGCCTGTCGCTTTTTCCGTTGCATCCGGTTTCAAATCACAACGATTCTAAAGAAGTTTCACTTCAATAATATGTATTTTTCTGTCTCATTCTTTGCCGGCTTCACCCTACACATTTTTGTATTTGGTGTCTCTTCCCTTTCGTTTATCCGTTGCATCCCGTTCGAAATCACAACGATTGTAAAGAAGTTTCACTTCAATAATATGTATTTTTCTGTCTCATTCTTTGCCGGCTTCATCCTACACATTTTAGTATTTGTGTCTCTTACCTGTCGCTTTTCCGTTGCATCCCGTTCGAAATCACAACGATTGTAAAGAAGTTTCACTTCAATAATATGTATTTTTCTGTCTCATTCTTTGCCGGCTTCATCCTACACATTTTAGTATTTGTGTCTCTTACCTGTCGCTTTTCCGTTGCATCCGGTTTCAAATCACAACGATTCTAAAGAAGTTTCACTTCAATAATATGTATTTTTCTGTCTCATTCTTTGCCGGCTTCATCCTACACATTTTTGTATTTGTATCTCTTCCCTTTCGTTTATCCGTTGCATCCCGTTCGAAATCACAACGATTGTAAAGAAGTTTCACTACAAAAATGAACTTTTTCCCGCGCAGGTGGAGGACCTGGAGCTGGCGGTGCGCGCGGCGGGCAAGGCGCGCGCGGCCGCGGAGGCGGAGGCGGCGGAGGCGGCGGCCGCGCTGGAGGAGGCGTCGCGCGCACGCGCCGACGCCGCCGAGCGCGCGCTGGCCGCCTCGCGCGACGCCGCCGCCGCGCGCGCCGCGCTCGACGACGCGGAGGAGGAGGCCGCCGAGGTGAGGGCGGGAGGGCTGCCCCTCTGTTGTCTCTCTCTGTCAGAGGTAGACTCAGTGGTAGACAGAGATCCAGTCTAGATAATTAAGCCTTTTCGACCCACCTTCCACCGGACATATTTTCGGGACAACGTGACAGGTGGTGAGCTCGTCGCCGTCTTAATGTCCAAGCCAACGATATGAATCGTTCATAGGTTTTGAAAAAACCCATTGGTGCGAGTCTGCCACCTGCGGATCGAACTCGGGTCTCATGACTAGAAATTCCGACCACCCAACCACTCGGCTATCGTGACATGTACAGGTTCTGAGCTTGTAAAACATTCATTTAACAAATATTCTGCTGTTTCTTTTGATATAAATATTAAGCTTTATTCAATAAACCATGTAAGACAACTTATTCCAATATAGGACATAGGTTTCTCCTACAAGAGAATTTGTCGTTCGTCACGTTTTTACAAACGAATCAACGATGGCAGTACGTCACTTCATATCTTATATGCTGTTACCCATCGCCGAGTTTATTTATTTCAATTTGATACTTTACGAGATTACTGTCCTTTTATGTCCATTTTCATGATTTTTGAAGGTATTTAGTCGTCTCTTACGACATCTATAAGAAGAAAAGTGGTGATAAATTTGAGCAACAGTTTAATTGATATGAAATGATAATTTCATATCGTTTAAACATAACAAACGCGTAAGAATTGTACCGTAAGAGCACAGTTGTGTGTGTGTGTGTGCGTGTACGAGTGTGTAAGTCGGTCGGTGTGCGCAGCTGCTGAAGAAGTACCGCGGCAGCGCGGGCGCGCTGTGCGCGGCGCAGGCGGCGGCGCGCGAGGCGGCGGCGCGCGCGGACGCGGCGGCGGAGGAGGCGCGGGGCGCGCGCGAGCGGCTCGCCGAGCTCGCGCAGCGCCTGGCGCGCGCCGAGGCCGGCCACTCGCACACGCACAGCGAGGCCGAGCGCCGTCTCGAGCTGCGCAACAAGGTCGGCGCCCAACCACGTCACGACAATAGAAATTATTAAATAAATGTCTTCACGATACAGGGGTAGACAGAGGTCGAGTCTAGACAGTTAGATCTCCTTGACCCATTTGCGATTTTTGAGCATATTTTTCAAAGTTCTCAAATCTCTAATAATCTAATAAGGATTGTACACTTAAAAAATATAAATAAATAAATATCTTCACGCAAGTCCCAATACAGGGATAGACAGAGGTCTAGTCTAGACAGTTAAGTCTCCTCGACCCACCCTCCACCGAAGACATTTTCGGGATAATGTGACAGATGGTGAGCCCATCGCCGTCCTTATGTCCAAGCCAACGATATAATTCGTACATAAACTTTTGAAAAACCCATTGGTACAGGCCCGCCACTTGGCGATCAAGCTCGGGTCTCTTGACTCAAAATTCCGACCACCCAACCACTCAGCTATCGTGACTTACATGATCATATTATATAACCTGATCATAATACTCAGCTAAAATAACTGGTGTTTATGTCAACTAAATTGTGCTTAACGATACGCGGTAAATATAAAAAATAAATGCATGCACATGGTTAAATACGTGGTAGATACCTCTTTTGAATTGTCAGCTAAATCCATGGTAGTTTACGCATATAAATTTCATTTGTTATCAATGTTGTCGTTGTCTCCAAAATATGCCTTGTTAGATTTTTTTTTTTTGTTTAAAAACCTACTATTACTCGTGACTTCTGGTCGTGTGATGTTATTATTAGTTTTCGAAAATGCATGATAAAAAATATAATTCATTCCACAAAAAGTATTCATAGAACAGTAATGTCGCCTGTATTCTAAATCTATCAACAATATGTACAGTGTCGCCATATTATAATATATTAACGAACGAAAAGTTCCACGTACAACAAGTTCCTATCTGCCACTTCATCTGCAAGTCACTGAAATGTCAGCAAATATGAAATGCCTATGATTTTTTATGTTCACTCATTTTCCCAAAACTGGGATATACTGAGTTCTAATCAAATAAGTCCTGTCGCTTCACCGTTCACTAAAGCTTATCTTGACAACATGACAGGTTGTGAGGCCATCGTCGTTTTAGTTTCTGAGATATTGAGATATCAAAAATCAAACTAGGATTAAATAATTATAAATTTAAATTCATTAAGCACATCGTTCAACATGTTTTAAAGTTGCCCCATAAAAACTTTGCTTGTTTGCGGGATAAAAGTAAAGTAAATTCATGTATAGTTAGATTGAGACGCTTGAAAATAGTGCCTCACTGCCTAATCTAGATATAGATATACAATGTATTTCTATACATTCAGTCGAACCCATTCACTTCAATATCTCGATAAACATGCCACATAGTCAAAAATAATTTATTGTCTGGGTCTGTCTTAATGCTATTTACCACAACCGCTACACTCGGTCGATAGTTTAATGATATTTTTGTAAAGATTAAAAAGAATTTACGTTGTAAATTAAACACAGTTTTTGATAACGCGTAACTTTACGTAACGTCACAATTTTTTATGAAATTAAATGCGCATTCAGGAACTGGAATCGAGCCTGGAGCTGGAGGCGACGTCGCGCGCGCGGCTGGAGGGGCAGCTGGCGCGGCTGCGCGACGCGCACGACGCGCTCGCCGCCGAGCTGGCCGCCGCGCGCGCGCGCGACGCGCACGCCGCCGACGAGCTGCGCAAGCTTCAGCGCACCCTCAGGTAATTCCCTTTTTATTTTTGCGTTGGTTACAGGGCCTTTTGCCACAAAAAAGTAATATCTCTGATCTATGATGTAACAACATTACCATCTAAGCGATGTTTAATCGAAACACCTATTAGATTCCATACCAAAATGACTGTTTAAACTAATAAAATGTCTTTTGAAGTACTTAAGTCCTGCTTAAATGTTATTATCACTTTAAGAGTGACAAACTTGATTTGTTTGAGTGAGCGACGTACAGTATTTTATGAGAGTAGACAATGTTCGTCAATGAGTGTTAATTTTCGTGGTGGGTGCACAGAGAGCTGAAGGAGGAGAACGCGTCGCTGACGTGCCGGCTGGGCGAGGCGGCGCGCGCGCGGGCCGCGGCGGAGGCGGCGGCGGCCGGCGCGCAGGCCGAGGCCGCGGCGGCGCGCGACGAGGCGCGGCTGGCGGCGCGCCGCGCGCACGCGCTGCAGGAGGCCATCGCCGGGGACCTCTCCAGCGACGAGCGCGCCTCCGACAGGTGCGTGTGGCGCGGGCGCAGGCCGACACTTGCAGAGCGGCCCCCGTGCCGATATTTTTCAATTATTCTGTTTCCATCATAACAAGGTTCTAAACAGAGCTTATTTGAAAATATACATAATACGTGTTCAAATTTGATTCGTATTTACTATTTTTTCAATAACACGCGCAATTATATATGATACCTGACCACTTTTTTCCTTGATGTTTATACTAGTATTGTGTGAAGTAATATTATCTATCTAGAAATATTTGTATAATCTATGATTTTACATTCTACCAGAACTTTGGCAGACCTTTACAAAAAATACACAATAAATAAATAACCTATAAATTACTTATAAAATAAAATATGTTTCAGTGATAACGACAGCTACAGTTCCGACGAGTCTATAGGCACATTCCTGGCGAATCACAAGATAAGTCCATCAGCGCCATCTAGGAACAGTGTGCAACTAGATTCACAGAAGTAAGCATGATTACGTTTATTTTACAGAGAAAATAGTTTAACCTTAATATTACTATTCATATTAATAAAATATCTTTATTTACCTGTCTCTCTATAATTTACACATTGTTATTTAAGGTTTATTTATCTTTTTTAAACTATTAAAGCTACTAGTATTGGGTTTTATTCATTTAACAAAATAAATTTTATAAATACAGTTGTTTTCTCTTTAAAGAGGTAGAATAGAAGATAAGTTTTCTATATCAGTAGATTACAATATTTACAATAAACAGTTGTTTTCATTTTCTCTTAATTTATACATGTTTATTTGTATATTTGTTCGCAAAGCTTCGTTTTTCATTTCGAAAATTTTCTCTTTCCTAACCCGGTTATGGACAGGTGTGGTAATTAGGCACTTGGCTAACTCTTGACGCGCTACAAATCTCCGCCTGTGCAGATCGCAGAGCTCCGAGGGGCGGCAGAGCCGCAGCAGCGCGGGTTCGAACTCGAAACCGGCGAGCCCCAGCAAGGAGCCGCTCGCATAACCCGGGCTGCTGTCGGGCGCGCTGCCCGCGCTGTGCGCCGTCTTCTGCACGCGCACGGGCGCACCGGACACCGACTGAAACGCTCTCCCTTCACCTACACTTAAATCAGGAGGCCCCCAACTGTTTTTCTGTTCAGCCTATACGGTTTAACAAAATTTTTTCATGCTCCCTATATTTTCATAAATTTCAGTTGTCGAAATTTACTTCAACAGGTCCTGATGACGTCACGTTTTCAAACAGTGTTCTATACATTAAATTTATGTGATATTTGACTTAGTTTATATTACCACTGGTTGGGAACTCCTAACTTAAATGATTGAGATTTACACCTCCGAGCGAATTCCTTTAATTTTTGTTATCGCCTCAAAGTGAAGGATCATAAAATTTCGGTGCGTGTTGTTCGTGAAATGACGATTGGACGTTTGTGATGTTGATGTATTCCGGGACTATTATATGTTTAGATGCGTTTTCCATTTTATAATAATGAAACAAACTGTATGAGATAATTTTTCGTCACTCCAATTGTAGAATTTTTAATGAATTTTACAAGATGATACTATTTATCAAAATATCCCTTTACAAATGGTGAAATGAGTAATCTTGAACTTTTATGAATACGCTTATTTAGTATTGGACTAAAAATATATGAAATAAACTTTTAGAAATTTTACGCTGCTCAAATTTATACGCAAATCAACATAAGCAATATATTATTATAGAAATGTAAGTATTTTTCAAAAATAACTTCACAGTATGGAAAAAGCTGACTGACAAATATATTTGACATACATCGATGAAATATTTCTCGATTTTAATATTGTTCTTTAGAAGACAGATGGCGCTACTGTCATTGCCAAGTAGTAACGAACACTGAGGACACGTATCGTTGTAGTAATAAGCATTCCAAAAAATCCCTTAATACTTCTTGGCTTTTTATATGTTTAAATTTTAAAAAATGGATATCTACTATTGCGCCATAATAGCAAGGTATCGACTTATTTATTTCGTTTAGAAGTTTTTCTTAGATAATCATCAATGACTTATAATTCATTGTTGCGCTGCGTGCGGTCACAGTCAGTATTTAGACGATATAGATGTGGGTATAAAATCGATATAGCTTTAGGTTCATTGTTATTTAGTTAGCTAACTATTGTAAATAACTAGACAACAAACATTTTATTATTATTTAATTTGTAATAATTCGTGTGATCAGACTGTTATTCTATGATTTATTTGTTACACGTTTTCTTTCTTAGACAATCAAAGCACATCTAATAGGTTATTAAAAGTTATAGAATTCTCTTTGTTTATTTTATGTAATTGTGAAAATTATGAGTTAATAAATCAATGTAATGTAGCTCCATATTTCCTAAATATCTTGTTCTATGTATATGTAACTAAATGTCTGTAATCGCAAGTATATAATTATTATTAATGTAAACTGTCTATAATTTATATGTAATGTATAATAATGTGATGTAACGTTACTTCATTCAATATTGGTTGTAAAATGAAATTATTTAATAAAGTAACTGAAATAAATACATGATGTTTTTTTAAGTGTACAATCCATATTAGATTATTAGAGATTTGAGAACTTTGAAAACTATTCTATTCTTCATATCTTCTCCATTATATGTCCAATACTGGGGTGGTTACAGAAGCAAATTTTGAACATCGTGACAGGTGTTGAGCCTATCGCCGTATCAAAATATAAGTGAACGATACAAATCGTGCAGAAGTATGTCCATGTAACCATGTGAAATTTCAAACTAACAGATAATTTTAATTTATTAATTTACGATTACTCATTAAAAAAAACTCATGCATGAAACGACTAGTTTTTTCCAAAGAGTATATTATCACACCGTTTTTTACACACCGAGTTTTTACTGGCAAGTTTGAACATAGGTAACTCAATCAAAAAGGGAGCATAACTATAACGTGGTTTCCCTACGTTGACCTATAATCTATATTTACGATCGCACATACACACGTGCGAGACGACAATGAATTCGTTTTATACCAAAATATTGGGTTGTTGTGTAGGATCTAAAGAAATTGGCGTTTACAAGTAATATTATGAAATGTGTGGGGGAAAAGCACCTAAGTTAGTAAATTATAAATTGAGTGTCCTTTCGAGAGTACGTGGCAAGAACTGCAAAAGGTTTTGACGTATGGTGATATACTATATTAGTAGTAAAGAGTTGTTAATTGCAACGCACCATTCCGCATGCAAAAAATAAAGGGTATATATATTATCTGGTCCGAAGAAGAGCACCACCCTCCCTCCAGCATAGATGCATGCACTAATTCTACTAGATGCACCACCACTACACTCAAATCCAAAAAGACAACCGAAAAAGCGACAAGTGTTGCACCTCAACACAATGCATTATCGAGCGTGTACACTCTATCATGTGCGACCGCAGAGTGAGAAATGTGTCACCGCGGCAGTCTTTTATAAACTTGAGGGACGTAACCAGCCGCTATCCCCGCCGAAAATCGTCGATTGCGTCACAACCTACCCGAAAAAATTTTCAAAAGAGGTGAGTAAGAGGCATTTGTTTGTTCATTCAGCAGTGTAAAACGTCCATTTTTTTCTCCAAATGTTCGATCCCACACTTTCGGTGGCCTTGTCACATTCGAGTACATGTAAAACTTGAAAAGAATAGTCATCAGATACCACTAACCCACATACATTCATTCAGGCAGCGCATTCACTATTGGTGCGATTAAATTATTTAATGCCAAGTTTATAATAATTAATTTCCGCAGAATAACGCTCAAGTCCATTAATTATCTATATTGATAATGTAAATATTGAGACAGTTAACATGGCTGGAAATTAACAATATGTACGCAAATTGTAATTTTTTTTATTGAAGGTATAAATACTCACAATAGGCTTACCACCAATCACGTCGTTTCAAATAAGCTTCAGTAAAAAAAACGAGTCAAAAAGATTTAATTGTCTAAACCTTTGTCTACCCCAGTGCTGTGAAAATACAAGAAAATAAAAATGAAATAAATACTATTTATGGTGTGAAAGAACTTATGTTAAAAAAGCGGCTATAAAAACTGTATTTTTATTGTGGTTATTTTTTTAAAGGACACCTTTTGTCTGTTAACAAATACACGGCTTTCTTTGCCTAGAAGTCGTATTATAACACTGGCGAAAAATTTTAGGTATCGCCATAAAATAAATGGCACGAATCAGAAAAAACGTGATTACGTCACAGACGCGTTTACGCCCCTTCAAAGTTTCAGCAAAAACTGTCAATGTGTCAAAAATTAATAAGTCAAAACTCTGGTCAGAAGTATATTTCAGTGTAATTTCTTAGTTTTTTGAAACTAAGTTTTGCTGTATTTATTCATAAATGTTGTATATATTTCTCAATTGTCAGTTATTACTTTGAAATTCGATCATTTTATTATCAAGCCGCTGTAAGTGTCTCGTAACTGTATGTTCAAATTATTGATTTTCAATTTCGAGGACCATTCTTATTTAATTAATCATATTTCCTTAATAGATTTGAATAATAAAAGAATCGGTGTGAAAGCGTAAAAATGACAGATTCAAAATATTTTACTACTACTAAGAAGGGGGAGATTTTCGAACTGAAATCGGAGTTAAACAGTGACAAAAAAGAGAAAAAAAAGGAGGCCGTAAAGAAGGTAGTACAGCAAATTGATAATTATTCTCAATGTGTAGCCCATTTTTTTTCTATTATAAAAGTAAAAGATTTCCCGGTACAGAGAGGGTTGAAGCCTTTAAGAACTGGAAGCAATGGTATATACAACATTGCAATTCTTGACTTTACTTTTTTAAAAAGAATGCTAGCAATGCTTAATAATTTTACTAATATTCCTATTCATCACTCTAACACAGCTAAAGGTTTATGCCTGGAATGATTTATGATATTAAGATAGAAACCCTTCAGCATGCAAATAAATACACATAAAAAATTATATGCATACATTAATAAATTTTGGGCTGATAAAGGTATTTAATAGGATTTTTGATTATTAGATTTTATTGCAACTTCATACAGTCATAGACTTGTTCAGTTAAAGGATAATTTGCTTTTATTGGTATAGAATATAGATAATTTAAAGATGAAAGATGTAGACAACCCACCTTTTACCGAAGTAATTTTTTGAAACAATGTGACATTTCATCGTAATTATATAGCCTATGATATAAATCATACATATACATAAGTTTCGTACATTGGTACAAGCCCAAAGATCTAACTTGGTTTTCTTGACTCAAATTCTGATCACACCCAATTATTTGGCTATTGTGACTACAAGAGCAAAAGTGTTAGATAGCAAGACTAATAAATGATGTTGTCTAATATAAAGCCTTTTCTTTTAAATTACTATTTACTAACTTGTTATATAAATTATATGTCTAATAAAGATGTAACAAGTAAGCTGTTTTTGGCTCGGGTATTTAAATTTCCTTTTTGATTATTTAAAATTTTTATGTTTCGTAGGTTATAGCATCTATGACAGTTGGCAAAGATGTTTCAGCACTTTTCCCTGATGTTGTTAACTGTATGCAAACTGACAATTTGGAACTGAAGAAATTGGTGTATTTGTATCTAATGAATTATGCCAAGTCGCAACCCGATATGGCTATAATGGCTGTGAATACATTTGTTAAGGTATGTACAAATTTGTTGCTATTTAAAATTATATCTAGTATATTGTTAGTACTAACTTCAGTTTAAGAGAAGATATGATTTATAACTTGCTTTTATTTATAATTTGCATTTTGGCAATAAGAAGTTAAAGAATTCCAAATTATTGACTATCAATATTAATATATTAAGGTTTTATTCAAAATATACTGAATATATTTAATAAAGCATTGCCTACTGGAGATCTGTCAGTCCAAAGATTTTCTGAATTGAGCATGGAAATTTCTAAAGTATCATATTATATAATTAAGTATTACATAATTATGTTCTACCTAAGAGTAGTGTAGATATCTGTGTGTGTGTGACTTGTCTTTTTTATCGTTTTAATGTCTACTGTACCATATTATGATGGGTGGAAGGATCTACCAACATACCAGCTTGTTAAGGTAATTGAAATGATCCAAAAAACCAATCAGTCATCAGTCTGTAGATTTACACATTGTTATAATATGACATTTGTAGAGACCTATTATCACAATTAGATTGATACTTCAACACCTTTGAATACTAAAGATTATTGTGAAGTATTGTCCACCCTGCATGGCTAAAATTTAAAATTTGCATGGTACGTCACTTAACTCAATAATACAATACAAACTCATCACTAGCACACAGATGTGTAAATCTACATTTGAACTTAATTACTTAATAATTTGTTAAAGTTGAAATATAGAGTTGATACATATATGAATTCCATGCCTCATTATATTTATTAATAATAGAAGCACTTATGCTACTTATTCCTGTATTCTTTAGTAAAAAAACGCTATTCCTAACACATAGGGCATCACATTGACATAGAGTGTGCAGTATTTGAATTAATTTATAAATTTTCAGTACAGCTTTTTTAATTTCGTTCTTACATTAAGAAAGTTCATAGTAAGTTTGTAGTTACATTAAGTACAGTATATGTCATGTATGCTTATTCTCTGTCAGCTTTCATTATCACAACAGTATATTTTCAATATTTACTCTAGAGACAAATATAGCACACCAAGTATTACAAGTCCCATGATTTAAGCAATTTAAGTTTACCAAACACAATAAATTTAACTAGTGTCTCATATTGAACATTGTATGAAAAATTGAAATCCATATAACTATATCTTTACAGTGTTACTATGTTTAAGGTATAAAAGTCACTTATACTATCAAAATATTTGTAACTTCATGTAAAATGTCAATAATTGTTCCCATCAAAAAGTGAAACATTTTTGCTCTCAACAAGTGAAAGATTTCAATGTAATTTCAAATCGTCACTGATTATCTAATTTAAATTAATTCTGTAGAGACAGAGATAACAAACTTCCATTTGTCATTAGCAAGTAGCAACATATAAACTCCTGCAAACAGCTTTTCATCCCAATACTGTAACAAAATACACTACAACAATAATTTTGTGATGCTTTACCTATATAATATTTACAAATAAACATCCTGCGTGGTTATGGATTTAGTTCCTAAATAATGTTTTCATTCTAATTTATATTATATTGTACCAAAGGAATAGCGAGTTTTTACAGTACATGCTTTTAGATGAATTGCTTCAGTATGATCAATGTATTGCTTGGTTTCACATTTTACGCACCAGCACACTAAGAAAATTTAATGGCTACAGGATTGTGAAGATTCCAACCCATTGATACGAGCATTGGCTGTAAGGACAATGGGTTGCATCAGAGTTGACAAGATCACAGAGTATTTGTGCGAACCACTGCGCAAGTGTCTGAAAGACGAGGATCCATATGTGAGAAAGACAGCAGCAGTGTGTGTGGCTAAGTTGTATGACATATCATCCAGCATGGTTGAAGATCAGGTTTGTACAGTTTGATATTTATTGTTGCTAATATTGTATGTGGTCTAATATCTCTAGAATGAGGTTGATAGTAATATTTCCCAAGTTTTTTATCAGTGACCTAATACTAAAGTCCGTAAGTCCCTTTCATTAGTGGTTGCAAAGATGGGTGATGTTGATTTTGCACTGACCAAAAATGAAACTCTATAGATTTGCTACTATCTTCACTTTCCGAAGGCCTTAGTCACTTCCACAGTACCAATTCTTTGGCTGCCCCAGGCGGTCCTTACCTCTGAAAACAAGCATCTTCTCCCTCCTAGTAAGGTCACTCTGGAATACGGACGCGCCTTCATAGCCAGTTTCTAAACTCAAACCATCAATCTGATCAGCCCACCTGGGAGTTAGCCATGGTAGATATGATTTCTAGCTCTATCACAACCAACAAAATGACTTTCAACTCTGTCAATTCAAGAAATTTTTTGTTTACATACTAAGTTTTTTCATATTTAAATGGTGTGTCTTTGCAGGGCTTCCTCGATCAATTGAAAGATTTATTAAGTGACTCCAATCCAATGGTTGTTGCTAACGCTGTGGCTGCACTCTCGGAGATCAATGAAGCTAGTGTTTCAGGCCATCCGCTTGTGGGTATGTGTATTAAAGCATTTGTTTTATTTAACTAAAGATTTCTAGTTAGTACCATGCTTCAATCTGAATGATAATTTTGAGTAACTGTAACATAATACATGGCTTTAGAAGTTTGGATTTAAGCTGTCATTCACCACCTTTAAATTTAGAAGGTTAGAGACATGTTACCACTGAGGCTAAGATGGAATAACTCGTAGTTTGTAATTACCAGTGTAATTACAGTGTAAGTGTAGTTTCAAAACCTTTTTACCTTTCAAAACCCGAATCCATCTGTAATTACAATGTATAAATGGGTTAAAACTTTGCACTAGTCTGGACCATTGCACTAGCCTGGACCGTTGCGTTAGTCTGGACCGTCACCGTTGGAAATACGTTGGAAAACGGATTGGCGATTGTAGCAGCGGACGTTTCGCATCGTAAAGACTACTTGCCGTCAGCAGTCTGTCAAATTTTGATGTTGATGAATGAGTTTCAAGGTTTTACCCTGAGTCACCTCTTACGACACTCACGGCAAGAAACGAGCCTTGTCTATATTCTTACGCTGATACCACACGACAACCGGTAACACACCGTAGCGATAATAAATGCTTGTTAAGAAGAGAAGTAATAAAGTCTGATAGTCATGACAGTCGAGTGGTTCCAAGCTCGTACCAAGGGTTTTTTTTTTTGGAAATGTACGAATTATATGTCGTAGGCTTGTACATGGACATGACGTGCTCACCAACCGTCACGTTGTCTTAACAAATGTTTTCGGTTAGAAGTGGGTAGAGAGGACTTTAATGTCTGGACCCTGTCACTCGTTCGTTCTCTTTATTTCTTCACTCCATTCCCAATACTCCCTGTATTGGGAATGGAGTGAAGAAATAAAGAGATGGATGAAACAGTAGAATCGTTGTGAAAGTTAGTGTTCACTTGAATGATCTCGGCGGCGGAAATAAAGAGATGGATGAAACAGTGGAATCGCTGTGAGAGTTAGTGTGTTTTGAACGATCCCCGGCGGCGGCCCGCAGAGATGAACGCGCCGACGATCAACAAGCTGCTGACCGCGCTCAACGAGTGCACGGAGTGGGGGCAGGTGTTCATCCTGGACGCGCTGTCCAACTACTCGCCGCGGGACGCGCGCGAGGCGCACTCCATCTGCGAGCGGATCACGCCGCGCCTGGCGCACGCCAACGCCGCCGTCGTGCTCTCCGCGGTCAAGGTGAGTCTGCCGCGGCCGTTTGAGGTATGTTGCAGCCTCATCCGAATGAGATGGGGAAATGTCGGTAGCGCATCTCTTAAGGAGATCCTAATGTGTCGCTTTATAAACTGCTGTTGATCTCCACATGTCCCTGGTTTGGGAAAGTCCGGTTCGGGTGGAGTGACTGTAGAGCATTTCGTATAGGAGATCCTCTAGGCTTATGTTTCCCAACCTTTTTTTTTATCTTTGATGTATGATGATATCTATGTACTTCATTGTATATGAAAGATATTAAAATGGTTTCTATGGTATTATATGGTATTACAAAACATATATATTCATAAAGAAACTATTACATACTCGCAAATCAATGAATGTAAATTATTTATTTACACTATAATAATAATAAATAAATACATATATAGATAGGGACCACATACATTGCTCCAATCCCAACGTAAGAAGTTAAAGCACTTGATGTATGAGAATCGGAAACAACGAAGGCACCACAAACACCCAGACCCGAGAAAATGTAGGAAAGTGTTTTTTTACATTGACCCGGGAATCGAACCCGGGACCTGGAGATGGCGACACCTTGAACCGTTGTTTATTCCATTCGGTCACGGAGGTCGTCGTTGAGTAACATGTTATAATGTTAAGATGTAACTGATCTTTGTGCAGGCTAATTTTCAAATCTACTTCACGGAAATTTATAGAGATTATTTCATCCATAGATATATCTGCTGATATTGGGAAGAATACTGTATTTTTTATTCAGTAAACGCAACCCAAGCAGTAGTTTACAGCTAATGTTTAACATTCAATACCCAGTGTGAAGAAGAGTGCTAAGTTTTGTATTTAGCTAAGTAGATACAGGGATAGACAGAGGTCTAGTCTAGACAATTAAGTCTCTTCGACCCACCACCTTCCACCGAAGATATTTTCGTGACAACGTGACAGGTGGCGTGCCCGTCGCCGTCTCTATATCCAAGCCAACGACATAATTCGTGAATAAGTTTTTGAAAAACCCATTGGTACGAGCCTGCCACCTGTGGACTTGGCTAATGTGACTCTAGCTTTCTTCATGCTTACGTGAAACGCTGGACAATGCGGGGCGCAGGTGCTGATGAAGCTGATGGAGATGCTGTCGGAGGAGGCGGAGCTGGTGGGCGCGCTGTCGCGCAAGCTCGCGCCGCCGCTCGTCACGCTGCTCAGCGCCGAGCCCGAGGTGCAGTACGTGGCGCTGCGCAACATCAACCTCGTAGTGCAGAAGCGCCCCGACATCCTCAAGCACGAGATGAAGGTTCGATGGTGCAGGGGAATTTGAATTTAACATAAAAAAATATATCTTCACGCCATTTCAAATACGGGGGTGGACGGTGGTCTACTCCTGTGTTACTACTGTAATACTGTAGACCGAGGTGGAGAAGGACAACGTGACAGTTGGTGAACCCGTGGAGGGCTTTTTTCAAAAACCTATGTACCTACGATGTACATTGTAGGTATATAAGTTTTTGAAAAAAAATCCCATTGATAATGAGCCTTTGGGATCGTACTCGAGTCTCTTGACTCGAATTCCGATCACGCAACCATTGGGCTATCGTGAAATAATTATAAAAATAAGTTGTATTAATTAATTAACTGTATGTAATGTGTAAGTAGGACAACATCAGTTACATTGCTCTAATCCCCACGTGGATTGTGGAATCAGAAACAATGAAGGTACCACAAACACCCAGACCCAAGACAACGCAGAAAAAGTTGGTTTACATCGATCTTTCCGGGAATTGAACCCGGGATCTCAGGACTGGCGATACCATAAAAACCAGCGCATTTCGCACTTGTTCACGAAGCAACGTGAACGTTAATTTTGACGATTGTAATTTTAGTAGTAATTGTAACAGTAAATGCCATGAGGGTAGTGACTCAAATTTCAACTTAGTTTAATGAGAACTTAGGGCCTCTTCTAAGATTATCTTAATCGGATATGGTTATATAAAACCCATTGGTATGAGCCTGCTAACTGCGGATCGATCTCGGGTCCTTCGGCTCGAAATTACGAGCACCCAACCAATCGGCTGTCGTGACTTTATTTTTCTCATGTCCGTAATTGCAATAAGAAGTAGGATTAATAAAAAAAATTGCAATAATCATGTACCGGCAATATGAAATTACTTTGCTTGTAATTGCACATCTGCGTAGTAATTTTTTATTAACACAGTCGCTTAGACACTTAGTGGAATAGTTGACGATTTTTAGCATTCTTGTTTATCACATATACATATAGATAAAATCTGCACTGAATGCCTATTCGTTCAAGAGATTAGTTCGTGAGTATTATCTTAAGAATCATTAATATGTATTTATGTATATATTTATATGTTTATATTTTATGTATATTATTTACGTATGTATAATTATGTACGTTTAGTTTATATAATACATGTATGTATTTTCCATAAAATATTTATTGTTTATATGTATATATTTATTTATATAGGAGCATAAGTCTATATTTTGTTGTTAGCACCTGCCATCTACTTCTCACCATAACAAAAGTAGACTGGTAGAGAATGCCATCAGGCATTAAGTCCGCCCATTGTAGCCCTTAGTATAAGATGTAACAATATAGAATAAATAAATAAATATGCAGCTGAAGTGACTTGTGTTTATCTGTCCAGGTGTTCTTCGTGAAGTACAACGACCCGATCTATGTGAAGCTGGAGAAGCTGGACATCATGATCCGCCTGGCCTCGCAGGCCAACATCGCGCAAGTGCTGGGCGAGCTCAAGGAGTACGCCACGGAAGTGGACGTGGACTTTGTCAGGAAGGCCGTGCGGGCCATCGGCAGGTGCGCCATAAAGGTACACTCGAATGAACAACAGAAGTTTTACCACTTATCTTACTTACTTACCTTCACGCACAATCCCTAACGGGGTAGCCAGAGAGAAGAGATCGCCAAGTGTCACGATCTATACATACCTCTTTCGCTTGTTTCAAATGCATTATTTTCATCATACATGCACGTCTAGGTATCCGAGTAGCCTCGACCCTTCTTCGAGCAATTTGCTCACATGGTGTACGTAAGTCAGTATCTCTTACCTACTTTGACACCTTTTCACTTATTCTCCCATATGCCTAAGCCATCGAAGCACGACCTATCAATCTTATATTTAAGATCATCTTTCAAACCTATAATTAATTAAATATTAGTTTTTACTAGAGGATGTTCAGTTGTCGACATTGAATATTATTGAGGTCTTTTGGCTCAAAAATTTTGTCCTATTATAAATGGTAAGAGGTTGTTTTGCTTTCGCTTTCACATCTACACCTGTCTAAATGTTAAGTGATTTATTAAAATAACCAGTTTTTCTGGCTCACGTTAAATATGAATATAAAATAAACTTTTAAATAAATGTATATGCTCACGCAATTCGCAATACAGGGGTAGACAGAGGTCTAGTCTAGACAATTAAGTCCCTTTGACCCACCAGACAGAGTTGTCGTAGTTAACGGAGTGTCAACTTCGTACAGAAAAATGCAGTGTAGAGCGATTGAGCGTCGCCCTACACAGTATCGCGAGGAGCACGGTGACAGATGAGCCTATAGAGTGTCAATCTTTGACACTCTATAGGCTTTCATAATGATGATACCAAGGAAAATCACACACAGCTCTTTCAGTTAATCTCGCCATGATTTATTTGTAAGCAAAACTGTTTTACAACACTGGAATAGTCGGACAGAAGAAATTAATGTTTTATATAATTTAATTTTACCTATTTATGACACTACATATAACATAATGAAGGCACATCCTATAAATTGTATTTTCCAATTCTACGCCTAAAACGATTCCTTCCATATTTAATGTTTATTACATTCACATCTTTCCAGTTCAGGCGATAATATTTTACAGCAACGATGAAATTTTATATTTTAAGCATGGTAAATGTAATTCGTCATTTAGAGAGTTAAAGAAAAATTTACTTTATTTGTAGCCTTTTCTCTTTAGTGTTAATATACACATACTAATGCATACTTCTCCAAGCCACCATGTCCCAATACCGAATTTAAAAATTTCTTTAACATAAAATACTAGCTGCCTCACGCGGCTCCGCACGCGGTATAACACTTTTTCTAAAATGATAATTTCTAAAAAAGTAGCTTAAGTTACTACTTATAGCATCAGCAAATATTTTTGACAATTTTTTTTTATTTTTGTAAAAAATATTTTTTTTAATAAAAGTACCCTATGTTACTTCTAATACCTCCAAGAATATGTCCACAAAGTTTCATGATGATCGGTTGTGTAGTTTTCGCGTGAAAGCGTAACAAACAAACTTACATTCACATTTACAATATTAGTAGGGATTATAATATTAGT
This sequence comes from Sericinus montela, assembly GCA_029286605.1. NCBI lineage: Eukaryota > Metazoa > Arthropoda > Insecta > Lepidoptera > Papilionidae > Sericinus > Sericinus montela. Next base: position 290,390 of record JAGSMR010000038.1, read on the forward strand.
AGGGATACAGAAACACATGTCGATGATATATATGTTTATATAAATACCAGTTCACGATAGTCACGATAGCCGAGTTGTTGGGTGGTCGGAATTTCGAGTCGAGAGACCCGAGTTCGATCCCCAGGTGGCAGTACCAATGAGTTTTTCAAAAACTTATGTACGAATATCATCGTTGGCTTGGACATAAAGGCGGCGACGGGCTCACCACCTGTCACGTTGTCCCGAAAATATCTTCGGTGGAAGGTGGGTCAAAGGGACTTAATTGTCTAGACTTGACCTCTGTCTACCCCAGTATTGGGAATTGCGTGAAGATATTTTATTTATTTATTTTATAAATACCAGGTGGAGCCATCAGCGGAGCGCTGTGTATCGACGCTCCTGGAGCTGATTCAGACGAAGGTGAATTACGTGGTGCAAGAGGCTATCGTGGTGATCAAGGACATCTTCCGCAAGTACCCCAACAAGTACGAGAGCATCATCAGCACGCTGTGCGAGAACCTGGACACGCTGGACGAGCCGGAAGCGCGCGCCTCCATGGTGAGTGGCCCGGCGAGGGCGGGCGGGAAGTGGACACTTCTACATCCCGTGTGGAAGTTTTCAATTTACAATCCATTCCTCATTTGTTAACTTAACTGGCATTGAATGAAAATAAATTATTAAATAATAAACAATAAATGTAGTTGTGTAATAAAGTCACACTGGCCGAGTGGTTGGGTGATCGGAATTCAAGTGAATAGAGCTGAGTTCGATCCCCAGGAGGTGGGCTTGTATCTCTGAATTTTTCAAAAACTGATGTGCGATTTCTATTGTTGACATGGACAAAAAGACGGCGATAGGCTTACCACTTGTCACGTTGCCTCTATAAGAACCGGTGTGATTGGGTCGAGATGATTAAGTTGTCTAGACCTATGTATTAGAAATGGCATGAAGATAAAAATGCTTTCTCTCTCAGTCAAACGTTAGTGACTCGATGAGTGACAGTGATTCTCAGACGTCTTTCTTAAATGTTTCAAACTATTAATTTTTTTTGAGGTGACCTTTGAAGTAACCCTTAGAAGTTTCACTACCACTTCAGATGACTAGTACCCTCATGTGATTTGCATCACTTTTTTCTTTTGTCGAATAAATAACAATTTTTTTTTTAATTTTATCAAGAAATCACAATAGCCGAGTGGTAGGTTAGTCGGAATTTCAAGTCAAGAGATCCGAGTTCGATTCCCAGGTGGCAGGTACATACCGAATGGTTTTTTTTTTTTCAAAACTTATGTACGAATTATATGGTTGGCTTGGGCATCGAGACGGCGACGTGCTCACCACCTGTCACGTTTTCCCAAAAACGGTTCTTCGGTGGAGGGTGGGTCGAAACGACTTAATTATCTAGACCTCTGTCTACTCCTGTATTGGGAATGGCGTGAGATATTTATATTTATTTGTTAATTTCCAGGTATGGATAGTTGGAGAGTACGCGGAACGCATTGACAACGCCGACGAGCTGCTCGATTCCTTCCTCGAAGGCTTCCATGATGAGAATGCACAAGTAAGTTGATATATAGTAAATATAATCTTTTTGGCCATATTTTGGCTAGTGGTGGTGCCTAAAACTATTATTGCGTGTCCAAAGCATGTAATTATACCGTGATCTTATCTTTTCTTTTAAAGTCAAAGTTTAACTTTATAAATTAAGGACAGTGAAGTTAAATTAATGATAAACTATCGCCGCAAATGCTAATGATGCCTAACTTTGACTTTAAGTATCTTAAGTTGCCTTGAGATTACGGTGTATGAATATACCACATCCGTTTTTCTCAATGGGAAGGGAAAGGCCTTGATGATGCAATTGTCTACTAACCTCTGATAACCGTCTCGAAAAATATCAGACTATAATTCAGCTGACTGGTGATGGGGCGCAGCATCTTTGAAGCAAGGCCCTGCAATCGCAATCCGTTTGTCAATGGTGGTTATGGCATGCATTGTCTTTTGTACGGGAGAGGACTAACTTTTACACTATCATATGTGTAGCAAAGGAACGTTAGCTCCGCAGCTCTCGTGCAGGTTGGCGACTTCAAACTAGAAGTAGAATTTTTTTTAAATTATTTTTCAGAGACGAAGGTTTTCTTCACCATCGAGCTCGTGGTGAATTCATCACATCAACTAGCTATGAAAAATTTTAGTTGTACCATCCCGGGTTTCGAATCTGGATCACTAGTTTTAGAAAGCTGCTGAAACTAGCTCAGCTTTAATGAATATAATAAATACTAACATAACAGGTGGCTCACGTGATGGTAAGTGATTACCGCCGCCCATGAACACCCTCAATACCAGAAGCTTAGCAGATGCGTTGCCTCCCTTAGAGTGCCCTCCTCCCCAATAATTGGGGGAGAAGGGTGTGTGGGCCATCGGTTACCTGCACTCACCAGACGAAACGCAGAAGTTTGTTAGACTTCCACTTCACGCCGGTATTCTGTGAGGTGGCGGTACTTCCCCGGGCGAGCCGGCCCATTCGTGCAACAACAAAAGCTGATGCGTGGCTCTACCGCTGTAAACTCTACTTTTGTATATCCGCAAACACTGGGAAGCCGTCGATGCAAGCGGCCCCTGATCCCCTGCTGTAATCTCTCGAATATTTGCTTCTGCCCACCAGAAGACATTCGCAGGCTGTTACTTTACTTTTGACATGAATTGAAATCGTGTGTCTGCAGGTGCAGCTGCAGCTCCTCACTGCCGTGGTGAAATTGTTCCTGAAGCGTCCGGCCGACACGCAGGAACTGGTGCAGCATGTGCTCAGCCTCGCCACGCAGGACTCGGATAATCCTGATCTCAGGTTAGCTAGCATATAGTGGATATGATCCTGATCCCGGGTCACGACTGTAGTTCTTATCTTGAATGGAAAAAGTCACTATAGCCGAGTGTTTGGGTGATCGGAATTGGAGTCAAGAGACTCGAGTTCTATCTCTAGGTCGCAGGCTCGTAACAAAGGGTTTTTTCAAAAAACTTATGTACGATTTGTTGGCTTGGATATAAACAGCGACGTGCTCACCACTTGTAACTTTGTCCCAAAAAATGCCTTCGGAAAAAGTGAGTCGAAAGGAATTAATTGTCTAGACCTCTGTCTACCCCTGTATTGGGAATGGCGTGAAGATGTATATCTTGAACGTACTATTAATCTTGAATGTACTATTTTATCTATGTACTATTTAATAAATATATTTGATTTAATACCACAAAACAACGGTATACGGAGAACAATGATCAAAAGACAAGTAAACTGTTCAAACTGGCGGCCTTATCGCTTCATAGCAATCTGTTCCAGGCAACCAAGTGAAGAGTTTCAAGGGTATTAACCCTTGCAACTAAACATTAGTTTACTGTTGCATGAGTCATGTTCATTAGGACCACTATAGTAGAATCGATTGGGTGATCGGGATTCGAATCGGAAACTAGTCGATTCCCAGTAAGATGTACCAATGTGTTTTTTCTAAACTTATTTACGATGTATTTCGTTAGTTGTTGTTGTTAGGACACCGATATGGTGATTGACTCATCACCTGTCACATTTTCCCAAATAAGCTCCAGTTAAATGCGGGTAGAGAGGACAAATTATTGTCTGGCAATGCCTTAGTTTATACATATATATTATTACATCCATAGAACAGCAATAAATACAAAAATCATAAAAATAAAATATCTTCACGCAATTCCCAATACAGGGGTAGACAGACGTCGAGTCTAGACAATTAAGTCCCTTCGACACACCTTCCACCGAATATATTTTCGGGACAACGTGACAGATAGTGAGCCCGTCGCCGTCTTTATGTCCAAGCCAACGATATTCGAACTCGGGTCTATTGACTCGAAATTCCGACCACCCAACCACTCGGCTATCGTGACTTTTTCACAAAATCATAATTCCGTAATAGTATAGGCTTACCTCCTATCACGTCCAAAAATAAATTTTGGTGATACTGAATTTTGTATACCTGTTGCCACCCTCGTATTGGGAAATGCGTGAAGATAAAAAAGCGTAACGCGTGTGTTGACTGGTGCGCGCAGGGACCGCGGCTTCATCTACTGGCGGCTGCTGTCCACGGACCCGGCCGCGGCCAAGGAGGTGGTGCTGGCCGACAAGCCGCTCATCTCCGAGGAGACGGACCTGCTGGAGCCCACGCTGCTGGACGAGCTCATCTGCCACATCGCCTCGCTCGCCTCCGTCTACCACAAGCCGCCCACCGCCTTCGTCGAAGGTACCGTCCACCGCCTTAGTTGACGGCACCGCCCACCGCCTTAGTTAACGGCACCGCTCACCTCCTTACTCGTCAGCATCGCCTTAGTCGACGGTACCGCCTACCGCCTTAGTTGACGGTATTGTCCACCGCCATCGTCATAGGTACCGCCCACCGCCTTAGTCTATGGTACCGCCCACCGACTTGAAGTCGCTCAATACCTTCGTCATAAGTACCGCCCACCGGCTTTGACGAAGATACCTACAAATTTATTTGTAGTTCGATGGCTATAACTAAAAGTTTTACGGCAAGATCCATTTGTTTAGGAAATTGCTACCGATAGCAATGCCAATAAGAACCCAATGTTCTGCAGCGACTTTAGAGTAAAACGAAATAATCAGTATAGGACAAAACAGCCGTGGTTGAGTGATCGGAATTCGAGTCCAGAGATCCGAGTTCGATTTCCAGGTGATATGCTCGTACCCAATGGTTTTTTTTTTAAATTATGTAAGATTTATATCCTTGGCTTGGACATAAAGACGGCGACTGGCTCACCACCTCACCATTGTCCCAAAAATTGACTTACGTAAAAGGAGGGTCGAAAGGATTTAATGTGTAGACCTCTCTCTACTCCTGTATTGGGAATGGCGTAAAGATATTTTTTTAGTAGTTATCAGAACTCATTGTTGCACTGGTAACATTAATATACTTATGTTTTGAAATAACTGATAATTATACGGCGACGGGCTCACCACCTATCACGTTGTCCCGAGCACATCTTCGGTGGAAGGTGGGTTAAAGGGACATAATTGTCTAGACCAGAACTCTCTCTACCCCCGTATTGGGAATTGCGTGAATTTATTTATTTTTTAAATTTTTTGAAATAACTATACGTGCGTCAGGGCGCGGCGCGGGCGTGCGCAAGTCGCTGCCGGCGCGCGGCGCGGCGCCCGACGAGTGCGCGCCGCCCACCGTCATACCCAACCAGGTACCCGCCCACCGCATACCCAACCAGGTACCCGGCCACCGTCATAGCCAACCAGGTACCGCCCACCGTCGCCGCAACCAGGTACCGCCACTGCATACCCAACCAGGTACCCGCCACTGCATGCCAACCAGGTACCTGCCCACTGCATGCCAACCAGGTACCCGCCACTGCATGCCCAACCAGGTACCCGCCCACCGTCATACCCAACCAGGTACCCGCCCACTGCATGCCAACCAGGTACCGCCACTGCATGCCAACCAGGTACCCGCCCACCGTCATGCCAACCAGGTACCGCCACCGTCATACCCAACCAGGTACCGCCACTGCATACCCAACCGGGTACCCGCCCACCGTCATGCCAACCAGGTACCCGCCCACCGTCATACCCAGCAGGTACCCGCCCTGCATACCCAACCAGGTACCGCCACTGCATACCCAACCAGGTACCCGCCCACTGCATGCCCAACCAGGTACCGCCCACCGTCATACCCAACCAGGTACCCGCCCACTGCATGCCCAACCAGGTACCCGCCCACCGTCATACCCAACCAGGTGTCCGCCCACTGCATACCCAACCAGGTACCCGCCCACTGCATGCCCAACCAGGTACCCGCCCACTGCATACCCAACCAGGTACCCGCCCACTGCATGCCCAACCAGGTACCCGCCCACTGCATGCCCAACCAGGTACCCGCCCACCGTCATACCCAACCAGGTACCCGCCCACTGCATACCCAACCAGGTACCCGCCCACTGCATACCCAACCAGGTACCCGCCCACCGTCATACCCAACCAGGTACCCGCCCACCGTCATACCCAACCAGGTACCCGCCCACCGTCATACCCAACCAGGTTGACCAGCCTCACGGCGTTTATATACTTAAATAAACTTACATAATTAAAACGTCTTGCTAGCTACACATAATATTATTACTTGCTTTAACATAAATTATGCTCACATATTTTACCATGTAGGATTACAAATTTGTTTTCTTTATTTATATGTATTTGTTCGATTCACAAGTCAAGTGACAAAAATCACATCACGTTTTATAACGAACAAACTAAATGCTATTAACTACTTTCGAATCTTGGTTTTATTTTACAGACATGTAGAAACAGTAAAAGTAGCAAATGGGCATTAGTAATGTACTAAAAGGTGACGTCATAACACTGTTGTAGTCTTTTGCGATCATGTAACCGTAACTCAATAAAAATAAAATATGTCCATATTCAAATGTGAAATTATATCAATTGAATATAAATTTTTTTAACATTTAAGTAACCATAGCCGAGTGGTTGGGTGGTCGGAATTTCGAATCTAGAGACCTTAGTTCGATTCCCAGGAGGCAGGCTCGTACCAATGGGTTTTTCAAAAACTTATATATGAATTATATCGCTGGCTTTTGGACATAAAGACGGCGACGGGCATGCAACCTGTCACGTTGTCCAGAAAATATCTTCGGTGGAAGGTGGGTCGAAGGGACTTATTTGTTTTGACTAGACATCTGTCTACCCCTGTATTGAGAATTGCGTGAAGATATTTATATATTTTTTATATGAATATAAATTTTATAAATTATGTATTATTTTTTATTATTTTTCATACTGGGGTAGGCAGAGGTATAGACAATGAAGTCCTTTCGACCCACTGTTCACCGAAGCTTATACGGTACAAATGATATATTATTTCATTTCATTGTAAATTACATAAAACAATTCTCTATAAGAAAAACGGACATAATGCTAAAAGTATTCTCTGCCTGTCAACCTTTAGGAATGGAATAACATCGAAGGCTGTTACCATAAAAGACAAAAAAATAATAGCAAAGCATAAATATTAAATATAATTAATACGATAATAATATATACACGCACATACATACACACATATATACACACATATATACACATATACATATAAATATACTTATATAAATACATACTTGGATTAAATAAATATGAATATGCCAGTTGTTTCTATGCAATTATGTACTCTATTCGAATATAAATACGGCGCACATTGCAGGAGTCGCTGATCGGCGACCTGCTGTCTATGGACATCTCGGGCCCGCCGCCGGCCGCCGCGCCCGCCTCGAACCTGGACCTGCTCGCCGGCGGGCTCGACGTGCTCGTGAGTGCTCGCCGCACTTGTTCGCCGAGCCGACCGCCGAACTTATACACCGCCATCATTATCACCATCATAATGACCCATAAAAGTCCACTGCGCGACCTCTACCAGGCCTCGCCCCTTACGGAAGTGTTGGCAATAATCGCCACGCTTGGCAAGCGGATTGGCGATCGCAATACTAGACATCGCAGCTAGGTCTAGTATATTAGGTGATGGTTATAACGCCATCTGCCCACCGGGAATGGGTTCCCTTTCAAGGATATTTCTTTAGTCGCCTATTACGACACTTGCGGGAAGAAAAGGTGGTACATCCCTATTCCAATACCACACGGCAAATATCACTAATAGCGCATCGTTTTCTTTCACGTGCAATTTGCACGTGTAGAAAGAGAAGTACGGATTGTCTTGACGTCGACTGGAATAATAAGAAATCAGTTTCCTGCGCTACCAAAGCTCAGCGGCTAGTTTGGCTTATGAATAAATAGCCATAAGGTGTCTCTGGCTGTTTATGGCTTTTATCTCTAGGTATTAGGTCGATGGATATGTCCGGTAGTTATTCGCGTATCCAACTATAGACAGATACACTGTGACTAATAAAAACTTCATGACCTTGAGTTAAGAATGGCCAGAGTTACCATGCAGCATTCTTCAAAATCTTCAAGGGTGTCATATTATACGCATGTCCAACTATAGATAGATAGATAGATTAGTAAACAGTCACTATGACTGTTTACTAATAAAAACAGCTCTTAGAATAATTTCATGAGTTAAAAATGGCTATAGCACTAATGCACCATTCTTGTTAATCTTCGGGGCTGTCGCATTTGTAATTCTGCAATAGAATCTTTGATAGGCGTCCATGGGCATTAATAACCATTCACATTTAGGTAGACTGAGCTTAAAGAATATTAATCGATAATAAAAGCCGAAGTTTCTATTTCTGCGATCAAATCGCACGTCAGGTGTGGCGCTTTCATATATCTTTCTTGTTGATGCGATCTCTATCAGAAAAAGAAGATCAGATTCGTTCAATCATCCACGCCTGTAAGAGACTGTCAAATTTCAGTTTCTTTATAGCTTAATATCACAAACTAGCTGTTACCCACGACTTTGCTCGCGTTCATTTTATATCTGACGTTATTATATACATGTGCTGGTTTTGAAAAAAAAACTATGTAGAAATGGTTGCCTATTATACAAAAAAAATGTATACTTTTGTAAATTTAATGCTTAATGCTTCTGAAACATGAATTTGTCAAACGGATTTAATTTTTTTTTTTTGATCGACGCTATGGCTTTTTTGTGCTCCGTCAAATTCGTGTACAAAGTGATGGGTAGTAGTAGCTAAGTGGAGGAATTAACACGCAATGCGGCAGCTGGGCGGGCCCGAGCCGAGCGGCGCGGCGGGCGGCTCGGCGATCGGCGCGGCGAGCGGCGCGGCGAGCACGACGGGGCTGCTGGGGGATATCTTCGGCGTGGCGGCGCCCGCCTCATTCGTGCCGCCCAAGCAGTGCTGGCTGCCGGCCGACAAGGGCAAAGGTATTGCCCATAATATTACATATACATATATAGATGCGGCGACGGGCTCACCACCTTGTGACGTTGTCCCGAAAATGTCTTCGGTGAAAGGTGGGTCGAAGGGACTTAATTGCCTAAACCCTCTACCCCTGTTTTGGGAATTGCGTGAAGATAACCTTTAACATATATAAATAGGGACAACATCGCATACATTGCTCCGATCCCAATATAAGATGCTAAAGCACTTGTGATATGGGAATCGGAAACAACGAAGGCACCACTACCACTAACACCCAGACCCGAGAAAATGTAGAAAAGTGGTTTTCCTGCATTGACCCGACCGAATTATTTCGTTAGTTTGGACATAAACACGGCGACGGGTTGACCACCAGTCACGTTGTCCCGAAAATATCTTGTACGGACTTAATTGTCTAGACTAGACCTATGTCTACCCCTGTATTGGGAATGGCGTGAAGATATTTTTTATTTATTTATTATGTACAATGTGTTTGCATATTAATTTTAACCTTATGATTAATAATTTGTCAAGGCCTGGAGATCTGGGGGACGTTCAGCCGCCAGAACGGGCAGCCGCGTATGGAGATGACATTCACCAACAAAGCTATGCAGGCCATGAGCGGCTTTGCGATACAACTCAACAAGAACAGGTAAACAGTCGGACCGCTTTGTCACCAAATTTTTTTCTATTTTCGAAGTTTTTTTATTAATGGCAATCTACGTGTTGCATTTGTTTTTGTTAAATTATAAAGAAAGAAAGAAGTTTATTTATCGCTACAACCAGAAATTAAATTATAACATAAAATATAAACTAAAAATTATAATTTTCAAAGATTAATAACAGGGTTACAGCAACTAAACGGCCTCCGACTCAGCGCAATGCTGTAGCCATGCTATCACAACTACAGCGCTGGTATTCAGTCGGAGCCATAAATATACATTTAAAAAAAAATCAGCATGTAAGCCCTTTAGTTGTTATAAAATAAGTGAAAAATTTAAGAAATCAAGGGCGGGAATCGAACTTGCGACTTGTGCCGTACCGAACTATGGTCTCACCTTCGTCAGGCACCGTGTGTAATTCGCATCAATTGAAATTTTATATATCTTTTGTGCGCCTTTTGTAGTATAAGCGTTGGCGGCTCATATAAGTCCCACCACGGTTTTAAAACCACAGTTCTAAAGACATTATGTTAATGTCTTAAAGTCCTTTTATGTACCTCTCTCTTCAGTGGAATAGGAATTTGAGTAGCAGTCGACAAAAGCCATTATTTGCGTTTGTTTAACCTATTATTTATAATTAATTACATGGATAATTTTTCGGATGCATGTCGATAATATATTAATTTATACTTCGAATTAAGAGCATTTTGTACAATTACACTTCTGTGTATTTGTATAAAATGCTCTTGTACAAAATTTTGTGCACAAGAAAAACAAAAAAGGTAATATAATTTATAATAAATCACACTTAAAAACTGGTTTAGTTAGAAAAATTGCGAGTAGGTTAACCTCTGCAGCATATGCTGTAAGAAAAATAAGTCTTTAACTTATGTACAAACGGCTAGACTTGTTTGTTTTAGTTACTTCCATAGCATAATGTCATATGGTATTCTGCTATAGGGTCATGCAGCTGACGTAGAAACAGTATTTGTTACAAAAGAGGGCCATACGAGCTATATATTGTCTGGATTCTCGAGCAACTCTTAGAGAGAAATTTAAGGAAATTAATATTTTACATATATGAAAATTTAATGTATGTGCATAAAAACATTTATACTTTTAGCAAGAGTTCTGATGTACATAATGTAAATACTAGGAACAAACTCAAGCTTATAACACCGGTTACTAGACTCCATAGAGTAAGTAACTCGTTCTTAGGGCGGTGTACGAGTATACGCTTCTACAATAAAGTCCCGGTAAATGTGCAAAGCCTGTCTATTAACAGTTTTAAGAAATTTATTAAAGCAAAACTTTATAGGAAGGGTTATTATAAATGAATATATCGAACGTAACACCTGGGAATGATGTGATCGCTCCTAGCTATTTCTAGAAAAAAAATATAATATAATATATTTCTAGAAAATATCACATATTTCACATCAATGTATTTGTATAATGCATTAAACTGTAAAAATATTGACCAAAAAGAGGATACCTACGGAGTTTCTTTATCCTGTTTCTTCTCCGTTTGAGAAACCTCCTTACGAAACGGTGGTAGATTAAAAATGAATATCGATAAACGAATGTATGATCTTATTTATTTATTTATTTATTTAATAATTTATGTACACAGAAGACACAAAACAGTGGATATATAATTATGAGGTGAATTTGTACAAAGGACCTGCTTATTTCTATAGAAATTTCTTCCAGCAGACCTGTGACTGGAAATTGGTTACAAAATAGTAGACAATGGTGTACAAAAAAAAAATGCATATTCAATAATCAAAAATACAATATACATATATAAACAGATATACACACATATGTATACATATTACATACTTAAATACATTAAAATATATACATATATATATACATACACACATAAATACATACATATATATACGTACATAAATATCAAAACTAAGTACAATGAGAAATATATATATATTCATACTGCCAAGGAGAGATAATGATCCTTAACTCTTTTCTTAAAAGCAGAAATAGTTTTAGCATCGCGAATATTCGGTGGAAGCGAGTTCCAAAGTCTTACTGCATGAACAGTGAAAGAGTCGGAATAGGAGGCACTTTTGTGGGTAGGAATTTTAGAAGAGTTTTTAGGTGGGAACGACAGGGCGCTGAAGGTGGACGAGCAAAGCTGAATCGCTCGCGGAGGTAAGATGGTGCTGTTGGACAATGTAGAATATTAAATAGCAGACATAAAATCCTAGTGTTCCTTCGAAAGCGTATAGGGAGCCACTTGAGATCGTTGCGAAATTTAGAGACATGTTCATACTTTCGAAGACCAAAGATAAAACGTATACACAAGTTTTGCAAGCGCTCAAGCTTATTTAGAAGCTCCTCCGTAGCATCCAAGTAACAGGCGTCAGCGTAGTCTATGATGGGTTGAATGAGCGTTTGAGCCAGAGAGATTTTCGTTTTAAGGGCAATATACCTTGAAGGCATTTTAAAGAATGGAACGAATAATTAACCTTGCGACTGACTTCACTAACATGAGCACGCCAGGATAAATTAGATGATATTGTTATCCCAAGATCCTTTACAGTGTCAGTATAAGGTATTTGCATATCGCCTAACTTTACTGAGCATATGGTAGAGAAATTTACGAGATTTCGCGCGTATCTACTACCAATTATTATGGCTTGTGATTTACAAGCATTAAGCTTCAGCCCAAAAGATTTGGACCAGGAATTGATCCGATTTAAATCTTCATTAACAGAAGCAATGGCTAGATCTGCTTCTGCCGGAGAAAAATGGCGATAAAGCTGCAAATCGTCTGCATAGAGATGGAAATTAGCAGTAATAACTGAAGTGATTGAGTTAATAAAAACGGAAAAGAGTAATGGAGAGAGAACGCCACCCTGAGGCACGCCGGTGTTAAGTTCGCAAGAGTCAGAAAAAGAATTCTCAATGCGAACACACTGCGAGCGACCCCGAAGATATGAATCAAACCATTTTATAGAGGTAGAAGAAATATTTATTGTTTGAAGTATTCCAAGTAAGATATCAAAATCGACAGAAGAAAAAGCGTTGCTGAAATCTAGCAACACTAGTATAGTTAGTTTATTTGTTTCCATAGCCCAGCGAATATCATCAGTTACTTTAAGAAGGGCAGTAACAGTACTGTGGCTGGGCCGGAAACCAGATTGGAAAGGACATAAAAGTGAATAAGAAAATAGAAAGTCGGATAGTTGAGTATGAACAATGTGCTCTAGAACTTTAGAAAGAAAAGGTAAAATAGAAATCGGCCTAAAATGGGACATCACAGTAGGAGAGGAAACTTTAGGAAGAGGTATGATAAGTGCCTGTTTCCAGTCCAAAGGAAAGGTACAAGTGGATAAAGAGTAGTTGAATATATGGGTAAGAACAGGAAGTACTGATGACATAATTAAAACTATCATTCTAGAGCACATATTGTCGCTGCCAGCTGATGTTGAAGAAATCGACAGAATAGACTTCTTCACACATTCCTCTGAAACAGAGGTGAAATTGAAATAGGTGGAAGATGGCTTCGGAAGGTCGGAAAGTGCACGCAACGTTAGGGACTTGACATAAGGATCTAAGACTGAGGAAGATTGGGAAAAATGCTTGTTAAGATCGCTTATGTCGATATCCCTACATATAATTGTAGGAGGCCTTCCGATACCATTAGACTTTAAAAATCTCCACACATCAGATGGGCTACGATTAATGAGAGAATCATGGAAATAGCGTCTCTTTGCATCTCTACACATACGATTGCAGCGATTTCGTAATACTTTAAAATAATTTAAATTTCTATCAGAAGGAAAACGTTTATACTTTCTTTTAGCTTTATCACGAAGAGCCATACGCTCCTTTATATCACTAGTGAGCCACGGCGCAGGATTTCGCTTAACTCTAACACTTCGAATCGGTGCATGCTTGTTAAACAGAGTTAATACAATCTTCGTGAAACCACTAACCTTTTCATCAACATTATTACTATTTACTATTGAAGTCCAGTCTATGGCGACAGCATCACGCTGCAATGCCTCCAAGTCTATGCCCTTATAACTACGAAGAAAAGATATTGCGGTTTGAGTTTTGGTGTTCGAATGCGGTAAGAAAGATAGACCAGATCATGGTAAGAAAAGTAGTTATTTGGCCATGAGAGATTACATTACTGGGCGATGAAACGATCATCAGATCAAGAAGAGAGGAATGCAATTAGGAAAATGATGGGTGGCAGAAAGGGGTAAGAGCTGTAGGCTGAAAGAATTTAAGAGAGTTGTTAATCGAGAAGCACGAGAATCATTTTAACAGACAAGTATTAAAATCGCCCATTAATATTACATGGTCATATATAGGACAGAGATCAGCGAAAACTTTATCTAGATCGTCAAAGTAGTCAATGGATAAATTGGGACTGTAAAATACAGAAAGCAGAATTTTTGAATTATTTAAACATATTTCAAGGAATAAGTATTCAGCAGAACCAGAATACGCAGACGGAGACGTACTGACGATTTCGGTACCGAACTATGGTCTCACCTTCGTCAGGCACCGTGTGTAATTCGCATCAATTTAAATTTAACACAATGTATATATGTATATATATATATATATATATATATATATATATATATATATATATATATATATATATATATATATATATATATATATATATATATATATATATATATATATATATATATATATATATATATATATATATATATATATATATATATATATATATATATATATATATATATATATATATATATATATATATATATATATAAATTTTATATATCTTTGTGCGCCTTTTGTAGTATAAGCGTTGGCGGCTCATATAAGTCCCACCAAGGTTTTAAAACCACAGTTCTAAAGACATTATGTTAATGTCTTAAAGTCCTTTTATGTACCTCTCTCTTCAGTGGAATAGGAATTTGAGTAGCAGTCGACAAAAGCCAGTAAGGGTTATTATAATATAAATGAATATATTAATGACAGTAACCCCTGGGAATGACGTTATCGCTCCCAAGCTATTTCTAGAAAATATCACATTATATTTGTACGATGCTAAAAATTGTATTGTTAAAAATATTGACCAAAAAAGAGTATACCTACGGAATTTCTTTCGCCTGTTTCTTCTCCGTTGGAGGAACCCCATTACGAAACGGTGGTAGATTAAAAATGACGATCGATAAACGAATGTATGTTCTTATGTCGATGAATAAATGATTTGATTTGATTTGCACAATCTGGACTTGTTACTGAATGGCTAGCTAAAAATTAATTAACGCTTAATATTCTTAAAACCAAATACATGTTATTTCAGATTCGTAATATTAATATGTCATCTGATCACTATTGCTTAGTTCAACGTTACGTAGTAGTAGTAGTTAAAAACGTTAAATTAGGTTTAATTTTGGATTCAAATTTAAATTTTAACTATATACAGATACTTTGTCACAGAATTCGTTGTCAATCACATACAACGGCAGCACTGACTAGTTTTTAAAACTGGCCACTTTTACAGAATATAAAAAAATGAGTTTTAATTTTCAAAATAGAACTCTTTGCTAATATTATTGAGTACGAATTTCATTCATTTGTCATATTTGATTTGGTGGAAAATAAAAATTTGTGGAATGATACAAAGATTTAACGGAGGTGACTCAAAAGCTGTATTCGACATATTTACTCGTGACGAAAGCTGGGTTTATTGCTAAGATCCGGAAATCAAAACACAATCTGCTTAGTGGGTGTTTCCTTCCGAGGAGTTGCAAACTAAATTGAAGAGAGGTCGAAGTGTTGGAAAAAAGATGGTGGTATAATTCTTCGAAAGAACCGGTCATTATGCGACAATTGTTTTAGGAGATAAAAAGTCAGTTAGTGCAGAGTGGTATACTAACAAATGTTTGACACTTGTCTTGGAAAAAGTTCGCGAGAAACGACATCGCAGTAGGATCCTCCTAAACCACGATAACGCCTCCTCGCACACCGCTGGACGAAGGAACGACTATTTGGCGTCGGCAGACGTGGAATTGCTGGGTCACCCGCCATATAGCCCCGACCTCGCACCATGCGATTTTTATTTATTCCCGAAAATAAAAGAAAAACTTCGAGGAATACATTTTATGGACGCCAAGGAAGCAGTGGCTGCTTTCCAGAAGGCCATCGAAGAGACCCCTAAGGACGAATGGGAAAAGTGCGTTTCTCGGTGGTTCTATCTAATGCAGCGATGTATAGGTGTTAATGGAAACTATTTTGAAAAGATATATTAAAAATAATAACGTGCTCAGTTTTTGATTTTCTAAAAAGATTACAAGAGATGGAAAGTGTGAGAGTGATATTGAAAGACGAGTGAATGCAGGAAACGTGGTGAATGGAGCTCAGTCGGAAGGTGTTAGACACCTTCCGACTGTTTATAAAGGAGGCTCAAGGCTCGTTTGGCTGTGCGTGAAGGGGTGTTGGTTCCAACACTCATGTATGGAAGTAAAAGTTGGGTATGGCAGAAGAAACATGAAAGCAGAGTAAATGCAGTTGAGATGATTTCATTACTGTTTGTTCTTTTGTGTGTTGTCTCTTTATGCTGGTCCAATGAATTATTTTCTTTCTTTCTTTCTTCAGATGAGAGCGTTAAGAAGTATGATAAGAGTTAAACTGAGTAACAGGATAAGGAATAGTGATATAAGGAAACGTTGTAGTCTGAAAGAAGATGTACTGACTAAAATTTAAAAGGTATGCTTATATTTACCGCTAAAAGAAACCCTTCGTCGTAAAGCTTGGCGTGCTCAGTAGAGCACGACAGTACTTCGTGCCGGCTCACCGTTTGCAACTTTATAAGGCGCAGGTTCGGCCGCACATGGAGTACTGTTCTCATCTCTGGGCGGGTGCACTCCAGTGTCAGCTCCTTCCATTTGACCGTATCCAAAGAAGAGCGGCTCGAATTGTCGACGACCATACTCTTGTTGCGGATGATGTGCTGCAGGAAAAGGGTAGCTACCCGCCAGGTCGGGTGATCGTGACCTGGGGCGGACGTCTCCTCCACAGTGTACGCTATCGCTAATAATATATATTCGCGCAACCGTGCGAACTTCGATAGCGCGATGTAGGACCTCGATGTGTTTCCTGAATCCGCCAATAGCTAGCTTCCAATGTGGAGACATAGATGTCGCCACACTCTATCCGATCGGCTAGATCCCCTGGCTTTGCGAAGAGATGTTGCATCTCTTTGCATTTTCTACAAGATCTACTACGGGGAGTGCTCCGAGGAAGTGTTCGGATTAATCCCAGCCGCTAAATTTCACCATCGTACCTTACGGCATAGTCAAAAATTTCATCAACACCACCTTGATGCTTGGCATTCCATCACAGTGCGTTTTTCGCGGAATTTTCTGACACGTACTTGCACTTTATGGAATGAGCTGCCGTCAGCAGTTTTTCCGGACCGATAGACTTAGGGACCTACAAGAAAAGAGCCTACACCTTTCTCAAAGGCCGGCAACGCATCTGCTATGCCTCTGGTATTGCGGATGTACATGGGCGGCGGTAATCACTTACCGTCACATGTGCCACCTACTCGTTTGCCTTCCTTATGTATAAAAAAAAATAAAAATAAATTTGGCCATGTCGAGAGAATGAATGAAGAACGATTGACGAAAAAATTGTATAAGGCGAGTGTGAATGGAAGTGTAGGAAGGGGAAGACCTAGGCGGACTTTTCGAGACCAAATGAGAGAATGTATGAAGGGAATAATGAAAGAGGTTGAAGCGAAACCAGGATGTAAGGATCGTAGCAAGTGGAAAGAAGTGGTCTTTGCCTACCCCTACGGGAAAGAGGCGTGAATATATGTATGTATGTAAAAACTTTCAGTGTCACCTTGTATAACATATTAAATTTCAATGTGTGAGTTGGGTAAAGCTGAAATTTGGATTTTTATTTTCATTTCTATTTTATGCTGGTATAATTGAAAATGAGAAAACAGCACTCTCGTGGAAATACAGGTTTATTTCTAAGCTTACGTTTAGTTCAGCTACAATTGCTAAAGTTGCTTTATTAAGTTGTAAAATTATTTTTCAACTTTTTTCTTCGAATAAATAAAATAAATAATTACAATCGTCAGTGGTTTTTAGTTGTTTTGTATGTAAAGGAGCCATGGATATCTTTCACGAATAAAATGAATAATAAAGGAACAAAAATGGATCCTTGTGGAACTCCTGAGTATACGCTTATTGATTTTGACTGAAAACCTCTGACTTTGAGTTCTATTTGGCACATTTGACGAAAACCGACGTAGTAAATCACTTCCAACGCCATTATACGCAATTTAGCTTAGAAGGATTTGATGATCAACTTTATCAAATACCTAGTGAAAGTCAGACTGCGTCTAAATATATTTTTGATCCATGCTATTAAAAAAGAAATTTGTATAGTTTTGGGAGTAAATTAGTAACCGTTGATATTCTTTTCACAAAGACATGTTCTTCTTTTATATTATCTCAAATTGGACAAATTGCTCCAGGTATTTCAAAAAGTGATAAAATAGAGATAGAGCAATAATTATCAATATTTTGCTTACTTTTATTCTTCTTTATATTTACTTTTTCATAATTTCAGCAAATAAGCCTTCACTAATTCATTTATTATAAATAGTACATACACATAGAGGTACAAAAACACTGTCAGTGGTATTTTTAAAAATTGGAGCCAGTAGTCTATCTGGGGCCGTACCTTTATCCAGAGATCTTAAGCCCTTTAACTTGTCAAATAAATACTTTGAATCAAAGGGAAATTTTGGCAAAATTTTTGAAAATACAAATTGTTGAAATTTGATCAAAGTGACAAGTACTCAAAGCCTTCCTTCTCCGACGCGCGCGATGCGTTACAGAAACTCAAAGAGTTATTAAATCCTTTACCTGTCGTGCGGTACAATATACGTCTGGATCGTTTCGATCAGCTTCGGCGTGTACCCGGGCGGCGCGCTGGCGGTGGGCGCGCTGGCGGCCGGCGCCCGCGCCGACGCCGCGCTGCCGCTGGCCGCCGCCGGGCCCGTGCAGCGCATGGAGCCGCTCAACAACCTGCAGGTGAGCTGACTCACTGCGCGCCGCCGCCGGGCCCGTGCAGCGCATGGAGCCGCTCAACAACCTGCAGGTGAGCTGACTCACTGCGCGCCGCCGCCGGGCCGTGCAGCCTCATGGAGCCGCTCAACAACCTGCGGGTGAGCTGACTCACTGCGCGCCGCCGCCAGGCCCGTGCAGCCTCTGTGGAGCCGCTCAACAACCTGCGGTGAGCTGACTCACTGCGCGCCGCCGCCAGGCCCGTGCAGCTGTGGAGCCGCTCAACAGCCTGCAGGTGAGCTGACTCACCGCGCCGCCGCCGGGCCCGTGCAGCCTCTGTGGAGCCGCTCCAGCAACCTGCAGGTGAGCTGACTCACTGCGCGCCGCCGCCGGGCCCGTGCAGCGCATGGAGCCGCTCAACAACCTGCAGGTGAGCTGACTCACTGCGCGCCGCCGCCGGGCCCGTGCAGCGCATGGAGCCGCTCAACAACCTGCAGGTGAGCTGACTCACTGCGCGCCGCCGCCGGGCCCGTGCAGCCCCAGTGGAGCCGCTCAACAACCTGCAGGTGAGCTGACTCACTGCGCGCCGCCGCCGGGCCCGTGCAGCGCATGGAGCCGCTCAACAACCTGCAGGTGAGCTGACTCACTGCGCGCCGCCGCCGGGCCCGTGCAGCGCATGGAGCCGCTCAACAACCTGCAGGTGAGCTGACTCACTGCGCGCCGCCGCCGGGCCCGTGCAGCCTCTGTGGAGCCGCTCAACAACCTGCAGGTGAGCTGACTCACTGCGCGCCGCCGCCGGGCCCGTGCAGCGCATGGAGCCGCTCAACAACCTGCAGGTGAGCTGACTCACTGCGCGCCGCCGCCGGGCCCGTGCAGCGCATGGAGCCGCTCAACAACCTGCAGGTGAGCTGACTCACTGCGCGCCGCGCGAGTGTACACACGCCGCTAGCCGCCGCCGGGCCCGTAGCCGCAGTCTTAACTTTTGCATTTAATTTAAAACGGTAAACTATGTGATTATATTAAAAAAGTCACGATAGCCGACTGTTAGGGTGGTCGGAATTTCGAGTCAAGAGACCCTCGGTCCCCCAGGTGGCAGTACCAATGAGTTTTTCAAAAAAACTTATGTACGAATTACCGAATTTTGTTAAAATTAAAAAAAATTAAATATCTTCACGCAATTCCCAATACAGGGGTAGACAGAGGTCAAGTCTATACAATTAAGGCCCTTTGACCCACCGAAGATATTTTCGGGACAACGTGACAGGTGGTGAGCCCGTCGCCGCCTTTATGTACAAGCCAACGATGAAATTCGTACATAAGTTTTTGAAAAACTCATTGGTACTGCCACCTGGGGATCGAACTCGGGTCTCTCGACTCGAAATTCCGACCACCCAACAACTCTGCTACCATGAATTTTGTTAATTAGGAATACTGAGATGTTATGAAAAATCTTTGTTACAGGTGGCAATCAAAAATAATGTGGACGTGTTCTACTTCGCATGCCTCATCCCCGCTCACGTCCTGTTCGCCGAGGACGGACAGCTGGACAAGCGCGTGTTCCTCACTACGTGGAAGGAAATTCCTGCGGCAAATGAAGTGCAGCACACGCTCTCTAACGTCGTTGGCACCGCAGATTCCGTCGCACAGAAAATGACATTGAACAACATCTTTACCATAGCCAAGAGGAATGTGGAAGGCCAAGACATGTTATATCAATCTCTCAAACTCATCAACAATATCTGGGTCCTTCTAGAACTTAAACTGCAGCCGGGCAATCCTGAAGCAACTTTAAGCCTAAAATCACGAACCGTGGAAGTAGCTACTTGCATATTCCAAGCCTACGAAGCAATAATCAAATCGTAATCTCTTCTATACGTTATTTATATGTATATGTTGATCTAAGATTATAAAAGTTGAATGAGTATTAAATAAGTTAATCATAAAGAATATGACTGTAAATTCCATTAGGGTATGAAAGTTTATTAGAGATATATTTGTATCACAGTCCATGTGGTTAATTGTGTATTCGTTAATCAATAATTAGGATATCACGCTCATGTGCTGTATGAAATAAAATAAATGTTATTTCAATATTTGTATAATCTTTAATTTCGTCTGCGTATAAAATAAAGTTACAGAAACCACATTATCTCGCATCTGGTACTAAACAAATCTCAGTGTATGGAGTATGTGTTGTGAACTGTATATCAAAAACAAACCAGTGATGCTCACAAGACTTATTGCCTAAACTTGGTTTTCGGTTCACATAAAAGTTAAAAGTCACATTATTTATGTACATAACAAAAATCTCTACATCGCGATATAACGTAGCAATAGATGTCCTATTATGAAAAATAGATTACCTAATTAACGTTAAAATTCCGCCCACCAAGGACGTACTGACAAATATCCTTTATTATACCGTCCACCATGACAAAATATAACAAGTTCATAGCTTTTACACTATTCCGAACATCTAACATAACAGTAAAACACTATCGACAAAAAAAAATCATTGGCAAGCAATACAGATAAAATGCAACTAACTTGCTGTTACTGTTACGACAGGAGTGGAGGGAGGAGGAGCTGCATACGCCTACGGGTTTATGTAGCTCCTCCTCCCTTCTACGGGCCTATGTAGCTCCTCCCTCCTCTCTAATCTTTCCTATGTACTGCTGCGTCTGATTCCCGTGTGTTCCTTAGCCTCACAGTGTGTAGTCACTGTGTCCTGAACCACTTGACCAGAAATATTGGAGTGATATAAGCTTTAGAAATTTAGCCTTTACACTATTTCCAACATCTTAATAACAGTACAATACTATCAACAAAACAAATTCATTGGCAAGCAATACAGATAAAATGCACCTAACATGCTACTACTGTAACGACAGGTGAGGAAGGAGGAGGAGTCCTTAGCCTCACAGTGTGTAGTCACTGTGTCCTGAACCACTTGACCAGAAATATTGGAGTGATATAAGCTTTAGAAATTTAACTTTAACTCCTCAGCACAATGCGATGAGTCCAAATCCAGTATAAAGGACCAATGAATAAATCCAAGAGGGTGTGGTATGGGGTGTGGACTGTACATCAAAAATAAACCAGTGGTGCTCAGAAGCTTTTTAGCATGTATCAAAGATTTCTATTTACTGGAACAGATGTTTTTGGCTTGGACGTCTGTATACTCGGTACAGGTATACGTTCAACGAGTCTCAAGTATTTAGAAATTAAATGTTTTAACGTTTACGCGCGTTGAATATGCGGAGGTAGCTCGTTTGGGGCAAGAATGACTTCTCCAGCTGATCGCAAAACTCGACCAGGTCTGTCGTGACCTAGAAACTTAAAGTTATCCTTCAAATAACTAGCTGGGTAATCACTTGAGCTTCTAACGAAATTCAGAGACTTGGTCATACTTGCATAGACCAAAAATGAATCTAATAGCTAAGTTTTGAATTCGCTCAAGCTTATTTAATTGATCCTCGGTTAAGTCAAGATAGCTTGCATCCGCATAAACGAGACTGGAAAGAAAAAAGGATTGTGCTAGCATAATCTTAGTAGGAACGGGAAGAAAAGAACGTAAGCGCCGCAAAGGACCGATGGCAGCAAATACCTTCTTACTAACTTCCATTAACTGATACGACCCTGAGAAAGTAGTATCAAAGTGGACATCGATGTTTTTAACTGTCTTACTGTATGGTACCACAAAACCATTCAGTGCTATTGACGGGAGATTACCCCAGTCAACACTTAAAATGAAGCTAACTCCACCAATAATAATAGCTTTAGACTCATGAGGATTAATTGTAAGGCCATAGCTTTTGCTCCAACTACTTAAGGCCACCAAGTCCTGATTAATGGCATTAACAGCAGTGAGCAAGTTTTCAAGAGTTGACTGTGCGTACAATTGAAGAATTTATTTTATGAGAAAATGAATTAATAAATATAGCGAAGAGTAAAGGAGACAACTCTATGCCTAGAGGCACTCCAGCAACCAATTTACGTCAGGATGTGGTCTCATCTTCGATGCGAATACGCTGTCGTCGGCCTTTTAGATAACTTTGAAACTAACCACTGATGGAGATATGTTAATAGAACGTAACTCAACTGGACTCAACAGGATGTCAGGATCAACAGAGTTAAAAGCATTGCTGAAATGTTATTAACAATACCAACACAGTGAGCTGTTTATTGTCCATACCTCGTCGAAGGTCTTCAGTAACTTTAATCAGCGCTGTAGAAGTATATATATATATATATATATATATATATATATATATATATATATATATATATATATATATATATATATATATATATATATATATATATATACATATATATATATATATACATATATATATATATATATATATATATATATATATATATATATATATATATATATATATATCCGGAATATACAGTTTATTGACATGTTCTAAACATTTATCAAATTTTACTTTCAAAAGAGGCTTCATATTCTATATAACGGCGCTCCAAGGAGGTAAAGAGGATCCGACTTAGGTACTTTAATGCCCGGAGATATATTGTTAAAATTTTGAAACAAACTGTGTCTATGAGAAGACAAAGGGTCAGGAATGAAAGAACACATTTAGTACTATTTAATTTAAGGCCAGTGTTTAAAATATTGAATTTTAAATTATTTAGTGCTTATTTATTCTTTCAACCTCCGCCTCTTCAGTAGGTAAAAGGACAAATGATGATGGGTGTATATTTTTAGAAAGTTGTTGCAAAAATTCCTTTTTCTAATATTTAAAATTTTTAATATCTGGTCATGTGTTTCACTTTTTTATTTCAAGTGTATCCTATCTCTGGTTCGGATGAATCGAAGCATACCAAAAGTTATCCATGGCTTAATTATAATTTTGCTTTTAGGAAATAGTTTTTTAAATAAAATAAAAATAAATATCTTCACGCAATTCCCGATACTGGGGTAGACAGTGAAGATATTTCCACCGAAGATATTTTCGGGACAACGTGACAGGTGGTGAGCCCGTCGCCGTTTTTATGTCCAAACCAACGATATAATTCGTACATAATTTTATTGAAAAACACATTGATACGAATTTGCTATCTGGAGATCGAAATCGGGTCTCTCGGCTCGAAATTCCGCCCACCCAACCACTCGGCTATCGTGACTTACGTGGTATATTTAATGATTTATTAATAATTAATTGTGATAGTGTTTGTAGCATTGTTTAAGACATTTACATTTTATAGAAGTTGTCAATGATCACTACTTTTTTAACAGAATAATACAGCTTCGTGATAGGTAAGTGGTATGCATTTATAATTTATACTAGCGATTGTTGTCACTTGATGAAATTGCATTGAATTAAAATTCATTGTTGAACACTTGCACACAATTCACTTGTAATTATTTATTAATTAACCGACCGGTTTCTCCTTACGGCATCCCACGTCCATAGAGTGAATTGTGTACAAGTGTTCAACAATGAATTTTAATGGTATGCATTTTTATCGTATACGCATTTAATTTGGTTTTTAAGATCACGTGGTATATAAAAAATTTGCAATATAAAATTGACACAGACCTTTAAAAAAAACACGATTTAAGCTTAATTTGATAATGTTTACATGACACAGACCTTTAAAAAACCACGCTTTAAGCTTAATTTGATAATGTTAATATTTAACAATAGTACCTATGTTAAATTAAGTGGTACATTTAACATAGGTACTAGTGTTAAATATTCAAGTGCTATTTTCCTTAGTGTATGTATTTTCCTCCCAGGGGAAGAAAATGGGTAGCGTTTTCCTTCATTGTTACTATACGGCAAATGTTTAGTCTTTTTGTTCTGAAGATCTATCTATTGAAGATTTATTTCGGCCGTCGTATCTTGTGGTCATCGCTTTTACTTTATATGCGAGTGACCAGTGAAGTCTGAGTAAAGCGTTAAAATAACTAAACAGAATACAAAAAACTGCGTTTCCAAAATGTTATTGGTCATCGTGGTCACGCAAAGCAAAAACACAACTTCCATAAACATTTTATATATTTTCCACTTATTTACAAAATTATGGTTTGGACCACCTTGTTAGCTCTGTCTTAAAATATCAAATCATAAAATCTTTACAAAATTATTCTTATCGTATAAATATTTTATATATATTTATTACATTTTCTATTTATAAAAATTAAAAAAATCACTTGAAAAAATACATTCCGCCTAAATGGCTACAGACACTTGGAAAAGCTCAGAAATAATAAAAACTTTCATGTCAAAAAAATTCATAAGGCCAACCGAAATATATAACATCAAATTTAACATACAAATTCATAGATTTATTTAAAATATAGCATAATCATAACAAAAATCGATAAAGTATTGGAAGTAAAATTAATTATAGGAACACATTAGAATTAGTTACACAAGGCATATTAACATATATTTTATAATATTGCAGTGAAATGGTATTTTTGAGACAGCTTGACCATAGTTCGTAAGTCTCAAATACACTTACAAAAATATCGAAAGTGCATGAAATTAAAGTATATGCATTTTAGCGTCTTAAAAAATGATACTCACATAACTTATTATATTTAGAGACTACAACATGGTTTAAAGCAAAAAAAAACTATAAATCTAATCAATCTTTACAAGGAATTCCTCAACCTCCAATTTCTGTCGCATTATCGCCGACAGCACCACCTCAGTACTGCAAACAACATTCAAAGTCTTCTCCGATTGCAGTAGATAATACACAAGATGCAAATCATTGGGCACGGTCAACACCAAGTAACTGTATGGCTTCTGATTGTGCATCTCCTGTATGGAGACATACGAGCGACGATTCTTCTCCACTTTACCACCGCAGAGTTCTATCATCTCCGTCAACGCGGCCCGGCCGGGCTTCACGCACGGTGTCAAGAAAAAAGTGACTCCGTCAAAGAGTTTCTTTCTTTGTTCCCCACACAGCAAAACTTCCGACACGTCGCACTTGAACATTTTGTTAAATGACTCATCGCGAAGGCCGTATTTGGCTTCGTCGGCAAACTTATTGAGACGCTGACTTTCCAATATCCACTCGGGCGAGAGGAGGTGCTTGACCGAAATAAGGCAGCTCACCAGTTTGCAAGTACGCACGAGTTTCTCCATAACTAAGTGCGTGGCTTCTGCGGCTGAAGTGACCACCAGTCCGCCAAGTTGTCTGAAAATCAATTTCTGTAGTTAAATACTAAAAAAATATTTCATATTGTATGGAATGAATAAGGGGGATAATGGAATAGGATTGTATATTTCCATGTGTACACTCTAAAGTGCATTTCTTTTTTCAAATTCATATATGAGCTTCCATCTGAGTATCCAAGACAAGTACTCAAATGGTGGTGTGAATGCAACAAAATAAGAGGAGCCATAATCATATTTCCAGAACTGGGGACAAGGTATTGTCATTTGTCATTTCGAAGATTAATTAATATTGGGAGCTTGTCTCATATTAATTTTTTAAATATAAATGTGACAGATTATATGTTCTGATATTTGTTACTTAATTCCGCTAAAAAGGCTGAACGGATCTAAATGAAATTTGACACACAGACACTTCTTAACTTGGATAACATACTTTTTATTACAGAATATAGATATAATGGGAGGGAGAAACTTATGCATAACGGATTAAGATTAGTACTATTTGGAGTCCAAAGAGGAAAAGGGCAGCTAGGGCTGCTTTGTACATTAGAAACTAATAGAATTTCTGAATGAAATAATAATAATAATATAATAATAAATAAATACGGTTTGAGATTTCTTTATTTCCTTAATAAGAATTACAGAAATTCACTTACTTAAGGATAAAAAACAAATAACTGAATCTTAGTTTATGTACATTTTGCGGAACGTACAGTGTTTAGGAATATTAATTAATATGTAGATAATAAATACACAAACAAGCAACAATAACAAAAGAATGTTCCAGGTAAGATCACGGACATATAGAAACAAATATCCAAACTATGGTAAGTGGTATGCATCACATTATTTTATTTTTATAATATGTGTTTTTTATTTAATTTTTTAAAGTTTAAAATAATAAAATATCCAAAAATACGTTCGATAGAAGTGTATTCTTTATTTTTTATATATTATTTTTTACATTTACTTTTACGATTTTTTATATCCGGTTATTTTTTATATTTCTATTATCTTTATATACAACATCACATATTTATAACATAGTTTTTTAATCTTTTTTAAAAGAGTGTAGTGTTTTTGCATTTTTAACATCATTAGGTAACTTATTGTACATTTGAACTCCTTCGAATTCTATAGTTTTTTTTTCCATAGTTCGTTCTCGGTAATTTAGTCACCAAATTATTGGCATTCCTTAGTTTATTTTTTTGAATATTGTGTTTCTTAGTGAATATTATTTTTGTATGAATATCTTTATTAAGTATTTTACGTATAAGTATACATGTGTAGTATTCGTAAGTTTGTTTTATATTCATTATTTTTGTTTCTTTATATAGTTTTAGCGTAGATTTCCGAAAATTAAAGTTAAATAAAGTTTTTAGTAACTTGTTTTGTGTTCTTTGTATTTTTTCTATATTGCTTTTGTACGCTGTGCCCCAAATTTCTATTAGGTAGTCAATATGAGATTTAACTAAGGAATTATAGACTATGTATTTTACAGTTTTTGTTAAACATTTTGCTACGCCGCGCAAGGCTCCTGAGAGATACTAATTTTGTGTTAATTTTTTCTAGTGAGGTTTCCAACTAAGACGGATGTCCATAATAAGCCCGAGGTATTTTTCTTCTGTCTTTCTTTGTATTGTCTGACTGTTTAACTGGAGGGAAAAGTTATTGTTTATTTTTTTATTTTTTGCTGCAAATATGACATAATTAGTTTTTGACGAGTTAATGGTCGGTAAATTTTGTTGAAACCATTTACTTCTTAGGTTTAAGTCCTCTTGAATATCTTTAATAATGTTTTCAATAGACCTAAGTAAAAGAGATTATTGTCATCAGCATAAAGGGTTATATCACCTTTCAGTGATATTTTGGGTAGATTATTAATATAAATCAGAAACATTAATGGACTAAGTATAGAACCTTGGGGCACGCCAAATGTGATGATTTTTGAAGTGCTACAATTGTTTCCTATTTTAACTATTTGCTGCCGGTTTTGTAAATATGACCTTAAAATTTTAAGGGCATTTTTACCTTAATAAAATTTCATGACTAACTGTATCAAATGCCTTTTTTAGGTCAATGAAGACACCGACTGCAATTTGATTTTGATCTATTTTAGTTTTTATTTTAGTAATAAGGTCGATAGTTGCAGAGAGGGTACATGATTTGGACCGAAAACCGTATTGGCCTTTATATAAATATTTTTTAGAATTCAGGAAGCTTTCAAGTCTGTTATATAAGATTTTTTCAAATATTTTTGAAATTACGGCCAGGACAGAAATAGGGCGGTAATTGCAAGGGTCCGCTTTACTGCCAGATTTATGAATTGGGGTCACTTTTGCTATTTTTAAACTTTCGGGGAAAATGCCTTGTTCTAAACAAGAATTAATGCATTTTGCGAGTTTCTCGGCAATGAGATTCTTTAAAATTCTTACTATTTTGACAGAAATACCATCCATACCACAGCTAGTGTTGGGGTTGAAATTATTTAAAATTTTTATTATTTCATTAGCGGTAGTTGGCTCGAAGCTGTTTAGCTGGTCTTGTTCATTTGCAGCTGTATGCTCTACTGAAGTTCCAAAATTGTGATATTCAGCTGGAATGTCGTTTGCAAGTATTAAACCAATTGTCGAAAAGTAAGTATTAAAACATTCGCATATCTCTCCTACGTCAGTTACAGAGCCTGCTGGTGTGATTAATGTGTCAATCTGCTGAAAATCGTTTCTTTTATTATTGGATAGTTATTTAATTAACTTCCACATTTTCCGAGGTTTATTTTGACAATCTTTAAAGCAGTGCAGTACTTGACGTATGGGATCCGATTCCCATACCTAAAGTGCTTTAGCATCAACGAAGGCACCACAAACACCCAGACCCGAGAAAATGTAAAAAAAGTGGTTTCTCTACATTGACCCGACCCGATATCGAACCCGGGACCTCGAGATGCCGACACCTTGTTTACGCCACTCGTCCACGGAGGTGGAATTCTCCCCCCTCTCTCGCTCTCACCTGACGATGGCGGCGAGGCGCTGCTGCTCGTGCGGCGGCATGGCAGAGAACAGCACGCGCGGCGCCAGGTGCAGCGGCGGGAGCGCGGGCGCGCCGCCCGGCGGGGCGCCCGGGCCGGGCTGCGGGGCGCCCGGGCCGGGCTGTGGGGCGGCGGGCGCCCCGCCGGGGGGCGCGTCGGCTTCGAGGCGCGGCCGCTTGGCCCGGCGCGCGCCCCCTGCCGCGGCCGCGCTGCGCTTCGCCCGCTCGTGCGACTCTTGCGTTATGTTGATCGGCATCTTCCACGCATCTGAAGATTTAACGTAGCTGTCAACTCGACGCAAGCCAGCAAATTATAATACCACTTTGTATTGTTTTTTGTCAAATTTGAAAAATGACCTATGTGCATGTCCAAGATGTTTATAAATAAATACAAACAACATTCATGAAGTAAGACTTACTCATCAAATGTGAAACAAGACTGTAGTCAATACGGAACGGGCTCGCCAAATTAAACTGCTGATACTTCGCGTTCTCAATCTGCGAACAAAAAATCCCTCCAATAATTGTACTTGTCTACTCTGACCATGATATCTGTCACAGTGAGGCAGCGGGCACCTGCGAGAGCGCGCTCATGTTGCCCAGCAGCAGGTCGGTGAGCCAGGCGGCGCTGACGACGGGCACGCCCCATTCGCGCGCGCGCCGGTACTTGGCTCCCTCGGCGCGCTTGCACACCAGCACCGTGTTGTCGCGCGACATGTACGGCGTCAACTGGACATTGTGAAATTTTAAACATTATAGTATTTATAACGACAATTAAAGAAATATATAACAATACACTTGTAACTTAATTGTTAATTTAAATTTTGGTAACAGATGTAACCGAAGCTCAAAGGCCAGCGCTGGCGCGGCGCGTGCATGCTGGGCAGTGCAGTGCAGTGCAGTGCAGTGCAGCAGCGGTACCTTGGCGCCGACGAGGTCGAGGCAGCAGGCGAGGCGGCGGCGCTCTCGCGGCGCCAGCCGGCGAGCGCGGCGCGGTGGTGGCGCGCGGGGCGCTCGCGCGGCGCGTGCATGCTGGGCAGTGCGGTGCAGTGCGGTGCAGTGCAGTGCAGTGCAGCAGTGCAGTGCAGTGCGGTGCGGTGCAGTGCAGCAGCGGTACCTTGGCGCCGACGAGGTCGAGGCAGCAGGCGAGGCGGCGGCGCTCGTCGCGGCGCCAGCCGGCGAGCGCGGCGCGGTGGTGGCGCGCGGGGCGCTCGCGCGGCGCGTGCATGCTGGGCAGTGCAGTGCAGCAGCGGTACCTTGGCGCCGACGAGGTCGAGGCAGCAGGCGAGGCGGCGCTCCTCGCGGCGCCAGCCGGCGAGCGCGGCGCGGTGGTGGCGCGCGGGGCGCTCGCGCGGCGCGCGTGCATGCTGGGCGGTGCGGTGCAGCAGCGGTACCTTGGCGCCGACGAGGTCGAGGCAGCAGGCGAGGCGGCGGCGCTCGTCGCGGCGCCAGCCGGCGAGCGCGGCGCGGTGGTGGCGCGCGGGGCGCTCGCGCGGCGCGTGCATGCTGGGCAGTGCAGTGCAGTGCAGTGCAGTGCAGTGCAGTGCAGTGCAGCAGCGGTACCTTGGCGCCGACGAGGTCGAGGCAGCAGGCGAGGCGGCGGCGCTCCTCGCGGCGCCAGCCGGCGAGCGCGGCGCGGTGGTGGCGCGCGGGGCGCTCGCGCGGCGCGTGCATGCTGGGCAGTGCAGTGCAGTGCAGTGCAGTGCAGTGCAGTGCAGCAGCGGTACCTTGGCGCCGACGAGGTCGAGGCAGCAGGCGAGGCGGCGGCGCTCGTCGCGGCGCCAGCCGGCGAGCGCGGCGCGGTGGTGGCGCGCGCGGGGCGCTCGCGCGGCGCGCGTGCATGCTGGGCAGTGCAGTGCAGCAGCGGTACCTTGGCGCCGACGAGGTCGAGGCAGCAGGCGAGGCGGCGGCGCTCCTCGCGGCGCCAGCCGGCGAGCGCGGCGCGGTGGTGGCGCGCGGGGCGCTCGCGCGGCGCGTGCATGCTGGGCAGTGCAGTGCAGTGCAGTGCAGTGCAGTGCAGCAGCGGTACCTTGGCGCCGACGAGGTCGAGGCAGCAGGCGAGGCGGCGGCGCTCGTCGCGGCGCCAGCCGGCGAGCGCGGCGCGGTGGTGGCGCGCGGGGCGCTCGCGCGGCGCGTGCATGCTGGGCAGTGCAGTGCAGTGCAGTGCAGTGCAGTGCAGTGCAGTGCAGCAGTGCAGTGCAGTGCAGTGCGGTGCAGTGCAGTGCAGTGCAGCAGTGCAGTGCAGTGCGGTGCGGTGCAGTGCAGTGCGGTGCGGTGCAGTGCAGTGCAGCAGTGCAGTGCAGTGCAGTGCAGCAGTGCAGTGCAGCAGTGCAGTGCAGTGCAGCAGTGCAGTGCAGTGCGGTGCGGTGCAGTGCGGTGCGGTGCAGTGCGGTGCAGTGCGGTGCAGTGCAGTGCAGTGCAGTGCAGTGCGGTGCAGTGCAGTGCGGTGCAGTGCGGTGCAGTGCAGTGCGGTGCAGTGCAGCAGTGCAGTGCAGCAGCGGTACCTTGGCGCCGACGAGGTCGAGGCAGCAGGCGAGGCGGCGGCGCTCGTCGCGGCGCCAGCCGGCGAGCGCGGCGCGGTGGTGGCGCGCGGGGCGCTCGCGCGGCGCGTGCATGCTGGGCAGGTGCAGCGCCTGCCACGGCGGCACCACGCCGCGCCGCTCCATCGCGTCCGACAGCCAGTAGGCAGTCACGCAACGCTTCGCGTCGCGCAGTGCCTGTACATTTCACATAACATAGTATTACTTATTTGCAGCTTTAATGCAGAAAGCGGCACTACAATAGTTCAGCCGCTTATTCTCTCGTACTCAGAGCTTCGGTCGGGTTGGACCTTAAAATTTTTATATCATATGGAATTTGATTGAAAAAAAACTCACGATAGCCGAGTGGTTGGGTGGTCGGAATTTCGAGATAATAGACCCGAGTTCGATCCCCAGTTGGTAGGCTTGTACCAATGGGTTTTTCAAAAACTTATGTACGAATATCGTTGGCTTGGACATAAAGACGGCGACGGGCTCACCACCTGTCACGTTGTCCCGAAAATATCTTCGGTGGAAGGTGGGTCGAAGGAACTTAATTGTCTAGACTCGACCTCTGTTTTCCCTATATTGGGAATTGCGTGAAGATATTTTATTTTATTGAAATTTAACTACGGTTTGTAAGAATTTCTTGCAAAACCTAGGCCATCCATTAATTGTAATAATAGCCTCTCTCGTCAGGCTAGTTGGCGATTGCAGTACAAGAAATAAATGTCCCAAAGAAATGAAAGAAAGGCGCGTGGAGAGAGGCGCACCTGCATGACGACGCCGTGGCGCTGCGTCTCGCACAGCACGTGCGTGACGCGCGCGCAGTAGCCGGGCTCCACCTCGCCGCCGCGCCGCGCGATGGCCTCCGCCCAGCGGCCCACGCGCTCCGCGCCCACCGACTGCTGGTACTCCACCTGCGCGCCGTTGCACCACCACTCTACATTGCACTACGTACACTGCTTCAATAGTTGACACATGTCACACACACAACTACGGAGGTGGTTGCCACCTCCGTAGTTATACGCTGATCTGAGATGGAATTTATTCTTTTGCAGTGAAAATACTGGTTATTGTTATAACAAATTGTAAGTCGCCTGCCTAATTGTGATTATCAGTTAATCTTTCATGTCAATTTTAATAAAAATAGAAATTAAATAATTTGTTTACTCAACTAAATGAAATAAATACTTAAATATTGATAAGTATTGTCAATGAGAGGACAAAATCTTTTGAGAACCCTTTGGAAATATATATTACACAAATACCCAACAAATATAAAATAAATATTTGTTTATATATTTTCAAATCATGTATAGTAAGTTGCCTTAGGTAAGACTTAAGTTGCCTTAGGTCTTTAGAAATTAAAATATATACTATTATGCACATGCACATATATGCACAAGCACATATGTGCACATGCATATATGTGCACATGCACATATATGCACATGCACATATATGCACTATTAACAAATCAAAGACACATATTCATTCTGGCGGAAACCAAACTCAACACTGTTGCCAATTGTTGCCATAGACATGCTCTCTAGTCTGGCTATATGAATAGAACTTGACCGTTTGGTGAAATCTAAACACGGATTAATTTATTATCAAAACAGACCTTAACAAGAAATTTTACAGACATGTACTTAACAAATATAAAAAAAAACTCACAATGTGGAAAACGCAGCCGAGCAGGAACAAGTCCGGCGGAAGTTTGAGGTTGGGATTGTGCCCGTAGAACTGCGCGCGCGGCGGCACGGCGCGCACGCCCGCGCCCGCCGCGCCCACTGCGCCCACCGCGCCCACCGCGCCCGCTGCGCCCACCGCGCCCACCGCGCCCGAATACACCTTGCTGCCCACGCCCGTAGTCCCCGCCTACACGTCATTGCAGTGCACGTGTACAATTTAAAAATCACATATGTAGCAAGAATTATTCATTGAATTTTCTATAAAGGTTGTTATGATAATTGACAGATTCTGTAATTTCAAATGATACGGTCCGGCACCTAAACTGTAAAAACTGTTAAATTACTAGCTAATAGTCCACAAACTATTAGTAAGAATTTAAACTTTTGTCCGCGTTCTGATAAAGGAAGTCAGACCATATTAAGCAATAGTACAAAATTTTGGTAGGCAATAATTACTACTCATATTAACTCAAAATAAAAAGTGCATGAAAGAAAATCAAGAGTCAAACTCTTCTCTTATCTCTACCCTAAATTAAATACTATTAGACGGTAAACTTTCCTATCTTAGGTAAGCCAGCAAAACACACAATTTAAAAAATAAAACCATAAAATCGGTTATTTAGTTCGGAATCCATCGTTAGCGACAATGTGACCAATGAAAATGTATTTCCCAAAATAGAAAATATTGTTAAAATTAGTAATGTGTAGAATAAGTTGCACTCTGAGTGATCTCACACAGACAGCAATGTGGTTCATATCTTCATTTACCTAAGGTAGAATTATTTTAATATAAAGATATTTGGATTAAGTCCTTTGCATTAGGGTTTTCCTGCAAGGAATGCATATTAACGAGAAATAAATAAATAAAAACAAAATAAAAAATGGTTTAAACTGTGTACATGTGCATGGGTGCAGTGACTGCAGTGATTGTAGTGGATGCAGCGGTTTTAGAGTAAGGAGATGCAGTGAGTGCAATGCGTGCAGTGTGTGCGATGAGAGCTATGAGTGCAATGAGTATAGTGGATGTAGTGAATGCAGAGAGCACATTGAGCACGTTAGGTGCAGTAGTGCAGTGTGTGCAGTGAGTGCAATGAGTGCAATGGACGCATGGAGTACAGTGAGTGCAATGGACGCAGTGGGTGTAGTGAGTGGAGTGCAGTGGATGCAATGAGTGCATTGGACGCATGAAGTACAGTGAGTGCAATGGACGCATGGGTACAGTGAGTGCAATGGACGCATGGAGTACAGTGAGTGCAATGGACGCAGTGGGTGTAGTGAGTGGAGTGCAGTGGGTGCAATGAGTGCAATGGACGCATGGGTACAGTGAGTGCAATGGACGCAGTGGGTGTAGTGAGTGGAGTGCAGTGGGTGCAATGAGTGCATTGGACGCATGGAGTACAGTGAGTGCAATGGACGCAGTGGGTGTAGTGAGTGGAGTGCAGTGGGTGCAATGGACGCAGTGGGTGTAGTGAGTGGAGTGCAGTGGGTGCAATGGACGCATGGAGTACAGTGAGTGCAATGGACGCAGTGGGTGTAGTGAGTGGAGTGCAGTGGGTGCAATGAGTGCAATGGACGCAGTGGGTGTAGTGAGTGGAGTGCAGTGGGTGCAATGAGTGCAATGGACGCATGGAGTACAGTGAGTGCAATGGACGCAGTGGGTGTAGTGAGTGGAGTACAGTGAGTGCAAAGGACGCAGTGGGTGTAGTGAGTGGAGTGCAGTGGATGCAATGAGTGCATTGGACGCATGAAGTACAGTGACTGCAATGGGCGCAGTGAGTGGTGGGTGCGGTGAGTGGTGGTTGCGGTGAGTGGTGGGCGCGGTGAGTGCGGCGCGTACCGGCGCGGGCGGCGCGTGCGCGTGGTGCGCGGCACCCAGCAGCAGACGCGCCGGCGCGCGCACGCCCGCCGCCGCGTGCGCCGCCGTCATCAGCCTGTGCGCGCACACCGCTCGTTACCGACCATACTACGCTTATTTATTTATACTAATAAGTCACGATTACCGAGTGGTTGGGTGATCGGGATTCGAGACAAGAGACCGTGGTTCGATCTCCAGCTGGCAGGGTCGTGCCAATGGGTTTTGTCAAAAACTTATGTGTGTATTATATCATTGGCTTGGACATAAAGACGGCTCACCATCTGTCACGTTGTTGCGAAAAATGTCTTCGGTGGAAGGTGGGTCAAAAGGACTTAATTGTCTAGATCTTTGTCTACCCTGTGTAGTATCGGGAATGTCGCAAAGATTTACATATA
The DNA here is from genome assembly GCA_029286605.1 of Sericinus montela. NCBI lineage: Eukaryota > Metazoa > Arthropoda > Insecta > Lepidoptera > Papilionidae > Sericinus > Sericinus montela. Next base: position 325,647 of record JAGSMR010000038.1, read on the forward strand.
TATTTTATTTTAAAGTAAATACCCGGTGCTAAGATAGAATTGCCAATTTACTCGCCTATCGCAGAAAAAAAATATTCATGTTTTCGTAAAAGAAGTTAAAAACTTTGTAACCAAATTCATGAAACGTAATTTGGTTACAGAGTTAACATATCTTCAAATTCCATTTGCAATATACATCGGCATGTAGTTTTACAATTTTGATTGCCAAAAAATCAAACGTTTGAGAGACCCGAGTTCGATCCCCAGGTGGCAGTACCAATGAGTTTTTCAAAAACTTATGTACGAATTTCATCGTTGGCTTGGACATAAAGACGGCGACGGGCTCACGAACTGTCACGTTGTCCCGAAAATATCTTAGGTGGAAGGTGGGTCAAAGGGACTTAATTGTCTAGACTTGACCTCTGTCTACCCCTGTATTGGGAATTGCGTGAAGATATTATTATTATTATTATTTAGTACCTCAGCGTCCCAGCGGCCGACGGCTCATGGTCTGGAGGTGGAGCGCCACCTTGAAGGCGGATACTCAGCATGTTGGCCAGCGCCGTCTTCGTCTTAGGGTTCACTAGCAGTGTGTTGCCAACTGCACCTGTAAAAATTATACGCCGTGAAGATACAAGTGATCCACTTCATAATGGTTATGCTTTCAAATTGAAAAATTACATACATCTTTCAGGCAAAACTAGGATTTCCTATTTCTTAACTATAGTTACGCCTTTTTGAATATAAAAAAAAATGTGTGTATCCTTATTACAATCTATTTACTATAGTAAATGGATTGTAATAAGGATACACACATTTTTTTATATTAAGTTCTTGACTTAAGTTCAATATAGAAATATATTGTACAAATTGCCCTTAGTAGGAAACATAGGTTATTTAGTTGACGGTCTAGATTTTTTAATAATTGTGTCATCTATTTTACCATGGTAATTACACATATACATCATTATAGGCGGATACCCTTTAAAACTTCATTCCTTATACCACAAATAGCATCATAGACGTATAAAATTTTCTTTCGAAATTGTTTGTGATATTTAAAAACAAAAGTAACCTTGCTGCTGGTCCGGCGTCGGCGTCAGAAGAGCCGCGTCTACGGGCTGCTCGGTAAGTGTCGCCGCACTCACCACGTGTTGCGTTACGCCCGGACCCACCTGTAAAAAAAAATATCTTCACGCAATTCCCAATACAGGTGTAGACAGAGGTCTAGTCTAGACAATTAAGTCCCTTCGACCCACTTTCCACCGAAGATATTTTCGGGACACCGTGACAGGTGGTGAGCCAGTCGCCGTCTTTATGTCAAAGCCAACGATGTAATTCGTACATAAGTTTTTCTTGGGATCGAACTCGGGTCTCTTGACTCGAAATTCCGACTACCCAACCACTCGGCTATCGTGACTTATTACGGACCCACCTGTGCGTGACATATATGATTTACATTTTACATCCTCAGACTTTTGGAGAAAATTTGACAACAACATCAATCCTTTCACCAAATCCCATAAAAAAGTAACTTGTGAATAAGCAAAATGTAAAAAAAATTGTTGACTGAGGGCGATATTCAATTAGGTGACATAGTTTGTCCATTATAGGATCACGTATCTTGGACAGTTGCGTCTAAAGTCATATACCTAGCTGTGGACTATTTACCACACCTTGTAAGTAAATAAAAATGAATAATAAATATCTTCACGCAATTCCCTATACTGGGGTGGACAGAGGTCTAGTCTAGACAATTAAGTCCCCTTGACCCACCTTTCACCGAAGATATTTTCGGGACAACGTGACAAGTGGTGAGCCCGTCGCCGTCTTTATGTCCAAGCCAACAATATAATTCGTACATAAGTTTTTGAAAAACCCATTGGTACGAGCCTGCCAACTGGGGATCGAACTTGGGTCTCTTGACTCGAAATTCCGACCATGTCGCCAGCTCTGAGGTCCCGGTTTCGATTCCCGGTGAAAATGTAGAAAATACTTGTTCTACGTTTTCTCGGGTCTGGGTGTTTGTGGTAGCTTTTTTGTTTCTGATCCCATAATACAAGTGCTTTAGCTGCTTACTGACCGAAATAAGTTTCAGTGAAATTTGACATAACAAATATTAAACTAAGTCACGATGGCCGAGTTGTTGGGTGGTCGGAATTTCGAGTCGAGAGACCCGAGTTCGATCCCCAGGTGGCAGTACCAATGAGTTTTTCAAAAACTTATGTACGAATTTCATCGTTGGCTTGGACATAAAGGCGGCGACGGGCTCACCACCTATCACGTTCTTTAAATATTAAACTGAGTAGTCGTTAAGAAAAAGAGTTTCACACCTAATCCACGGAAGACAGTATAGTAGTAGATAGTACTACTACTATACTAAATTGTCTTCTGCTACATCTTCATACTGGCACATTGTAACGGTGTAACCTTCCATCTTGAATATTCACCTGTTTGACGGCGGCGTGATGATGCGCCACGTGTTCCCTCTGCGCCTGCAGCTGCTGCAAGCGCTGGTACTGCTGCTGGCGCTGCAGCTGCTGCAGCTGCGTCTCCACCGCCGCGCCTTCAATTAGGTGACATAGTTTGTCCATTATAGATCACGTATCTTGGACAGTTGCGTCTAAAGTCATATATATATATATATATATATATATATATATATATATATATATATATATATATATATATATATATATATATATATATATATATATATATATATATATATATATATATATATATATATATATATATATATATATATATATATATATATATATATATATATATATATATATATATATATATATATATATATATATATATATATATATATATATATATATATATATATATATATATATATATATATATATATATATATATATATATATATATATATATATATATATATATATATATATATATATATATATATATATATATATATATATATATATATATATATATATATATATATATATATATATATATATATATATATATATATATATATATATATATATATATATATATATATATATATATATATATATATATATATATATATATATATATATATATATATATATATATATATATATATATATATATATATATATATATATATATATATATATATATATATATATATATATATATATATATATATATATATATATATATATATATATATATATATATATATATATATATATATATATATATATATATATATATATATATATATATATATATATATATATATATATATATATATATATATATATATATATATATATATATATATATATATATATATATATATATATATATATATATATATATATATATATATATATATATATATATATATATATATATATATATATATATATATATATATATATATATATATATATATATATATATATATATATATATATATATATATATATATATATATATATATATATATATATATATATATATATATATATATATATATATATATATATATATATATATATATATATATATATATATATATATATATATATATATATATATATATATATATATATATATATATATATATATATATATATATATATATATATATATATATATATATATATATATATATATATATATATATATATATATATATATATATATATATATATATATATATATATATATATATATATATATATATATATATATATATATATATATATATATATATATATATATATATATATATATATATATATATATATATATATATATATATATATATATATATATATATATATATATATATATATATATATATATATATATATATATATATATATATATATATATATATATATATATATATATATATATATATATATATATATATATATATATATATATATATATATATATATATATATATATATATATATATATATATATATATATATATATATATATATATATATATATATATATATATATATATATATATATATATATATATATATATATATATATATATATATATATATATATATATATATATATATATATATATATATATATATATATATATATATATATATATATATATATATATATATATATATATATATATATATATATATATATATATATATATATATATATATATATATATATATATATATATATATATATATATATATATATATATATATATATATATATATATATATATATATATATATATATATATATATATATATATATATATATATATATATATATATATATATATATATATATATATATATATATATATATATATATATATATATATATATATATATATATATATATATATATATATATATATATATATATATATATATATATATATATATATATATATATATATATATATATATATATATATATATATATATATATATATATATATATATATATATATATATATATATATATATATATATATATATATATATATATATATATATATATATATATATATATATATATATATATATATATATATATATATATATATATATATATATATATATATATATATATATATATATATATATATATATATATATATATATATATATATATATATATATATATATCGCCGCGCCCGCCGCCGGGCTCGCCACTGGGGCACCGCCTACTGCACGCAAATGTAAACTTAATACAATACACTTTAAGATTAAAATTATTTAAAGAAAATATTCTGTTTTTTTATTTTATAATTAATTTGTTTTAAATTGTTTAAAGAAAATATTAAAGTTATTTAAATATAAAGTTATATTGCTAAAAAAAGCTTTCATAAATTGTCTTTTTTATTCGGGATTAAAGCTCTTTTAGTGTATGAAAGGAAACAATTAGAAATTATAGTTCTTAAATGTAAGAGAATTAGGTAAAAAAACTTGAAGTATGATAATATTAGTTATTTTACAAATCGGTCTCTATCCCAACAAAGATATGGAGAAAACACGGATTAAATTGTATGATCTTAAACCCAATAAAAATATCTTTGAAAGAGTTTTCCCCTACCATTAAACTAACAAAATCTCGACAGAAACGAACAGAAATTTTATGTAAAGACACTTGTTTATACCCAGATAAATCTTCTTGACGTATCAAAAATATATTTGATTATACAAACTTTAACTTACACTCCTGATTGATTGAATCCATATGATAATTATTACACAAATATCCTCTATTGTTGACACATCTCAAGAAAATCCTACAGAAACTCCAGAATGCTTCCCGAGGCACTTGTTGTGAGAGGTATGGGGGGAAATACTGAATCTATTTGACACTGGATTAGAATAAGGCAGCTTTGAATTTGTAATGCACGATCAGTCGTCATCACATAACTATGTATGAAGCATAATCTCAATACCAAAACTTCTAAGTCGAGCATTCCTTGGCCAAAGATTACGGTTTTTTACGCTCATGTTTCATTTATAGGTGTTGAATGATTCTAGTATATTATAGAAAGTCTATTTTTGTCACATAAAGTACTACATCGCATTAATTGAAGAAAGGAGAATCTAATAAAATCATTAAAGTTAAAAAATATTCAAGTTGGCTACAGAAGTGCGCCATTTAGTATTAAATTACCTGGCGATTGAGGTGGCTGTGTTGGCGCTGGAGCAGGAATAGTCGCGGCGCGTGCGCCTTGCTGTTGGAGCCACTGCACCTTATCGAAAAGAATATACTTTGAGGCGGTAAAATACGAGTATTGTGAATAAATATTGTATATCAGCGCAAAGCAGAAACACCATAATCGGTGTTCTAAAAATCGACAAAATATAACTTAATTTTTTAATTAAGAAGTCACGATAGCCGGTGGTCGGAATTTCGAGTCAAGGGACCCGAGTTCGATCCCCAGGTACCAATGAGTTTTTTTTTAAACTTATGTACGAATTACATCGTTGGCTTGGACATAAAGACGGCGACGGGCTCACCACCTGTCACGTTGTCCCGAAAATATCTTCGGTGGAAGGTGGGTCAAAGGGACTTAATTGTCTAGACTAGACCTGTGTCTACCCCTGTATTGGGAATTGCGTGAAGATATTTATTATTTATTTTAATTTAAAAAAATTAAAGACAATTCTAGCAGTAAGCCGTCATAGGGCTTCATAAGGCGAAACCGAGTAGAGAAGAAATATACATTCATACAAACATTATCAACATGCTAAAGATTGAACCATGCACCATAGATGGGCATCATTTATGGGGCCTTACTTAACTATGGGTACTTTATAATAGAACTTATGGGATATAGACGTCCGCTATAAGCAAGATTTGTCATAATCGCTTGACAAACGAATTGGCGATCGCAATACCTGAGCAAACGCACTTATACGGTTGCTCGTCACTAGTGTGCATAAAGTTTATCCCTATGGGTACCCATTATTTTCAAGGCCTTTCTCTTAGTCGCACATAACGATGTCCACGGGAGGACATCGGAGTGGTTACTTAGGTCAACACTAGAAGGGATGAATATATTAAGGGAAAGGAATATATTATGGGGAATTTACATTTCGTACATTGAGAATCTATCGCTCGAGCATCATCCGTTAATGTGACTAGATCCACGTTTGCTACTTACAAACGCACAAGTCCTCCTTCTCTTCATTAGGATTTTAAATAAAAATAATAAGTACCATTTATCGTTTACACTTAAAATCTTTTATAGAATATAATAGAAAAAGAATCTTTATGCCATACCTCAGTATGGGGTGGGCAATGAAAGCTCACTTAAATAGACATAGGTCTAGACAATTAAGTCCTTTAGACCCACCTTTCACCGAAGACATGATTTGGGACAACGTACCAGGTGGTGAGCCTGTTTCCATTTTTATATCCAAGCCAACGATAACAATAGTACAAACGTTATTAAAAAAATCGAACGGATCGAACTCGGATGTTTTAACCCAAATTCCGATCATCCAACCACACGGCTATCGTGACTTTATTTTCAAACCCTTATATTATTATTTAATAAATGGGAGATTTGTTTAATTACGAAGTTAAATATTTTAAAATATACACATACAGCGCAGTGTTCTATTTAATTATAATACTAATAATCACAAGGGTCAACGTTAAGTCCATTGTTATCACAATCATAAAAAACATTGGTAGCGGAGGTTAACACTTCTACACTGATTCTCTATCTCTCTTTCTGTCAACAGTATTTTCAGATCTGTAAATAAATCATTAAAATCGCTAAGCAATTTCTATTTATAAAGGGGTCAGGGGTCAATAAAGGGGTTTGAAGGTCGAATTGAAATTCAATAACACTTACTTGCTGCTGCTGTGTGAGGCCCGGAGGCAGCTGGCTGCGAATGAAGGTGACGCTCTGAGGAGCTGCCGTCGGTGCGTTACCAGCACCGCCGACCGCGCCCGGCTGTCGATAATCGGTATCGTAGAAGACGTTTTAAACGTGTAGTTATTTTAGGTTATTATAAACGCACAGTTATTAATGACCTTAAGTTATTTAAAGTTCAGTTTTTGTTTTTACCATAGATTTAAAATATTTTATGTTCTTGTTATTCTTACAATACTTCTAAGTTAAGTTCGGCTAACCGAAGAAAAATTGCCAAGGAGTATAAAGCATTTGTTTATTTCTTGTTCTTTTTTGGTGCTATAATTTTATGGCCGACTGAAAATTAGAGCTTATTTTACTTAAGTTTTTATTTTTGTTTACTTTATTATTTCTAATAAGATTTTTCCAGCCAAGGGTCCGCCATGCCGTTTCAGTATATAGGTGGCAAGCTGCATGCACTTTTATAGATACAAAATTGCAACACTCGTCATTGGGTGGACAGTTTATTTCCCATGCAGAGACAGAGTATTACAGAAGTGAATTGTAACAGGCATGATTAACTTTCTCGTGTGATGTATTGATTTTAGACTTCAATTACACTACTTTTTAAATACAAGTCATCAACCTCAATTATTTCAAAAACATACACTTTAAAAAAAAACATATAAGAAATTTTGTGACTTGTGTATGGAATATCAAAAAGAAATTTGGTGACTTCTGGTTTTGGGGGCCAGGATATTTATCAACTAGGATTAAGAAGGAGAAACAAATAAGCTTAATAAAAAAATCTAATACCCATTATGTGGTTTCTCTAGAATAGCACCCCATTGTTTACTAGGTTCATGGTTACATGAAATAATAAATAAACAGTCACTAAATAATAAAATTTTCATTTATTTTATCGTTAAATCAGAATCAAATGAATTATTACGTGTTGAGTCAGGACTGCTTCTTTGTTGTTTTAATCTCTGAAGAAGAAAAAATAAAGGAAGTTAACTTCAAACTAAAGAAGAATAAAAGAAACTAGACAAATTCAGAATTTGTACAACAATCAACACAAAATAAAATAAAGAATATATTCAACAATTTATTGAACTCTCAGATAAAGACTCCTTTGGTGATATTTTATTTAACGGTGATCATGACACTTATGTAGTTTCTCAGCACATCAAGTACTTCAGATAATATACGTTCTAACTTTAAAACCACGAACTGAAAAGGAAATTTATCAAATATTTAATGCTTATAGTGGACTTCAGGTACAGGCTGTGACAACATAGTGCAGTGATTTACTATACTACTACTCCATAATCCATTCATAACGGCCCATTAAAGTCCACCGCAGGACATAGGCTTCTCCCCTAGGGAGGATTGGCCATAATCGCCACGCTTAGCAAGCGGATTGGCGATCGCAGTATCAGATACCTTGCACCTTACACGCTACTGCCCATCTCCGGTTATTTTTTTGTCTGATATTTTTAAAGATGGTTAACCCGCCATATTTCGGTTGTCATAACGATATTCAAGGCTGTTTCCCTTAGTCGTCTCTTACAACACCCACGGGAAGTAAGGGAGTGGCAATATTCATATATCGTTACCGCACGGCTTACCGTTACTATTAATAAATGTCGATATTAATCACACCTTTTGCAATTCCCAGTCAAGTAAAATCATTTCATCAATGCATTAATATAAGTAACATACATTATATCACAACACAAAATTTCAACAAAACACAAATTGACAACAGTATATATAACAGTATATACTAGGCTTTATATTGGATAAATGTAGGAATATATACTAGACTTTAAATTTATTATTTTGAAACTTGCTTGTAATAAATGTAAACTTGAATGTAACACAAAATTCATCAAAATTTCACTTTTGGGTCAAACAGCCTTGTTTTTAAAAATTATTATCATTCAAAGCCAGTTTCTATTCTTATCTACCGAATAATAATACACCAAACACCTATCATATATAAAAAAAAACGAATAACTCGTAATTTGTACCATTAAATTTCTATACAAATTAGGTTTTACACTAGTAACGTAATGATTATTATTATATTTGCGTATTTTTTAATAAACCTGAACGTACATATTTGTAAAGTTGTTTTAAATTTGATATCATATCAAATAGTTCACATATTTGATGTAATAAAACCGATGAATCATCGGATCTTTTAAAAAGGAAGTTATTTTTCTTTTTGTTCAATTGAAGCTTAACTGATTGATATTGGTGTTTGGTGGTTAGGACTACATTAGGATTAAATTATACACTGATTCCTCTTCCATTAGTACCTTCCCTGTTCACCACTAATGCTAGTGTCTACAGAGCCCTTGTCCCAAAGAGTTCCAGAGAGAGAGAGAGAGAGAGAGAGAGAGAGAGAGTGAGAGAGAGAGTAATTAGTTTCCTAAACATGTTTTCTCTTATTTACGACTCGAGTACAAATCTCATATAAAATCATCAAATTTGATGCTTGGCTGCAGCATCGCCCTTTATTAAAATTATATATGCATGTCGAGTTTGACAATTTGTAAAATAATACAAGATTAATAGCAGAGTGGTTGGGTGAACGGAATTTGTGTCGAGAGACCCGAGTTCGATCCCCAGGTGGCAGGCTCGGACCAATGCGTTTTTTCAAACCCGATGTACGATTCATATCGTTAGCTTGGACGATACTTTATTTTAGGTATATACACAAATTTTGTGAGTCAATTATGATGTAGTAAAGAAGTAAAGACAAAAAGTGTTCTTTGGATTTTTACCAAAATTCAAATAAAATCGGTTTTAGCTTAAAGCATTGTGAAACAAACAGACAAAAATTCCAAGTATTCTTAATGCATTATATACTTTGAGTGAATTTTTAATTTCGTTTATTGCAGATTTTTCATCTCCAACCAAAAAACCTGCAAAAATCTACCACTAACTACACAAATACTTAACTTAAAAAATTACACTCTAACAACCATGTACCCATTAAAAGGCTTGTCGTAGTTAGTTTTATTATAAAAAAAAAAGCTTCTAATCTGGTAGGTAATAACGTCGACCGACATGTTTTGTCTATCGGCAAAGTGGTTCATAGATTTCGAAAGTCACTGGCACAAGCCCCGCATAGGGAATTGAACTAAGGAAGTCTAAATTCAGAGGCATATGTTTCTTGAACAGAGTTAAAATGAGATATGCAAATTTAGATATGGCCATTTAAAATTACCCGTACACAACTGATGTGGTGTGTATACGTAAAACTAGAAGTATTTAGGATGTTATTGGTTTACATTAAGAGAAATACACAAAAAAAAAGGAAAATCTGAAATAAGACATAATGGATACGGTATGAATAAGCATTGATGAAGCACTTTTTTGAGTCTTAGTTCCCTAAATGGTACAAGTGGACCACCAGGGGTCCACGGGAGTTTTCACGGGGTGTACGATGACGGGACAAAAAGGAATCCACGAAAATATATCCGCTTTCTACAGTAAAGAACTAAAATTGTGGCTTTACTTTACCAAATCAATGTAGGCAGGTAATACAGTACAACCTCAATATAACGAATTCCTCGATTTAAGGAATTTTTCAAAATCCCCTAGAACTGCCTCACTATAACGAAAGTTCAGTCATTGCGAAATATAGATATAAACTATTATTGACCATTGATAGTAATTTTACAGTTGCAATGGCTGAAAAGCGGAAAAGGTGTTCTTTGAGTATTACAGAAAAACGGCAAATCATTAAGTACGTACACGAGAACAATGTAATGAAGAAAATCGATATAACAAAGAAGTTTGAAATTCCCATTAGTACACTGGCTACAATTTTGAAGTCTAAAGAAAGATTTTCCGAAGTAACTGGCTTGCGTGCAAATTGTAAAAGATTAAAATTGTGTGAATATATGGACGTAGAAGAATGTGTTTTGAAGTGGTAGAAACAGTGTCGGGATAAAATTGTGGCAATTGGAGGCCCTATTCTCCAAGAAAAAGCTCAATAATTTACAGTAGAATTGGGATATTTGGAATTCCGTGCAAGCAACGGGTGGATTCACAATTTTAAAAAACGAACGAGATTATCTTTCGAAAAACATGTGGTGAGAGCGCAGAAGTCAAAGAAGAAGCATGTAACGAGTGAAGAAACAAGCTTGAAACAAGGCTGAGGGATATGACCCTGGAGGTATTTTAAAATTAATGAAATAGGGCTACTTTTCTACAAATGTTTACCAGGCAAAACCTTATCATTTAAAGCTGACAAATGCCATGCAGGGAAAAATAGTAAACTGCAGTTAACAGAGTAGCTCTCTGTGGAGAACTCACTGACGCTGACATTGTTGCATCTGTGTTGCCAGCAGTAAATGGAGAAACGGAAGAAAGCGAGGAAGAAAAAATACAATAAATCAAAATGATTTTACGATAAAAGAGGCTCGCTACGCTCTGGATGTTATTACATATGTATTCTTCAAAAAAGATGGTTTATCTGACGGTGTTGTTAAATCAATTACGGATTTAGATTGTTTTATGGATATAATTACAAATACTGGCAAGCAGACTAAAATTGATGACTTTTTTCGAGTAAGGGAACGAAAAATTAAGATTAAGCTAATATCATTAAGCTAATAACATTATTCTTCAATCATGTTATGTTTTCTTTAATAAATTTTATGTTTATTTTGTCTATTTTATTCATTCTATGTCTGTTTTGACATTAAACTGATTTAAATATTTTCAAATAAATAACTGTGTTTTCTTACCTCGTTATAACAAATTTAGTTTAATCTAACCTCTATATAACAAATCTCATTATTAGGTATAACGAAAAATTTTTATTTCCCTTGAGTTTCGTTATATAAAGGTTGCACTGTACTTATATACATACTACAATGTACTTGTAAATACTTGCATATTCCACATTCAGTACGTATCGAGACTTACAAAGATTCACCGTCGTCCGCAACGTTCATTCAGACGTGCAAAGGGACGAAATACGACTTGAAGAGAACTTATAACAGGAATGGCAAGGATAAACGTTACTTATTAGTTTCCCTAATTTCGATTTCGATATTAGTAAATAGATGTGAATTTCCATAGTTAGATCTAATCTTCACATAAGTTGTCGGGTTTTGGGAATATGGTAGAAATGTAGCTGAATTGGGAACCAGCATTTTGAAGTGGTACATGAGAAAAAAATTGGGAACCTCGGCTCTAGAGCCTATTTTCATGATTATCTAAAACTATCTAGCAATGTACCAAATAATGTACTAACTCTATTTTGAAATAATTCGAAAACCTTATAATATAATTAATTATAAAACACACTGTATACTGAGAAAGGTTTCATAAAAAATTATAGATATTCTTTATGCTTCCGCCAATTAATAAATAGATGGAAGTGAACTTCATTCTGCCATGAAATAATTTCTTTTCAAAAAAAAAATTATGTAAATAAATAAATAAAAATAAATAAATTTCATAAACTTTGTGAACTAGTGTAGAGTATGACATGATTTATAAAGTGTGTAAGAGTAGCCTCTAATACGAGAAGGGATCAAAAAGTATTGAGAACGACATACTCCTTGATAAGAAAAAACAATGCTGGCAGGCATAGCTCAGATACATATTTGTAATACTAATAAAGAAAAAATCTTCGATCCTCTTTTGTCTTTTTCTAAATGTAAAAAAAATCTGCACTTCTCTGCGTGAAGAATTTTTTCTACATTCCCAATACAAGGGTAGACAGAGGTCTAAACAATTTGGAAGCAACATTAGGAGAGTCTGCTTCGTATTCCACTGTCGCAAGGTGGGCTTCTCAATTTCAAGTAGGGAGAACGAGTACGGAAGACGAACATCCCTCGTCCATCGACGTCAGTCACGCAAGAAAATGTAGCGAAAGTCGAGAAAATTGTATTGAGCGATCAAAGAGTTACTATCCGATATTTAATTAAAGAAACGGGCATTTTTTGAATATGAGTAAAAGTCCCCGCAAGATGAGTGCCGAGAATGTTAACCGACAGTCAGAAACAAAATCGACATGACCTTTCGAAGATATTGTTGGACAAGTTTCAAGAAGATTCTAAAAACTTTTTGTGTCGTTTCGTAATAATGGACGAAACATGGGTTCATAATATTGATCCCGAGACAAAAACAGCAATCTTCACCGTATAGCAAATCACCGACCCCAAAGTAGTTAGGGTTTGATTTGTTACAAATTAGTAACATCCATTGCTATGCAGATGACAGCACTGGTGATGCCCTTTATACCGGCCGTGCCAATATTTTTCGGGAACACGTCGAAGAGTACCGGAACAAACTTGTGTCTGAAGTCAAGATTTTGTTGGACCAAATCTCGGACTGGGGCCGACTAAATTTAGTCCAGTTCAACCCTAAAAAGATACAAGTTTGCGCGTTTACCGCAAAAAAGAAACCCTTCCTCGTATCACCTCGTTTTGAGAGCACACCCCAAGTTGCCTCAGCCAGCATCGGAATACTTGGCGTCGACATATCGAGCAACGTTCAATTTCGCGGTCATTTGGAAGGGAAGGCCAAATTGGCCTCTAAAAAGTTTGGCGTGCTCAGTAGAACACGACAGTACTTCATGCCGGCCCACCGCTTGCAACTTTATAAGGCGCAGGTTCGGCCGCACATGGAGTACTGTTCTCATTTCTGGGCGGGGGCACCCCAGTGTCAGCTCCTTCTATTTGACCGTATCCAAAGAAGAGCGGCTCGAATTGTCGACGACCATACTCTATCCGATCGGCTAGATCCCCTGGCTTTGCGAAGAGATGTTGCATGTTTTTGCATTTTCTACAAGATCTACTACGGGGAGTGCTCCGAGGAATTGTTCGAATTAATCCCAGCCGCTGAATTTCAACATCGTACCTTACGGCATAGTCAAAAATTTCATCAACACCACCTTGATGCTTGGCATTTCACCACAGTGCGCGTCTCGCGGAATTTTCTGCCATGCACTTGCACATTATGGAATGAGCTGCCGTCAGCGGATTTTCCGGAGCGATATGACTTAGGGACCTTCAAGAAAAGAGCCTATACCTTTTTCAAAGGCCGGCAACGCATCTGCTATTCCTCCGGTATTGCAGATGTTCATGGGCGGCGGTAATCACTTACCATCACGTGTGCAACCTGCTCGTTTGCCTCCCTTTTCTATAAAAAAAAAAGTTTCGTGCGTGGCTCGATATGAGTTTATGGCCTCAACATTTTGAGCCTCAGAAGGGATATTGTTGATTGATTCCCTGGAACGTGGAGCTGTTACAGGCCAATATTATGAAGTTGCGATGACTGCCATTCAGCAAGCTGGCTTCGAATTGATTGACAACCCCTCTTGATTCACCAGATCTAGCATCTAAGGATTTTTATCTGTTTCCTAAATTGAAAGAATACTTAAGGGGAAACAGGTACGAAGACGATAACGACGTGACGCATGCAGAGAAGAGCTTTTTGCAGGACTAAGACAAAACTTGATTTTTTTATGGAAGGGATTGAAGCCTTGGAAAAGTGCTGGACTCGATGTGTAGAGAGTCTCGGAGGCTATATAGAAAAACAAATAATTAAGTTATCAATAGCCCTTATATTCTATCTCATTCTCACTTTTTTTTATCCCTCCTCGTACAATTTCTAATTTCAATTCTAAACGTCAATAGCCTAATGGTGTCAAATGCGGATTGTGAAACATAAGGTCGCAGGATCGGGCCCGCCATTCGACTGTTGTCGTAAACCACTCCAGACACATGAATTGCTGTTCAGTTGTGTGTAGTTACCGCCTATAATATAATAAATAATAAATAAATATTTTCACGCAATTCACAACACCCCTGGTAGACAGAGGTCTAATCTACACAATTAAGCACCTTGGACCTTCCACCGCCAATATTAGTAATGTTATTAGGAACTTTTAGCATACTTTATAAAAATAACTAAGTTTGTATGTTTATGTACAAATTTAGTAGCTCATGTATGTCTAACTCAATGCTTATCCATAGCATAGAGTAAGACATAAGTAAACAAATAAAGTAACATATTTAGTAAGTTATAGTATTTAAATATATATAATGTATGTAAATGTATATTTATGATTATTCGCCCGCAATTTCGCCCGTGTGGTAACCCTTTATGGCACAAAGTTTATTTTTTTTTTCGGGATACCAAATTTCATCAAAATCTGATTAGCTATCTGTTAAAGTGTAACAGTTAAACAGATATTCACTTTTATAATATTAGCATGGAATGTAGTGTGAGTATTTTCACCTGTTGCTGGGCTAATGCCGCAGCCCTCTGTATAGACAACTGGCGTCGTTTCTGAAGCTGGGCGACAAACATTGCTCTTTGTTGAGGATCCATTTGTTGCAGTTGCGCGTGGGTTTGGGCATCCAAGTGGATGAGTTGCCTTCCACCCCCACCAGCTGTCCATGACACCTGCAGGAAATGCGATATAGCATTTAGCTCATATGGCACATTCATAATTATATGGATAACAATTGTATTGCTTTAATTAATTTAATTAATTGTCTTGATTTAATTCAATTGCTCATGACAGGACATGTAAATTTAAAAACGCCGGCCAAATACGACCGAGGGATTGGCAAATGCAGTACCAAACAGAACTTAGATATTGAGATGGCAAATTTTGCCCTATTCTGCAATCTGGGAGGAAAGACACAGCTCTAGCTTTGTCTATTAGTATAAAAATGATATAAATATTAATTTCAAAAAAGTATCTATCTAAATACAGAACTGATTTTTGGTTTAAATATTAATAACTATTATTTAGATGTTTCTACTAGTTAATAAACTTTGTAATGATTTCTATTACAATTCAATACTTTATTTTACCAAGGAAAACAACTCAAATCTTTCTAGTGGAAAAGATTTATACTATTTACTTCATTTATGTCTGTTTACTAATATAATTTCAGTCTGATAAGTAAATTTAAATCTGATGTTATAACCAATAATTCTAGTTTGTAATAAAACTCATCTACCTTTTGTTGTTATATAAAGCAAATATGGTAGGTATTTAATTACCTAAGTCTACCTAAGTTAATATAAAAGTTTTAACCTTCTATTCAGATCGACGCCATTTCGTTCCCAAAATGAGCTGGGATGAAAAGAGAAGTAAGATAAGATGGAGACAAGTTGAACTAAAAATGAGCTAATGGGGCACTTTATAAGATGGCCTGCAAAAATGCTTTGATGCCTTAATACTTGTGTAGACAAATGTGTCAATCTCCGCTGCTTGAACGATACTGGGATTTTGTATGGTTTAACTATGAAAAACAGTTAGTACTATTGTTTCACAAAATAAATAGGTTATAGCAAAGCCAATGTCTAGACAGAGAACGAATGTACATGTCAAAAGTATTACAAAGTTCCGAGGCCTAACTACAAATGCAGTCATTTAACTTTACATATACTTTTCTAGTATTTTCATTAAAATTTAATCAACAAGATATTGGATCATTCTAAAGGAAGTAACTCCCAAAGCCCATATAAGTTTGCAATCTTAGAGGGGCTCAAGGTTATGGGTTTCTAATCATTTCTAAATTTCTTGCAAGCATTGCCTTCTTTTAAGCTATGTTGTAAATAGGAAGGGGTCCTTCCAGATATTTTCATGAGATGTGCAAGATTCTGAAGTATTTTTTTTAATACTAAAATACAAAGTCACAATAGCCGAGTGGTTGGAATTTCGAGTCAAGAGACCAAAGTTCAATCCCCAGGTAGCAGTACCAATGAGTTTTTCAAAAACTTATGTACTAACTACATCGTTGGCTTCGACATAAAGACGGCGACGGGCTCACCACCTGACATGTTGTTCCGGAAAATATTTTCGGTGGAAGGTGGGTCAAAGGGACTGAATTGTCTAGACTAGACCTCTGTCTACCCCTGTATTGGGAATTGCGTGAAGATATTTATTTATTTATTTTATTTTATTTAAAATACGAAGTAAATATATTGTGTTCTGGCACACTTTGACAATATAAACCTTAAGATTTTTGTAGACCATAGAGTATTAAAGTCATCAGAATAACCAGCACCCAATGAATTAAGCCACACCTAAAGAATTAATAGACACTTTTGAAGTTTAAAAGATATTGATACAAAACATTTAACAAAAAATCTTAAAAATAGAGATAATAATTTTACTTACTCTTGGTCCCACAGTTCCCGGTTGACCTATTTGCTGTCTTTGCAAATACTGTTGCTGTTGCCATGAAACGTTTTGGCCACCTTGGACTATTTGCTGACCTCCAGGTGATACAATCTGTTGACCTCCACTATGTGTGATTATCTGTTGTATACCACCTCCAGCTGTCAATTGAGACCCTGGCTGAGGCGATTGGGGCACTTGTGACAAGACTTGTTGCCCTTGTCCAACAGTTTGCCCAATAATTTGCTGTCCTGTTTGTGAACTTATTTGTTGAGGTGATTGAGCAATAACTACTTGGTGCTGTTGCCCCTGTTGTGTGATCACATGTTGCCCACCTTGTGACAAAACTTGCTGGCCCCCTTGTGTTATTATCTGCTGGCCACCTTGATTCACTAACTGCCCACCTTGGTGAACAATCTGACTTTGAGATACAATCTGCTGTCCACCCTGTAAGGTAACTTGTTGGTTGCCATGCACCAAAATCTGCTGTTGCCCAGTGTGTTGATTAATTAACACTTGCTGTGGACCCTGGACCAGTTGTTGCTGTCCTGCACTATTAAGCAACTGTTGCTTTTGAACCAATATCTGATGGTGAGTTTGTCCTTGTGAACCGATGGACTGTTGTAGGATTTGTTGGGAAGCTTGTTGGATTGTGTGTTGTGGACTTAATTGGGCTTGTTGGTTATTTATTAGCGCTTGCTGTTGGGTTTGCATTATCTGCTGCTGTAGAATAACCTGATTCTGTGGATTACGAGTCTGAACTAAAGGACTTCTAATTAATTGATGTTGCCCTTGCACACTCTGAACCATTTGTATGTTTTGTTGCCTCCATGTTCCTTGAACTGGAACATTGCCACTTTGCTGGCTAGAGAGACTTTGTTGGACGGACTGTAATTGTTGCCCAATAACATTTTGCTGCCCAGTGTTACTAATGAGTTGATTAAGTTGCACTCCTTGGCCACCCTGAGATTGAGATGTTACAAGTCCTTGCTGACTCACTACACCCATGTTTATATTTTGTTGTTGGTTTGACATTGATTGCACAGTTTGCTGTTGAATCAAGTTCTGGTTTTGGGCCGATAACTGCTGGCCAGAGTTCAATAGCTGCTGTTGATTGATCACCTGAGTTTGATTCATTTTAGCATTCTGTAAGCTCTGCTGCAGGTTTTGTGTGGATTGAGCAAGTTGTTGGGCTATGTTCTGAACAGCACTTTGTTGACTAAGACTTAAACTTTGTTTCATTGCATGGTTCTGCTGATTTAATTGTGCTTGTTGCAGATTATTTGCACTTTGGCTTAACATCTGACTAATATTCTCAATTTGCTGCTGTGCAGAGGTCATGTTTGTATTAGATGATTGATTAACATTTTGATTTTGTTGAATATGATGCTGATTATTTTGAATCAATTGTTGAATTTGATTAGATATGTTTTGATTCAACTGGGACACAGAAACATTTGATTGTTGGAAGCCTTGCTGTTTCTGTTGCAACATTTGCATTCTAAGCTGATGTTGTTGCAACAACTTTTGTTGCTGAATTTGTATAGCTGATAAACCATGTGGCTGCTGCTGCTGTTGTGTTTGTTGCTGCTGCTGCTGTTGTTGCTGCTGCTGTTGTTGTTGAAGTTGCTGATGTTGTTGCTGCTGCTGATGTTGTTGTTGCTGCTGCTGTTGTTGTTGCTGTTGATGTTGTTGCTGCTGCTGGTGTTGTTGTTGCTGCTGTTGATGGTGCTGCTGCTGTTGGTGTTGCATCTGCTGCTGATTAAATGCTTGTTGTTGTTGAATACTCATTTGTTGGTTTTGCATGTTGATGTTTGCTTGTGATACTATTGTGCTTTGAGCAAACTTTTGTAAATGCTGTGTGTTACCTTGACTATTCTGTATTTGAATATTTTGGGAGGCAATGCCTTGGGGTATTGATTTGCTTATAATGCCAGCTGTCGACATAGCAGTTGTGTAACCCATCGAAGTCACAGTCCCACTAGCTGCTACTGATGAGTTTGCTGATGATGGAGGATGATTCCAAGGCATTCTTTGTTTGAGTTTATCTAACAATGCTTGTGTGCTATCATCTTTATTTTCAGCCATATTTTGAGTGGGTACTTCATTCTTTGCTATGCCTTCCTCAAAGTCAAAACCAGTTATAGCACTGATACGATCCATTGATTTAGGTATTGTCTGAGGTATGACCAATAACTTTGGATGAAAAACTTCAGTTACAGCTTGTATTCTTGCTCTCAAGCTTTCTAAAACCCAATCTGGGGTTATAATTTTAATTCGGGAAGGAGGCAACGTAAGGGCTAAACTGTACTTTTTACCTGAAGCAGCACCACAAATGAGATGGGTACACTGTGAATCAAGATTCAACTTCGCTTTACCTCCATGATATGTCAGTAGCGCAAATAAAGACTTAGCATCTGTTGCACTCACTTTCGTTATGCATGCAACAACATTAGAAAATATCTTATTCTTATTTGGGCTATACGGCTTTGTATGGGCTAATTTTTTTAAACGGGCGCACGCGAGAACCCAGCTCTCGGTTACAGCGGGAATTTGATAGATGTCCTGTGCGTCGTCAAGGTCTGTATCAGCGGCATTTTGACCACATATTAGATGTGTGACATAGTCGGAAAAATATTTCGTGTTTTCAGCGCCGCCTGACTGCAGCAATAGCATAATCTGCAATTACAACGACGCTACAAGTAACAGCAAATGTCAGTTTATAAATAACAATAAAAACAAAAAATATGTTGAAAAACAAACCCTTTCAGAGACATCGCCAGAGAGGTAATATTTAACATTCTGAAATATGGGCTCTTGCAAACTCAAAGAATCAAGATCGTCAGCAATCGTTACCATTTTCTGTTCTACCAGACAAAAAGAAATCTAGGTTTAAACGATCATTTTTATTGTAAAATATTTATAGAGCGCCGAAAACTGAAACTTCAAGCAACGACGTCCATGTTTAATGTTACCATCATTTCAATGTTGCCGTTGCTACTTGCTGTAATTTAAAAAAATTGTAAAATAAAGATAAAGAATTTGACAGATATAAAATTGAAAGTTATCTTTAATAAAATTATTTCTATAAGAATTTTGGCGAGTGATATCGTAAAGTGTAAAAATTTGGAAGTGATAAAAAAAGGGGGTGGCCATGTCTACATGCTGGTGTCGTAAAACGCAACAAAGGAAAAGCTTTAGCTTCTGGTAGATCTATCATGATCTCTAAAAATAAAATACATACATACCGAGAAACAGCAGTTTTCGAAATGTTATCTGTCAAGAACAAAATTTTATTCCATGAACAACCTTCGACTCCTCCACTCATTATACTTTATATACATGTTCCAAAATTAACGAGTTTTATAGAAGTAATAAATAAAGTAGTATCTAGAATTCAATCAATAATCTCTTCTCATTTTATTGCAAAATTTCCATCGCAGAAAAGTTCGAAACAAAGGCTACACATTTACTCAAAAAGATAAATAATGTGTGTGAATTGTGAGAGAGAGACAACCTACATTTTGTACATCCAAATAGGGAGTTAGCGAAGAGATAGATCAAAGAGGAAGCAAGAAACGAAAGACGTAAGGAGAATTTCACTAAACATTTTTGCAATCGCATCACTTTAACTCTTAGTGGATCCTCCTACACTGTCTTTGTCTTAACGAGGTTGCCGCTTGAAAAAATAGTTTATCATAAAGAGTCTTTCTCCATGAAGTCGGCTGACTGTTGGCCCCTTGGGTTTTAGTGACCTATTCCAAAATTGTTTATCATCAGCTCCTCGCCTTTTCATGCCTAGCTTTGCGTTAAAGTCCCCCATCAACACGAGCTGGCGAGCCACTACACGTAGTGAGTTTTCGTACAATACATGGCCTACATTTCGTATAATATATATTTTTTTATATATTATATTTACATGGCCAAACTTTTATTTTACACGATTTCTTTATAACAAAAGGTCTCAAAAATTCGACTAAAAATGGAATTGTCCTTATCAGATCAGTTGTACAATGGAATTTCACCAAAGATTAAACTCAGGATTTATAGTAATAGTGAGTTCAGGATTTGTAACTTCAACAACACTTGACAATTCAATTTGCAATGAGCTCACTGATACATCATCAGTGATAAGATTTATATATAAAATCGAAAATGTTTATGAATAAATAATAAATATCTTCACGCAATTCCCAATACAGGGGTAGACAGATGTCTAGTCTAGACAATTAAGTCCCTTCGACCCACCTTCCACCGAAGATATTTTCGGTACAACGTGGCAGATGGTGAGCCTGTCGCCGCCTTTATGTCCAAGCCATCGACACAATTCGTGCCAGCCACCTGGGGATCGAACTCGGGTCTCTCGACTCGAAATTCCGACCACCCAACCACTCGGCTATCGTGACTTGAGGAAAATGTTTCAAAGTTAAAATAAAGGTCATAAAGTTATAATAAAGGTTATTAAAACTCTGAATAAACTAAAGAGATGAGAGGGAAGGGTCAAGAGTATTCGGATACCTAGACGTGCATCTATGAAGAAAATGATGAATCTGAAAGAAGCGAAAGAGGTAGGTAAGGATCGTGACATTTGGCGATCTGTTTTCTCTGGCTATCCCGTCAGGGACTGTGCGTTACGACAAAATAAAGTAAATAAATAAATAAAACTGATTTTAAATTGTTTTTATTGATTCCTCTGCCGTATTTTTGCTTTCCGTGGCAACGAAAATTTTAATTGATCATATTTTCTTACATATTAGAGTTAAGTTGATGCCTATTGGATCAATATATTTAACATTTGTTGAAATTCAATATTCCATCACACTTTCAACTGATTCTCACCTTTATACGTAACGTATTTCCCCTCGTATAAAAAAATCATTCCAGGAGTCCCCCCCACCCTTCCATCCCTAATCCTCCCCCATCCTAAAACCAATAGAACGTAAAATTTATGAACTTAATTAGTGACGCTCACGCCTAGTTACGCAGCTGTGTTAATCACATCCGGGAACGGGTTCCCGTCTTGTCGTGGCGGTGGGATTTAGTAACCCCGTGGCTTGGACACCCACAGTGAACTAAGAGCCGATGTGACTGCAGGGAATGGCCGGCTACTATCAGCTCAGCTTTTTTTTTAGTATAGAATTTTTTCGGCTTGGTTTTTCTGCCATCTGTCGGTAGCCTTTAATATTGTTAAAGCATTTCACTTAGTCGCCTCTTACGACGATCCATAAGGAGGAAAGTTTCTGTTGTTTCTTTGGCCGATACCATAACGGTTACAATACATTGGTAATGAATTTATCATAAAGGTACCAATTTGTAGTTAACTTTCGACTATACATTTTCTTCTATTAATAAAGTTCTATTAATATGTAATTATTTTAACTTTTTTGTTTTTTTTTTTTTTTTTTTTTTTTATAGAAAAGGGAGGCAAACGAGCAGGTGGCTCACGTGATGGTAAGTGATAACCGCCGCCCATGAACAACTTCAATATCAGAGTCATAGCAGATGCGTTGCCTCCATTAGAGTGTCCCCCCCCCCCCAGCTTTGGGGGAGGGGGTGTGTGGGCCACCGATTACCTGCACTCACCAGACGAAACGCAGAAGTTTGTTAGTCTTCTACTTCACGCCGTTATTTTGTGAGGTCGTGGTACTTCCCCGGTCGAGCCGGCCCATTCTTGCAACAACAAAAGCTGATCCGTGGCTCTACCACTGTTATTTACTGTATAAATTCTGTCATTAAAGCCGTGGAAAAATAATATGCGATTAATTTTTATTTATATATCAATTCGTTAGAAGGTCACCAATGCGACCAGTGTTGGCGAACAGGTCGTGAAGGTCAATTTTATAGGTCTACAATGTTAATTCAAAAAATTTTAATATTAAATTAAATAATTTTATTATTAAGTTGAAATAATAAAATAAAAATAATGACATTTGAAGAGGCACTCTTCAGCCGTGGAAAAAGAATATGCTAATAATGTTTTTTTTTGTATGAATTCGTTAGAAGGTCAATTTTAGAGATCTGCAATCTTAATTCAACAAATGTTACCCATTTAAAATTACGTGTCATGATTATTAGATATCGTATGATCTCTTATTTTTTTAACTTATCGCAAATTTTCATGCAGGAGTAGGCAGAGAACTAGACAACGACGTCTTTTCGAGCCTCTTTTCACCGAACTTATAAGTTGATATATCAAACGTTTGTTTTTATTTTGGATTTATGAAAACTTGAAAACGGGTTGCAAGTGAAGATTTGTAAATTAGAAACATGGTTTTTCACTGCTAGCCGAATGAGGGGTTTTAGCAGGCTATGGAAAGGACTATGATCGGTCTTTCATTGCTTCATAGAATCCGTAATGAAAGCATCCGTAGCAGATCCAGGCTACCCGACATATCCACAAGAATGAGCACGCTGAAGTGACAATTGGCCGGTCATATAGCATGTAGAACTGACAACAACCTGCGCAATATTACTAGGAATTGATGGACAAAAACCGCTCTTTGTACCAATCTGTACGGGAGGCCTATGTTCCAATAAACTTTTGAGTAACTGTAAAGGAAGAAAGAACATCCATTAATAAATTATTAAATTAATGCGTAATGTTGCAATAACTAATTAAAATATGTCTAAATTAAATTTTTATAGTTATAAACAAAAATAAAATTAATGTGTATTGCCTATATAAATAAAATAAGCCTTTTGTTTTATTCATTACATCACAATTTGTATAATATTAAAAATAACATTGACCGAAAAAAGATACCTACGGAGTTTCTTTCGCCTGTTTATTCTCTGTTAGCGGAACCACATTACAAAGCGGTAGTAGATTAAAAAATTACTATGGATAAAAAGGATTCGATTCTTTTTTTTTCACTATACATAATTTATTTATTTTCTGTATTAAATTTCAGGTCTACAGTGCAAAATACATATTAAAAATAAAATGTTCTTCTGTAGTCCGTATATGAATGTTGTGTTTACCTTTAATTATGGATAAGTTTGCCTTAAACCTAAAACCCATATTTTTTAAACTGAAATATAGTATTTATTGCTGTGTTTTAATCCTTGTCGTTGAGCCTAAATAGATAAATAAATAATTTTCCACCTATCTAATTATTAGCTACAAATATAATTTTAACATGAATTCAAGGTTGTTATTTGATTTATGAACATGCATTGATGGATTTAACATACGAGGAACACAAAAGGACAACTTTGTCCATTTTTGTCTCGAAGGCTCAGTGACAGAAGCCTGTCTGATTAGCTGCAACGAAATGTATTGGAACAAATATTGTTCTATTATGCAAAAGTAATTATTTCAGAATTAGGTATTAAATTGAAAATATGATTAGTTTGCTGCAATTATAATAAGCATTTACTGGTATTGCGTTAGATCTTCTTCCCCGCGCTCCTCAAACTGACCACAAAGTCCCAAACTGATGCCGTAAGGTAGAGATTTGCTGTAGCTGGTGGATGATTGCTCTGAGCAGTCCATTACTTCCTTCACTTAAGGGTTTCATTAACTATGAAGTATTATAGGCCGTATACGGAGGCACGCTCATATTTCAGTGTGTCTTTTTAGAGGGGAGACTTTTTCCTTCTTATATTGTACGAGGGGTGTTCCAAAAGTAATGATAATCGGTTACTTCAGGTCCGCATAAAAATCCAAAAAAAAAAAAAAATTTAGATAAGGTTATAGTAGATTGAGGCACATTGTGAGTTTTTGGTCTGTGTAAGCTCGTTGCAAGTATTTTCGACTCGTATCAAATAAAATACTTCTTTTAATTGATATTTTTTATTGATTTTAAAGCATATAGTTTAAAGCTATGGCTAAAAGAGGCATAAATAAAGAAATAGAATAGGGATTTAAAATTTCAACTGATGCGTGTAAGACACGGTGGCTCAAAGTAAGAGCGTTGCCACGGTTCGGCAAAGGTCGCGGGTTCGAATCCTGTCCGTGTCAGTTGAAATTTTAAAAACATTTTTTCTCTTTAATATACAATTAAAGAGAAACAATGAAAATACATTTCATTGTTTCTCTTTAATTGTAACGAAATCAACCGGGAAATCAAGCAACGACGCGTCGCTTTTGTTGGATTTTATTTTTTTCAAATGTTCGTATATTTAAAGAATATTTAAAGATGGCCTCCAAATCTTATCGCCTTCAAAATATTTTCCTACACGTTAACGAAGGTTCTGAGGCAAGATAATTTTTTTAGTCTAGATTAGCTTTGCCTAAAAATCAACTGACATAAACGGGAATACTAGATTACATACGTACATA
Source organism: Sericinus montela (assembly GCA_029286605.1). Classification (NCBI taxonomy): domain Eukaryota; kingdom Metazoa; phylum Arthropoda; class Insecta; order Lepidoptera; family Papilionidae; genus Sericinus; species Sericinus montela. The sequence continues at coordinate 351,444 of JAGSMR010000038.1, forward strand.
CATACATACATACATACATATCGGTCTGTTAAAGTCCAATGCAAGACATAGGCCTCTCCCATAAGGAGGATTTGCCATAATCACCACGCTTATCAGGCAGATTTTCCATCGCAGTACCAGACCACACGCACCGCAGACGCAGCTGCCCATCTTCGGTCTGATTATTTTGGTATGACATTTTTAGAGATGGTTATCTCGCCATCTTTCGGTTGCCATTAGGATATTCCAGCTCTCTCGGGATGAAAGGGTGAAAAGTGCTCAAAGCCCTCCTCAAGGCACTGGTCTAGTTTACGACGTTAGGTGACTGAGAAAATTAAAAAAAAATAACTATATAATGTAACCACGAGTACTAAGATGCATTACCTGCAAATATTCTGCCCCCCTTTCAAACTGGAAAATTACAGTTGTTACACTGCAATTTGGCGTCAGGAATGGGCAAGAATGTGTGTACTGACCCAGACTCTCCTAGGGAAGGAGTCTACTACTGTCTCACTTTTCATGACAATTAAGCTAGTGTTCTATTGTCTCATGAGATCATAGCTATCTTCCAGTTATGCAACACAGGTATTCCCCAAAATACAGATGATCTGTTGTTAATGATTTTATCCTTAAGTCCTAATTAATAATGAAACCTCAAACGGCGTAGATTTAGTAGGACATTAAATATGAAAGCAGAATGAAGGGCCTCAATCATTCTTACGTACCCCGGTGGCATACTCGTAACAATGGGCTTTTCAAAAAACTTATGTACGAATTATATCGTTGGCTTGGATATAAAGACGGCGACGGGCTCACCACCTGACACGTTGTCCCGAAAATATCTTCTGCAGAAGGTGGGTCGAAGGGACTTAATTGTCTAGACTAGACCTCTGTCTACCCCTGTATTAGAAATTGGGTGAAGATATTTACTTTTTTTTGTTTTATTTTATTCTTACTGAGGGTCACAAAGTTAAAAATTCGGATAACGGTTTATTTTCCAGCCTTAACACAAATATAACATTCTTCACATAAAACTACTATGTTGTATCCTCTCGATGATAGTTGTTCACAACTACATGAAGAACGACTTTGATTTATAGAATAGTAATATACGTAGCATTCAGCAAGCTTGATGAGGTTAACTGCTTATTCAAGTAACATATGCCTTTTATAAAAAAAAATTAAGCTAAAAAAGGATACCTACGGAGTTTCTTTCGCCGTTTCTTCTCCGCCAGAGGAACCTCAATACGAAATGGAGTTAGTTTCAAAAATGATGATCGATGGGTGTAATGTATGTTCGAGAATTATCAGGAAAAGATTATTACTTATTTATTTTATAGATTGAAAATTCAAGTAAACAGAACTAATTAATTATTTACGAAAAAATTTTGTACAAATATTATGATCAAAGGTTGAGGAAATGTTTCTATTTTTGTTAGTTTTTATGTTATACATTTAGTATGTTATGTTATACATACAGTAGTAATGAGTACTGATGAATAATTTACTTGAGACGAGTAGAAATTGAAGTATAGTGAAAATAGTACACAGAAAAATGTTTCAAACTTAAAATAAAGGTTATAAAGTCATAATGAAGGTTATTAAAACTCTGAATAAACTAAAGAGATGAGAGGGAAGGGTCAAGAGTGTTCGGATACCTAGACGTGCATCTATGAAGAAAATTATGAATCTTAAAGAAGCGAAAGAGGTAGGTAAGGATCGTGACAATTGGCGATCTGTTTTCTCTGGCTATCCCGTCAGGGACTGGGCGTGACGATAAAATTAAGTAAATAAATAAATGAAAAAGATTTTAAATTGTTTTTATTGATTCCCCTACCGTATTTTTGATTTCCGTGGCAACGAAAATTTTAATTGATCATATTTTCTTAACTAACAAAGTTAAGTTGATGCCTATTGGGTCAATATATTTAACATTGGTTGAAATTCAATATTCCATCACACTTTCAACTGATTCTCACCTTTATACGTAACGTATTTCCCTTCGTATAAAAAAATCATTCCAGGAGTCCCCCCCACCCTTCCATCCCTAATCCTCCCCCATCCTAAAACCACTAGAACGTAAAATTTATGAACTTAATTAGTGACGCTCACGCCTAGTTACGCCGCTGAGTCAACCACATCCCCGAACAGCTCAGCTTATTTTAGTCTAGGATTTTTTCGACTTGATTATTCCGCTATCGGTGGATAGCCTTTAATATTGTTAAAGCATTTCACTTAGTCGCCTCTTACGACGATCCATAAGAAGGAGGAAAGTTTCTGTTGTTTCTTTGGCCGATACCACCACGGTAACAATACATTGGTAATGTATTTATCATATAGGCACCAATTTGTAGTTAACCTTCGACTATACGTTTTCCTCTATTAATAAAGTAAAAATAATTACATCTGAAGAGGTACTCTTCAGATGTAATTATTATTACTGTATAAATTCTGTCATTAAAGCCGTGGAAAAATAATATGCGATTAATTTTTATTTATATATCAATTCGTTAGAAGGTCAATTTTAAAGATCTGCAATCTTAATTCAAAAATGTTACCCATTTAAAATTACGTGTCATATGATTAATTTTATTTATATATCAATTCGTTAGAAGGCGAATGCGACCAGTGTTGGCGAACAGGTCGTAAAGGTCAATTTTAGTGGTCTGCCATATTAATTCAAAAAATTTTAATATTAAATTAAATAATTTTATTATTAAGTTGAAATAATTAAATAAAAATAATGACATCTGAAGAGGCACTTTTCAGATGTAATTATTTTTATTTTATAAGTTCTGTCATTTAAGCAGTTGAAAAATAATATGCGAATATTTTTTTTTTTACATATGAATTCGTTAGAAGGTCAATTTTAAAGATCTGCAATCTTAATTCAAAAAATGTTACCCATTTAAAATTACGTGTCATATGATTATTAGGTATCATATGATCTCTTATTTTTGAACTTATCGCAAATTTTCATGCAGGAGTAGGCAGAGAACTAGACAACGACGTCTTTTCGAGCCTCTTTTCACCGAACTTATAAGTTGATATATCAAACGTTTGTTTTTATTTTGGATTTATGAAAACGTGAAAACGGGTTGCAAGTGAAGATTTGTAAATTATATATATATATATATATATATATATATATATATATATATATATATATATATATATATATATATATATATATATATATATATATATATATATATATATATATATATATATATATATATATATATATATATATATATATATATATATATATATATATATATATATATATATATATCTTCACGCAATTCCCAATACAGGGGTAGACAGAGGCCGAGTCTAGACAATTAAGTCCCTTCGACTTAACCAACACCACCGAAGATATTTTCGGGACAACGTGACAGGTGGTGAGCCTGTCGCCGCCTTTATGTCCAAGCCAACGATATTCGTATATAAGTTTTTTTTTAAAAACCCATTGGTACGAGCCTACCAACTGGGGATCGAACTCGGGTCTATTGACTCGAAATTCCGACCACCCAACCACTCGGCTATCGTGAATTTGTAAATTTGAAACATGGTTTTTCACTGCTGGCCGAATGAGGGGTTTTAGTAGGCTATGGAAAGGACTATGATCGGTCTTTCACTGCTTCATAGAATCCGTAATGAAAGCATCCGTAGCAGATCCAGGGTACCCGACATATCCACAAGGATGAGCACGCTGAAGTGACAATGGGCCGGTCATATAGCATTATACATGCTATATAACTGACAACAAGGACAAGACCGCTCTTTGTACCAATCTGTGGGGGTGGCCTATGTTCCAATAAACTTTTGAGAAACTGTAAAGAAAGAATGAACATCCATTAATAAATTGGAAATGGTGAAATCATTGTTTTTGCTTAATGTTGCAATAACTTATAACAATATGTCGAAATTAAATTTTTATAGTTATAAACATAAAAAATTAATTTATTATTAATGTGTACTGCCTATGTAAATAAAAAAAACCCTATTTTATTTTATTCATCACATCACAATTTGTATAATTTAAAAAAACATTGACCAAAAAAAAAGAGGAAACCTACGGAGTTTCTTTCGCCTGTTTCTTCTCTGTTAGAGGAACCTCATTACAAAGCGGTAGTAGATTAAAAAATTACTATGGATAAACGAATGTACATTCTCATGTCGGTGAATAAATGATTTGATTTGATTCTTTTTTTCACTTTATGTAATTTATTTATTTTCTGTATTAAATTTCAGGTCTACGGTACACAATACATATTAAAAATAAGTTGTTCTTCCGTAGTCCGTTATGGATTTAGTCCATAGTTAATTATGGATACGTTTGCCTTAAACCTAAAACCCATATTTTTTAAACTGAAATATAGTATTTATTGCTGTGATTTAATCCTTGTCGTTAAGCCTAAATAGATAAATAAATAATTTTCCACCTATCTAATTATTAGCTACAAATATAATTTTAACATGAATTCAAGGTTGTTATTTGATTTATGAACATGCATTGATGGATTTAACATACGAGGAACACAAAAGGACAACTTTGTCCATTTTTGTCTCGAAGGCTCAGTGACAGAAGCCTGTCTGATTACCTGCAACGAAATGTATTGGAACAAATATTGTTCTATTATGCAAAAGTAATTATTTCAGAATTAGGTATTAAATTGTAAATATGATTAGTTTGCTGCAATTATAATAAGCATTTACTGGTATTGCATTAGATCTTCTTCCCCGCGCTCCTCAAACTGACCACAAAGTCCCAAACTGATGCCGTAAGGTAGAGATTTGCTATAGCTGGTGGATGATTGCTCTGAGCAGTCCATTACTTCCTTCACTTAAGGGTTTCATTAACTATGAAGTATTATAGGCCGTATACGGAGGCACGCTCATATTTCAGTGTCTTTTTAGAGGGGATAAAGTAATGATAATCGGTTACTTCAGGTCCGCATAAAAATCCAAAAAAAAAAAAAATTTTAGATAAGGTTATAGTAGATTGAGGCACATTGTGAGTTTTTGGTCTGTGTAAGCTCGTTGCAAGTATTTTCGACTCGTATCAAATAAAATACTTCTTTTAATTGATATTTTTTATTGATTTTAAAGCATATAGTTTAAAGCTATGGCTAAAAGAGGCATAAATAAAGAAATAGAATAGGGATTTAAAATTTCAACTGATGCGTGTAAGACACGGTGGCTCAAAGTAAGAGCGTTGCCACGGTTCGGCAAAGGTCGCGGGTTCGAATCCTGTCCGTGTCAGTTGAAATTTTAAAAAACATTGACCAAAAAAAAAGAGGAAACCTACGGAGTTTCTTTCGCCTGTTTCTTCTCTGTTAGAGGAACCTCATTACAAAGCGGTAGTAGATTAAAAAATTACTATGGATAAACGAATGTACATTCTCATGTCGGTGAATAAATGATTTGATTTGATTCTTTTTTTCACTTTATGTAATTTATTTATTTTCTGTATTAAATTTCAGGTCTACGGTACACAATACATATTAAAAATAAGTTGTTCTTCCGTAGTCCGTTATGGATTTAGTCCATAGTTAATTATGGATACGTTTGCCTTAAACCTAAAACCCATATTTTTTAAACTTAAATATAGTATTTATTGCTGTGATTTAATCCTTGTCGTTAAGCCTAAATAGATAAATAAATAATTTTCCACCTATCTAATTATTAGCTACAAATATAATTTTAACATGAATTCAAGGTTGTTATTTGATTTATGAACATGCATTGATGGATTTAACATACGAGGAACACAAAAGGACAACTTTGTCCATTTTTGTCTCGAAGGCTCAGTGACAGAAGCCTGTCTGATTACCTGCAACGAAATGTATTGGAACAAATATTGTTCTATTATGCAAAAGTAATTATTTCAGAATTAGGTATTAAATTGTAAATATGATTAGTTTGCTGCAATTATAATAAGCATTTACTGGTATTGCATTAGATCTTCTTCCCCGCGCTCCTCAAACTGACCACAAAGTCCCAAACTGATGCCGTAAGGTAGAGATTTGCTATAGCTGGTGGATGATTGCTCTGAGCAGTCCATTACTTCCTTCACTTAAGGGTTTCATTAACTATGAAGTATTATAGGCCGTATACGGAGGCACGCTCATATTTCAGTGTCTTTTTAGAGGGGATAAAGTAATGATAATCGGTTACTTCAGGTCCGCATAAAAATCCAAAAAAAAAAAAAATTTTAGATAAGGTTATAGTAGATTGAGGCACATTGTGAGTTTTTGGTCTGTGTAAGCTCGTTGCAAGTATTTTCGACTCGTATCAAATAAAATACTTCTTTTAATTGATATTTTTTATTGATTTTAAAGCATATAGTTTAAAGCTATGGCTAAAGAGGCATAAATAAAGAAAGAGAATGGATTTAAAATTTCAACTGATGCGTGTAAGACACGGTGGCTCAAAGTAAGAGCGTTATGGTTATCTCGCCATCTTTCGGTTGCCATTAGGATATTCCAGCTCTCTCGGGATGAAAGGGTGAAAAGTGCTCAAAGCCCTCCTCAAGGCACTGGTCTAGTTTACGACGTTAGGTGACTGAGAAAATTAAAAAAAAATAACTATATAATGTAATCACGAGTACTAAGATGCATTACCTGCAAATATTCTGCCCTCCTTTCAAACTGGAAAATTATAGTTGTTACACTGCAACTTGGCGTCAGGAATGGGCAAGAATGTGTGTACTGACCCAGACTCTCCTAGGGAAGGAGTCTACTACTGTCTCACTTTTCATGACAATTAAGCTAGTTTTCTATTGTCTCATGTGATTATAGCTATCTTCCGGTTATGCAACACAGGTATTCCCCAAAATACAGATGATCTGTTCTTAATGATTTTATCCTAATTAAGTCCTAATTAATACTGAAAACGCAAAGGGCATAGATTTAGTAGGACATTAAATATGAAAGCAAAATGACTTCAAAACTTTATTCTTGTTTTAAGGTAATTCCGTGACTTAGTCATTACGTATTGCGATAGTGTTGGTTTTTTACGAACATCTTCGTATTCATAATTGAAGTACCCGTTTTACGTTGTCTAAGTACTGTTTGATAGTACGAACTGAATATTTATTAAAAAAAATTAAAGCTATTCGTAGGAAACCTTCCTATTTACATGAGGTTACGGAGACAAAAGTGCTCAAAGCCCTCCTCAAGGCACTGGTCTAGTTTACGACTTAAAAAAATAACTATATAATGTAACCACGAGTACTAAGATGCATTACCTGCAAATATTCTGCCCTCCTTTCAAACTGGAAAATTATAGTTGTTACACTGCAACTTGGCGTCAGGAATGGGCAAGAATGTGTGTACTGACCCAGACTCTCCTAGGGAAGGAGTCTACTACTGTCTCACTTTTCATGACAATTAAGCTAGTTTTCTATTGTCTCATGTGATTATAGCTATCTTCCGGTTATGCAACACAGGTATTCCCCAAAATACAGATGATCTGTTCTTAATGATTTTATCCTAATTAAGTCCTAATTAATACTGAAAACGCAAAGGGCATAGATTTAGTAGGACATTAAATATGAAAGCAGAATGAAGGGCCTCAATCATTCTTACGTACCCCGGTGGCAGACTCGTAACAATGGGTTTTTCAAAAAACTTATGTACGAATTATATCGTTGGCTTGGATAAAAAAATGGATAAAGCCGGTGACGGGCTCACCACCTGACACGTTGTCCCGAAAATATCTTCTGCGGAAGGTGGGTCGAAGGGACTTAATTGTCTAGACTAGACCTCTGTCTACTCCTGTATTGGAAATTGCGTGAAGATATTTTTTTTTGTTTTATTTTATTTTTACTTAGGGTCACAAAGTTAAAAATACGGATTACGGTTTATTTGCCAGCCTTAACACAAATATAACATTTTTCACATAAAACTACTATGTTGTATCCTCTCGATGATAGTTGTCCACAACTACATGAAGAACGACTTTGATTTATAGAATAGTAATATACGTAGCATTTAGCAAGCTTGATGAGGTTAACTGCTTATTCAAGTAACATATGCCTTTTATATATATAAAAAAAAGTAAAGCTAAAAAAGAGGATACCTACGGAGTTTCTTTCGCCGTTTCTTCTCCGTCAGAGGAACCTCAATACGAAATGGTTTTAGTTTCAAAAATGATGTTCGATGGGTGTAATGTATGTTCGAGAATTATCAGGAAAAGATTATTATTTATTTTATACATTAAAAATTCAAGTAAACAGAACTAATTAATTATTTACGAAAAAAATTTGTTCAAATATTATGATGAACGGTTGAGGAAATGTTTCTATTTTTCTTAGTTTTTAAGTTATACATTTAGTATGTTATGTTATACATACAGTAGTAATGAGTACTGATAAATAATTTTCTTGAGACGAGTAGAAATTGAAGTATAGTGAAAATAGTACACAGGCTTTTTCTCTGGCTATCCCGTCAGGGACTGGGCGTGGCGATAAAATTAAGTAAATAAATAAATGAAAAAGATTTTAAATTGTTTTTATTGATTCCCCTACCGTATTTTTGATTTCCGTGGCAACGAAAATTTTAATTGATCATATTTTCTTAACTAACAAAGTTAAGTTGATGCCTATTCGATCAATATATTTAACATTTGTTGAAATTCAATATTCCATCACACTTTCAACTGATTCTCACCTTTATACGTAACGTATTTCCCCGTGTAATAAAAAAATCATTCCAGCAGTCCCCCCCACCCTTCCATCCCTAATCCTCCCCCATCCTCAAACCAATAGAACGTAAAATTTATGAACTTAATTAGTGACGCTCACGCCTAGTTACGCCGCTGTGTCAATCACATCCGGGAACGGGTCCCCGTCTTGTCGTGGCGGTGGGATTTAGTAACCGTGGCTTGGACACGCACAGTGAACTAAGAGCCGGTGTGACTGCAGGGAATGGCCGGCTACCATCAGCTCAGCTTATTTTAGTCTAGAATTTTTTTGGCTTGGTTATTCTGCCATCTGTCGGTAGCCTTTAATATCGTTAAAGCATTTCACTTAGTCGCCTCTTACGACGATCCATAAGGAGGAAAGTTTTTGTTGTTTCTTTGGCAGATACCATAACGGTTAAAGAGGCATAAATAAAGAAAGAGAATGGATTTAAAATTTAAACTGATGCGTGTAAGACACGGTGGCTCAAAGTAAGAGCGTTATGGTTATCTCGCAATCTTTCGGTTGCCATTAGGATATTCTAGCTCTCTCCTTTAGTCGCCTCTTACGACGATCCATAAGGAGGAAAGTTTTTGTTGTTTCTTTGGCAGATACCATAACGGTTAAAGAGGCATAAATAAAGAAAGAGAATGGATTTAAAATTTAAACTGATGCGTGTAAGACACGGTGGCTCAAAGTAAGAGCGTTATGGTTATCTCGCAATCTTTCGGTTGCCATTAGGATATTCTAGCTCTCTCCTTTAGTCGCCTCTTACGACGATCCATAAGGAGGAAAGTTTCTGTTGTTTCTTTGGCAGATACCATAACGGTTAAAGAGGCATAAATAAAGAAAGAGAATGGATTTAAAATTTAAACTGATGCGTGTAAGACACGGTGGCTCAAAGTAAGAGCGTTATGGTTATCTCGCAATCTTTCGGTTGCCATTAGGATATTCTAGCTCTCTCCTTTAGTCGCCTCTTACGACGATCCATAAGGAGGAAAGTTTCTGTTGTTTCTTTGGCAGATACCATAACGGTTAAAGAGGCATAAATAAAGAAAGAGAATGGATTTAAAATTTAAACTGATGCGTGTAAGACACGGTGGCTCAAAGTAAGAGCGTTATGGTTATCTCGCAATCTTTCGGTTGCCATTAGGATATTCTAGCTCTCTCCTTTAGTCGCCTCTTACGACGATCCATAAGGAGGAAAGTTTCTGTTGTTTCTTTGGCAGATACCATAACGGTTAAAGAGGCATAAATAAAGAAAGAGAATGGATTTAAAATTTAAACTGATGCGTGTAAGACACGGTGGCTCAAAGTAAGAGCGTTATGGTTATCTCGCAATCTTTCGGTTGCCATTAGGATATTCTAGCTCTCTCCTTTAGTCGCCTCTTACGACGATCCATAAGGAGGAAAGTTTCTGTTGTTTCTTTGGCAGATACCATAACGGTTAAAGAGGCATAAATAAAGAAAGAGAATGGATTTAAAATTTAAACTGATGCGTGTAAGACACGGTGGCTCAAAGTAAGAGCGTTATGGTTATCTCTGCAATCTTAATTCAAAAAATGTTACCCATTTAAAATTACGTGTCATATGATTATTAGGTATCATATGATCTCTTATTTTTGAACTTATCGCAAATTTTCATGCAGGAGTAGGCAGAGAACTAGACAACGACGTCTTTTCGAGCCTCTTTTCACCGAACTTATAAGTTGATATATCAAACGTTTGTTTTTATTTTGGATTTATGAAAACGTGAAAACGGGTTGCAAGTGAAGATTTGTAAATTTGAAACATGGTTTTTCACTGCTGGCCGAATGAGGGGTTTTAGTAGGCTATGGAAAGGACTATGATCGGTCTTTCACTGCTTCATAGAATCCGTAATGAAAGCATCCGTAGCAGATCCAGGGTACCCGACATATCCACAAGGATGAGCACGCTGAAGTGACAATGGGCCGGTCATATAGCATTATACATGCTATATAACTGACAACAACCTGCGCATTATTACAAGGAGTTGAAGGACAAGACCGCTCTTTGTACCAATCTGTGGGGGTGGCCTATGTTCCAATAAACTTTTGAGAAACTGTAAAGAAAGAATGAACACCATTATCTGTATTAAATTTCAGGTCTACAGTACACAATACATATTAAAAATAAGTTGTTCTTCCGTAGTCCGCTATGGATTTAGTCCGTAGTTAATTATGGATACGTTTGCCTTAAACCTAAAACCCATATTTTTTAAACTTAAATATAGTATTTATTGCTGTGATTTAATCCTTGTCGTTAAGCCTAAATAGATAAATAAATAATTTTCCACCTATCTAATTATTAGCTACAAATATAATTTTAACATGAATTCAAGGTTGTCAATTGATTTATGAACATGCATTGATGGATTTAACATACGAGGAACACAAAAGGACAACTTTGTCCATTTTTGTCTCGAGGGCTCAGTGACAGAAGCCTGTCTGATTACCTGCAACGAAATGTATTGGAACAAATATTGTTCTATTATGCAAAAGTAATTATTTCAGAATTAGGTATTAAATTGAAAATATGATTAGTTTGCTGCAGTTATAACATGCATTTACTGGCGTTAGATCTTCTTCCCCGCGCTCCTCAAACTGACCACAAATTCCCAAACTGATGCCGTAAGGTAGAAATTTGCTATAGCTGGTGGAGGATTGCTCTGAGCAGTCCATTACTTCCTTCAGTTAAGGGTTTCATTAACCATGAAGTAGGCCGTATACGGAAGCACGCTCATATTTCAGTGTGTCTTTTTAGAGCGGAGACTTTTTCCTTCTTATATTGTACGAGGGGTGATCCAAAAGTAATGATAATCGGTTACTTCAGGTCCGCATAAAAATCCAAAAAAAAAAAATTAGATTAGGTTATAGTAGATTTAGGCACATTGTGAGTTCTTGGTCTGTGTAAGCTCGTTATAAGTATTTTCGACTCGTATCAAATTAAATACTTCTTTTAATCGCCTCTTACGACACGGGAAGAAAGGGAGTGCCAACATACCTACCGACATACATACCGTCACCTCTCGGTGCTAGATTATCTTTTTTTTATTTTAGCACTTACGTGATTTCTAAACTTGTCCTCTATGTGCGCCTTAGTTCCTACGAAGTACAAAGCAAAATGACTTCAAAACTTTATTCTTGGTTTAAGGTAATTCCGTGACTTAGTCATTACGTATTGCGATAGTGTTGGTTTTTTACGAACATCTTCGTATTCATAATTGAAGTACCCGTTTTACGTTGTCTAAGTACTGTTTGATAGTACGAACTGAATATTTATTAAAAAAAATTAAAGCTATTCGTAGGAAACCTTCCTATTTACATGAGATTACGGAGACAAAAGTGCTCAAAGCCCTCCTCAAGGCACTGGTCTAGTTTACGACTTAAAAAAATAACTATATAATGTAACCACGAGTACTAAGATGCATTACCTGCAAATATTCTGCCCCCCTTTCAAACTGGAAAATTACAGTTGTTACACTGCAATTTGGCGTCAGGAATGGGCAAGAATGTGTGTACTGACCCAGACTCTCCTAGGGAAGGAGTCTACTACTGTCTCACTTTTCATGACAATTAAGCTAGTGTTCTATTGTCTCATGAGATCATAGCTATCTTCCAGTTATGCAACACAGGTATTCCCCAAAATACAGATGATCTGTTGTTAATTATTTTATCCTTAAGTCCTAATTAATACTGAAAACGCAAAGGGCATAGATTTTGTAGGACTTTAAATATGAAAGCAGAATGAAGGGCCTCAATCATTCTTACGTACCCCAGTGGCAGACTCGTAACAATGGGCTTTTCAAAAAACTTATGTACGAATTATATCGTTGGCTTGGATAAAAAAATGGATAAAGACGGTGACGGGCTCACCACCTGACACGTTGTCCCGAAAATACCTTCTGCGGAAGGTGGGTCGAAGGGACTTATTTGTGTAGACTAGACCTCTGTCTACTCCTGTATTGGAAATTGCTTGAAGATATTTATTTTTTTTGTTTTATTTTATTCTTACTTAGGGTCACAAAGTTAAAAATACGGATTACGGTTTATTTGTCAGCCTTAACACAAATATAAAATTTTTCACATAAAACTACTATGTTGTATCCTCTCGATGATAATTGTCCACAACTACATGAAGAACGACTTTGATTTATAGAATAGTAATATACGTAGTATTCAGCAAGCTTGATGAGGTTACCTGCTTATTCAAGTAACATATGCCTTTTATATATATAAAAAAAAGTAAAGCTAAAAAAGAGGATACCTACGGAATTTCTTTCGCCGTTTCTTCTCCGCCAGAGGAACCTCAATACGAAATGGAGTTAGTTTCAAAAATGATGATCGATGGGTGTAATGTATGTTCGAGAATTATCAGGAAAAGATTATTACTTATTTATTTTATAGATTGAAAATTCAAGTAAACAGAACTAATTAATTATTTACGAAAAAATTTTGTACAAATATTATGATGAAAGGTTGTAGAAATGTTTCTATTTTTGTTAGGATTTGTGTTATACATTTAGAACTGTAGTAATGAGTACTGATGAATAATTTACTTTAGACGAGTAGAAATTGAAGTATAGTGAAAATAGTACACAGGAAAATGTTTCAACGTTAAAATAAAGGTTATCATAAAGTTACAATAAAGGTTATTAAAACTCTGAATAAACTAAAGAGATGAGAGGGAAGGGTCAAGAGTATTCGGATACCTAGACGTGCATCAATGAAGAAAATGATGAATCTGAAAGAAGCGAAAGAGGAAGGTAAGGATCGTGACATTTGGCGATCTGTTTTCTCTGGCTATCCCGTCAGGGACTGTGCGTTACGATAAAATAAAGTAAATAAATAAATGAAACTGATTTTAAATTGTTTTTATTGATTCCCCTACCGTATTTTTGATTTCCGTGGCAACGAAAATTTTAATTGATCATATTTTCTTAACTAACAAAGTTAAGTTGATGCCTATTGGATCAATATATTTAACATTTGTTGAAATTCAATATTCCATCACACTTTCAACTGATTCTCACCTGTATACGTAACGTATTTCCCCTCGTATAAAAAAATCACCGCACCCTTCCATCCCTAATCCTCCCCCATCCTAAAACCAATAGAACGTAAAATTTATGAACTTAATTAGTGACGCTCACGCCTAGTTACGCCGCTGTGTCAATCACATCCGGAAACGGGTCCCCGTCTTGACGTGGCGGTGGGATTTAGTAACCGTGGCTTGGACTCCCACAGTAAACTAAGAGCCGGTCTGACTGCAGGGAATGGCCGGCTACCATCAGCTCAGCTTATTTTAGTCTAGAATTTTTTCGGCTTGGTTATTCTGCCATCTGTCGGTAGCCTTTAATATTGTTAAAGCATTTCACTTAGTCGCCTCTTACGACGATCCATAAGGAGGAAAGTTTCTGTTGTTTCTTTGGCCGATACCATAACGGTTACAATACGTTGGTAATGTATTTATCACATAGGTACCAATTTGTAGTTAACCTTCGACTATACGTTTTCTTCTTTTAATAAAGTAAAAATATGTAATTATTTTTACTTTTTTTTTGTTTTTTTATAGAAAAGGGAGGCAAACGAGCAGGTGGCTCACTTTATGGTAAGTGATAACCGCCGCCCATGAACACCTGCAATACCAGAGTCATAGCAGATGCGTTGCCTCCGTTAGAGTGCCTCCCCCCACAGCTTTGGGGGAGGGGGTGTGTGGGCCACCGGTTACCTGCACTCACCAGACGAAACGCAGAAGTTTGTTAGTCTTCTACTTCTCGCCGTTATTCTGTGAGGTCGTTGTACTTCCCCGGTCGAGCCGGCCCATTCATGCAACAACAAAAGCTGATGCGTGGTTCTACCACTGGTTTTTACTGTATAAATTCTGTCATTAAAGCCGTGGAAGAATAATATGCGATTAATTTTTATTTATATATCAATTCGTTAGAAGGTCAACAACGCGACCAGTGTTGGCGAACAGGTCGTAAAGGTCAATTTTAGAGGTCTGCATTCTTAATTCAAAAAATTTTAATATTAAATTAAATAATTTTATTATTAAGTTGAAATAATAAAATAAAAATAATGACATCTGAAGAGGCACTCTTCAGATGTAATTATTTTTATTTTATAAGTTCTGTCATTAAAGCCGTGGAAAAATAATATGCGAATAACTTTTTTTATGTATGAATTCGTTAGAAGGTCAATTTTAGAGATCTGCAATCTTAATTCAACAAATGTTACCCATTTAAAATTACGTGTCATGTGATTATTAGGTATCGTATGATCTCATATTTTTTTAACTTATCGCAAATTTTCATGCAGGAGTAAGCAGAGAACTAGACAACGACGTCTTTTCGAGCCTCTTTTCACCGAACTTATATCAAACGTTTGTTTTTATTTTGGATTTATGAAAACGTGAGGGTTGCAAGTAAAGATTTGTAAATTAGAAACATGGTTTTTCACTGCTGGCCGAATGAGGGGTTTTAGCAGGCTATGGAAAGGACTATGATCGGTCTTTCACTGCTTCATAGAATCCGTAATGAAAGCATCCATAGCAGATCCAGGCTACCCGACATATCCACAAGGATGAGCACGCTGAAGTGACAATGGGCCGGTCATATAGCATGTAGAACTGACAACAACCTGCGCAAGATTACTAGGAATTGATGGACAAAAACCGCTCTTTATACCAATCTGTACTGGAGGCCTATGTTCCACTAAACTTTTGAGTAACTGTAAAGGAAGAAAGAACATCCATTAATAAATTATTAAATTAATGTGTAATGTTGCAATAACTTATAACAATATGTCTAAATTAAATTTTTATAGTTATAAACATAAATAAAATTAATGTGTATTGCCTATATACATAAAATAAGCCTTTTGTTTTATTCATTACATCACAATTTGTATAATATTAAAAATAACATTGACCGAAAAAAGATACCTACGGAGTTAGTAGTGTTCTATTGTCTCATGAGATCATAGCTATCTTCCAGTTATGCAACACAGGTATTCCCCAAAATACAGATGATCTAGTGTTAATGATTTTATCCTTAAGTCCTAATTAATACTGAAAACGCAAAGGGCATAGATTTAGTAGGATATTAAATATGAAAGCAGAATGAAGGGCCTCAATCATTCTTACGTACCCCGGTGGCAGACTCTAGACTAGACCTCTGTCTACTCCTGTATTGGAAATTGTGGGAATATATTTTTTTTTTGTTTTATTTTATTCTTACTTAGGGTCACAAAGTTAAAAATACGGATTACGGTTTATTTGCCAGCCTTAACACAAATATAACATTTTTCACATAAAACTACTATGTTGTATCCTCTCGATGATAGTTGTCCACAACTACATGAAGAACGACTTTGATTTATAGAATAGTAATATACGTAGCATTCAGCAAGCTTGATGAGGTTACCTGCTTATTCAAGTAACATATGCCTTTTATATATAAAAAAAAGTAAAGCTAAAAAAGAGGATACCTGCGGAGTTTCTTTCGCCGTTTCTTCTCCGCCAGAGGAACCTCAATACGAAATGGTGTTAGTTTCAAAAGTAATGATCGATGGGTGTAATGTATGTTCGAGAATTATCAGGAAAAGATTATTATTTATTTTATTCATTAAAAATTCAAGTAAACAGAACTAATTAATTATTTACGAAAAAATTTTGTACAAATATTATGATGAAAGGTTGAGGAAATGTTTCTATTTTTGTTAATTTTTATGTTATACATTTAGAAATGTAGTAATGAGTACTGATGAATAATTTACTTGAGACGAGTAGAAATTGAAATATAGTGAAAATAGTACACAGGCTTTTTCTCTGGCTATCCCGTCAGGGACTGGGCATGACGATAAAATTAAGTAAATAAATAAATGAAAATGATTTTAAATTGTTTTTATTGATTCCCCTGCCGTATTTTTGATGTCCGTGGCAACGAAAATTTTAATTGATTATATTTTCTTAAGTAATAAAGTTAAGTTTATGCCTATTGGATCAATATATTTAACATTTGTTGAAATTCAATATTCCAACATACTTTCAACTGATTCTCACCTTTATACGTTACGTATTTCCCTTCGTATAAAAAAGTCAGTCCAGGAGCCCCTTCCATCCCTTTTCCTACATCCCCAAAGTAAACCCCTACAGAACGTAAAATTTATGAACTTAATTAGTGACGCTCACGCCTAGTTACGCCGCTGAGTCAACCACATCCCCGAACAGCTCAGCTTATTTTAGTTTAGGATTTTTTTGACTTGATTATTCCGCCATCGGTGGATAGCTTTTAATATTGTTAAAGCATTTCACTTAGCCGCCTCTTACGACGATGCATAAGAAGGAGGAAAGTTTCTGTTGTTTCTTTGGCCGATACCACCACGGTTACAATATATTGGTAATGTATTTATCATATAGGCACCAATTTGTAGTTAACCTTCGACTATACGTTTTCCTCTATTAATAAAGTAAAAATAATTACATCTGAAGAGGCACTCTTCAGATGTAATTATTTTTATTTTATAAGTTCTGTCATTTAAGCCGTGGAAAAATAATATGCGATTAATTTTTATTTATATATCAATTCGTTAGAAGGTCAATTTTAGAGATCTGCAATCTTAATTCAAAAATGTTACCCATTTAAAATTACGTGTCATATGATTATTAGGTATCATATGATCTCTTATTTTTAACTTATCGCAAATTTTCATGCAGGACTAGGCAGAGAACTAGACAACGACGTCTTTTCGAGCCTCTTTTCACCGAACTTATATCAAACGTTTGTTTTTATTTATATATCAATTCGTTAGAAGGTCAACAACGCGACAAGTGTTGGCGAACAGGTCGTAAAGGTCAATTTTAGAGATCTGCAATCTTAATTCAAAAAATTTTAATATTAAATTAAATAATTTTATTATTAAGTTGAAATAATAAATTAAAAATAAATACATCTAAAGAGGCACTCTTCAGATGTTTTTATTTTTATTTTATAAGTTCTGTCATTTAAGCCGTGGAAAAATAATATGCGAATAATTTTTTTTTACATATGAATTCGTTAGAAGGTCAATTTTAAAGATCTGCAATCATAATTCAAAAAATGTTACCCATTTAAAATTACGTGTCATATGATTATTAGGTATCATATGATCTCTTATTTTTTAACTTATCGCAAATTTTCATGCAGGACTAGGCAGAGAACTAGACAACGACGTCTTTTCGAGCCTCTTTTCACCGAACTTATATCAAACGTTTAGTTTTATTTTGGATTTATGAAAACGTGAAAACGGGTTGCAAGTAAAGATTTGTAAATTTGAAACATAGTTTTTCACTGCTGGCCGAATGAGGGGTTTTAGCAGGCTATGGAAAGGACTATGATCGGTCTTTCACTGCTTCATAGAATCCGTAATGAAAGAATCCGTAGCAGATCCAGGCTACCGACATATCCACAAGGATGAGCACGCTGAAGTGACAATGGGCCGGTCATATAGCATGTATATGACAACAACCTGTGCAATATTACAAGGAGTTCAAGGACAAGACCGCTCTTTGTACCAATCTGTGGGAGTGGCCTATGTTCCAATAAACTTTTGAGAAACTGAAAAGAAAGAAAGAACATCCAGTAATAAATTATTAAATTAATGTGTAATGTTGCAATAACTTATAACAATATGTCTAAATTAAATTTTTATAGTTATAAACATAAATAAAATTAATGTGTATTGCCTATATACATAAAATAAGCCTTTTGTTTATTCATTACATCACAATTTGTATAATATTAAAATAACATTGACCGAAAAAGGATACCTACGGAGTTAGTAGTGTTCTATTGTCTCATGAGATCATAGCTATCTTCCAGTTATGCAACACAGGTATTCCCCAAAATACAGATGATCTGTTGTTAATGATTTTATCCTTAAGTCCTAATTAATAATGAAACCTCAAACGGCGTAGATTTAGTAGGACATTAAATATGAAAGCAGAATGAAGGGCCTCAATCATTCTTACGTACCCCGGTGGCAGACTCTAGACTAGACCTCTGTCTACTCCTGTATTGGAAATTGTGGGAAGATATTTTTTTTTGTTTTATTTTATTTTTACTTAGGGTCACAAAGTTAAAAATACGGATTACGGTTTATTTGCCAGCCTTAACAGAAATATAAAATTTTTCACATAAAACTACTATGTTGTATCCTCTCGATGATAATTTTCCACAACTACATGAAGAACGACTTTGATTTATAGAATAGTAATATACGTAGTATTCAGCAAGCTTGATGAGGTTACCTGCTTATTCAAGTAACATATGCCTTTTATATATAAAAAAAAGTAAAGCTAAAAAAGAGGATACCTACGGAGTTTCTTTCGCCGTTTCTTCCCGTCTAAGGAACCTCAATACGAAATAGTGTTAGTTTCAAAAATGATGTTCGATGGGTGTAATGTATGTTCGAGAATTATCAGGAAAAGATTATTATTTATTTTATTCATTAAAAATTCAAGTAAACAGAACTAATTAATTATTTACGAAAAAATTTTGTACAAATATTATGATGAAAGGTTGAGGATATGTTTCTATTTTTGTTAATTTTTATGTTATACATTTAGAAATGTAGTAATGAGTACTGATGAATAATTTACTTGAGACGAGTAGAAATTGAAATATAGTGAAAATAGTACACAGGCTTTTTCTCTGGCTATCCCGTCAGGGACTGAGCGTGACGATAAAATTAAGTAAATAAATAAATGAAACTGATTTTAAATTGTTTTTTATTGATTCCCCTGCCGTATTTTTGATGTCCGTGGCAACGAAAATTTTAATTGATTATATTTTCTTAAGTAATAAAGTTAAGTTTATGCCTATTGGATCAATATATTTAACATTTGTTGAAATTCAATATTCCAACATACTTTCAACTGATTCTCACCTTTATACGTTACGTATTTCCCTTCGTATAAAAAAGTCAGTCCAGGAGCCCCCCCCCCCCTTCCATCCCTTTTCCTACATCCCCAAAGTAAACCCCTACAGAACGTAAAAATTATCAAGTAAATTAGTGGCGGTCACGCCTAGTTACGCCGCTGAGTCAACCACATCCCCGAACAGCTCAGCTTATTTTAGTTTAGGATTTTTTTGACTTGATTATTCCGCCATCGGTGGATAGCTTTTAATATTGTTAAAGCATTTCACTTAGCCGCCTCTTACGACGATGCATAAGAAGGAGGAAAGTTTCTGTTGTTTCTTTGGCCGATACCACCACGGTTACAATATATTGGTAATGTATTTATCATATAGGCACCAATTTGTAGTTAACCTTCGACTATACGTTTTCCTCTATTAATAAAGTAAAAATAATTACATCTGAAGAGTGCCTCTTCAGATGTAATTATTTTTACTGTATAAATTCTGTCATTAAAGCCGTGGAAAAATAATATGCGATTAAATTTTTATTTATATATCAATTCGTTAGAAGGTCAACAACGCGACCAGTGTTGGCGAACAGGTCGTAAAGGTCAATTTTAGAGATCTGCAATTTTAATTCAAAAAATTTTAATATTAAATTAAATAATTTAATTATTAAGTTGAAATAATAAACTAAAAATAAATACATCTAAAGAGGCACTCTTCAGATGTAATTATTTTTATTTTATAAGTTCTGTCATATAAGCAGTTGAAAAATAATATGCGAATATTTTTTTTTACATATGAATTCGTTAGAAGGTCAATTTTAAAGATCTGCAATCATAATTCAAAAAATGTTACCCATTTAAAATTACGTGTCATATGATTATTAGGTATCATATGATCTCTTATTTTTTAACTTATCGCAAATTTTCATGCAGGACTAGGCAGAGAACTAGACAACAACGTCTTTTCGAGCCTCTTTTCACCGAACTTATATCAAACGTTTATTTTTATTTTGGATTTATGAAAACGTGAAAACGGGTTGCAAGTGAAGATTTGTAAATTTGAAACATAGTTTTTCACTGCTGGCCGAATGAGGAGTTTTAGCAGGCTATGGAAAGGACTATGATTGGTCTTTCACTGCTTCGTAGAATCCGTAATGAAAGCATCCGTAGCAGATCCAGGGTTCCCGACATATCCGCAAGGATGAGCACGCTGAAGTGACAATGGGCCGGTCATATAGCATGTATATGACAACAACCTGCGCAATATTACAAGGAGTTGAAGGACAAGACCGCTCTTTGTACCAATCTGTGGGAGTGGCCTATGTTCCAATAAACTTTTGAGAAACTGAAAAGAAAGAAAGAACACCATTAATAAATCGGAAATGGTAAAATCATTGTTTCCGCTTAATGTTAGTCCGTATATGAATGTTGTGTTTACCTTTAATTATGGATACGTTTGCCTCATACCTAAAACCCATATTTTTTAAACTTAAATATAGTATTTATTGCTGTGATTTAATCCTTGTCGTTAAGCCCAAATAGAAAACGAAATAATTTTCCGACTATCTAATTATTAGCTACAAATATAATTTTAACATGAATTCAAGGTTGTTATTGATTTATGAACATGTATTGATGGATTTAACATACGAGGAACACAAAAGGACAACTTTGTCCATTTTTGTCTCGAGGGCTCAGTGACAGAAGCCTGTTTGATTACCTGCAACGAAATGTATTGGAACAAATATTGTTCTATTATGCAAAAGTAATTATTTCAGAATTAGGTATTAAATTGAAAATATGATTAGTTTGCTGCAATTATAATAAGCATTTACTGGTATTGCGTTAGATCTTCTTCCCGCGCTCCTCAAACTGACCACAAATTCCCAAAGTGATGCCGTACGGTAGAGATTTTGCTATAGCTGGTGGAGGATTGCTCTGAGCAGTCCATTACTTCCTTCAGTTAAGGGTTTCATTAACCATGAAGTATTGTAGGCCGTATACGGAGGCACGCCCATATTTCAGTGTGTCTTTTTAGAGGGGAGACTTTTTCCTTCTTATGTTGTACGAAGGGTGATCCAAAAGTAATGATAATCGGTTACTTCAGGTCCGCATAAAAATCCAAAAAAAAATATAGTAGATTGAGGCACATTGCGAGTTTTTGGTCTGTGTAAGCTCGTTGCAAGTATTTTCGACTCGTATCAAATAAAATACTTCTTTTAATTGATATTTTTTATTGATTTTAAAGCATATTGTTTAAAGTTATGGCTAAAAGAGGCATAAATAATGAAAGAGAATGGGGATTTAAAATTTCAACTGATGCGTGTAAGACACGGTGGCTCAAAGTAAGAGCGTTGCCACGGTTCGGCAAAGGTCTCGGGTTCGAATCCCATCCGTGTCAGTTGAAATTTTAAAAACACTTTTTCTCTTTAATATACAATTAAAGAGAAACAATGAAAATACATTTCATTGTTTCTCTTTAATTGTAATGAAGTACCGGGAAACCAAGCAACGACGCGTTGCTTTTGTTGGATTTTATTTTTTTCAAATGTTCGTATATTTAAAGAATATTTAAAGATGGCCTCCAAGTCCGAAGGTTCCGAGTAAAGAGTAATTTTTTAGTCTAGATTAGCTTTAACATAAATTAAATTAATGTGTATTGCCTATATAAATAAAATAAAATGAACCTTATTTTATTTTATTCATCACATCACAATTTGTACAATATTAAAAAACATTGACCAAAAAAAAAGAGGAAACCTACAGAGTTTCTTTCGCCTGTTTCTTCTCTGTTAGAGGAACCTCATTACAAAGCGGCAGTAGATTAAAAAATTACTATGGATAACCGAATGTACATTCTCATGTCGGTGAATAAATGATTTGATTTGATTGTTTTTTTTTTACTCTATGTAATTTATTTATTTTCTGTATTAAATTTCAGGTCTACATTACACAATACATATTAAAACTAAGATGTTATTCCTTAGTCCGTATATGAATGTTGTGTTTACCTTTTATTATGGATACGTTTGCCTTATACCTAAAACCCATATTTTTTAAACTTAAATATAGTATTTATTGCTGTGATTTAATCCTTGTCGTTAAGCCCAAATAGAAAACGAAATAATTTTCCGACTATCTAATTATTAGCTACAAATATAATTTTAACATGAATTCAAGGTTGTTATTGATTTATGAACATGCATTGATGGATTTAACATACGAGGAACACAAAAGGACAACTTTGTCCATTTTTGTCTCGAAGGCTCAGTGACAGAAGCCTGTCTGATTACCTGCAACGAAATGTATTGGAACAAATATTGTTCTATTATGCAAAAGTAATTATTTCATAATTAGGTATTAAATTGAAAATATGATTAGTTTGCTGCAATTATAATAAGCATTTACTGGTATTGCGTTAGATCTTCTTCCCCGCGCTCCTCAAACTGACCACAAATTCCCAAAGTGATGCCGTACGGTAGAGATTTGCTATAGCTGGTGGAGGATTGCTCTGAGCAGTCCATTACTTCCTTCAGTTAAGGGTTTCATTAACCATGAAGTATTGTAGGCCGTATACGGAGGCACGCCCATATTTCAGTGTGTCTTTTTAGAGGGGAGACTTTTTCCTTCTTATGTTGTACGAAGGGTGATCCAAAAGTAATGATAATCGGTTACTTCAGGTCCGCATAAAAATCCAAAAAAAAATATAGTAGATTGAGGCACATTGTGAGTTTTTGGTCTGTGTAAGCTCGTTGCAAGTATTTTCGACTCGTATCAAATAAAATACTTCTTTTAATTGATATGTTTTATTGATTTTAAAGCATATAGTTTAAAGTTATGGCTAAAAGAGGCATAAATAAAGAAAGAGAATGGGGATTTAAAATTTCAACTGATGCGTGTAAGACACGGTGGCTCAAAGTAAGAGCGTTGCCACGGTTCGGCAAAGGTCACGGGTTCGAATCCCATCCGTGTCAGTTGAAATTTTAAAAACACTTTTTCTCTTTAATATACAATTAAAGAGAAACAATGAAAATACATTTCATTGTTTCTCTTTAATTGTAATGAAGTACCGGGAAACCAAGCAACGACGCGTCGCTTTTGTTGGATTTTATTTTTTTCAAATGTTCGTATATTTAAAGAATATTTAAAGATGGCCTCCAAATCGTATCGTCTTCAAAATATTTTCCTACACGTTAACGAAGGTTCCGAGTAAAGAGTAATTTTTTAGTCTAGATTAGCTTTAACATAAATTAAATTAATGTGTATTGCCTATATAAATAAAATAAAATGAACCTTATTTTATTTTATTCATCACATCACAATTTGTATAATATTAAAAAACATTGACCAAAAAAAAAGAGGAAACCTACGGAGTTTCTTTCGCCTGTTTCTTCTCTGTTAGAGGAACCTCATTACAAGGCGGTAGTAGATTAAAAAATTACTATGGATAAGCGAATGTACATTCTCATGTCGGTTATCTCACCATATTTCGGTGGCCATTAGGATATTCTAGATCTCTCCCTTAGTCGCCTCTTACGACACGGGAAGAAAGGGAGTGCCAACATACCTACCGACATACATACCGTTACCTCTCGGTACTAGATTATCTTTTTTTTTTTTTCGGACTCCCTTTCAAACTGGAAAATTACAGTTGTTACACTGAAATTTGGCGTCAGGAATGGGCTAGAATGTGTGTACTGACCCCGACTCTCCCAGGGAAGGAGCCTTCTACTCTCTCACTTTTCATGACAATTATGCTGGTGTTCTATTATCTCATGTGATCATTGCTATCTTCCAGTTATGCAACACAGGTATTCCCCAAAATACAGATGATCTGTTTTTAATGATCTTATCTTTAAGTCCTAACTAACACCGAAAACACAAAGGGCATAGATTTAGTAGGACATTAAATATGAAAGCAGAATGGGCAGAAAGGGCCTTAATTTTTAAATTATTCTTACATACCCAGATGGCAGGCTCGTACCAAAAAAAGCCCATTCCAAAAAACTTATGTTCGAATTATATCGTTAGCTGGGACATAAAGACGGCGACGGGCTCACCACCTGTCACGTTGTTCCGAAAATATCTTCGGCTGAAGGTGGGTCGAAGGGACTTAATTGTCTAGACTAGACCTCTGTCTACCCCTGTATTGGAAATTGCGAGAAGATATTTATTTATTTTGTTTTACTTTATTCTTACTTAGGGTCACAAAGTTAACAATACGGAATATGCCAGCCTTCTCACAAATATAACATTTTTCACATAAAACTACTATGTTGTATCCTCTCGATGATAGTTGTTCACAACTACATGAAGAACGACTTTGATTTATAGAATAGTAATATACGTAGCATTCAGCAAGCTTGATGAGGTTACCTGCTTATTCAAGTAACATATGCTTTTTATAAAAAAAAAGCTAAAAAAAATACCTACGGAGTCTCTTTCGCCGTTTCTTCTCCGTCAGAGGAACCTAAATACGTAACGGTGGTAGTTTAATAAATGATGATCGATGGATGTAATGGCTTTGGATCGGTGGACGGGTAGACAGAGGTCTAGTCTAGACATTTAAGTCCCTTCGACCCACCTTCCACCGAAGATATTTTCGAGACAACGTGACAGATGGTGAGCCCATCGCTGTCTTTACGTCCAAGTCAACGGTATAATTGTACATAAGTTTTAGAAAAACCCATTGGTACGGCCACTTGAGGATCGAACTCGGGTCTCTGGACTCGAAATTCCGACCACCCAACCACTCGGCTATCTTGAGTTAAAAGAAAAGTGAAAGATAAAAGATAGAGATAAAAAAAGTTACTCAATTAGGTGCACATCGAAATAAAAATTTCTTAACGATTCTGCATAATAAATAAATAAAATTTTTCCAATTTGGGAAAGAATTACACATATTAAAAACCCGATAAATTTTTGACGGAAAACCCCATACACGTAGTTTCCGTAGTCACTGTATTACAAACAGGCATTAGGGGGCGGAGTTACAAATTGTATCAAAGCTACTTTATTGGCAGAGATCGCTCTAAAATCTTTGGCCAGTTATTAGATGGAGATACATTAAGGATGCTACGTTTATTTATGCGAGTTTAGTATCTCATCGTCCGGAGGCTCGAGGACACGTAGAGCAGTCCGTGGAGATAATAAAATACGAAAAAGCGTTAGAAGCGCAGCATTAATGTTTTTCTACAAAAAATGTTAAATACATAGCGAGTGAGATTTTTTTTTATCAAAAATAAAAATGAAATCGATCAGTGTTTTTGTGATATTTGGACTGTCGCAACTTTTTTTTGCGAACTCTCAGTCACCATGTCCAAACATTTTTGAGTACAAATATAATGACAATGGGGCCTATGGGGTGATAACGTTAAAACCGAATGGATATAAATCTACTATAACTATAAAAGCATCATTTACAATCACCGCGCAATTGCAGTCTGTAAGTATTTTAATTGTATTTTTTATTCATTCACGTTAATAATAACAATAGAAAATAACAAAGTTTTTATTAAGATTTCATCACCATCATAATTTTAACAAAAATAGTCAACTGCTCAACTTGATCTCTTTAAAAGATTGTCACAAGCTGGGTACTTGGCCACTTATAGCCATCGACATCACGTAATTTTCTTCAGGTCGTCCCTTTATCTTGTGTTAGTCATCCTAAAATACGTCGTACTTCCCAAGCGGTTGTCAGTTTTACAAGCTAAGTGGCCGTCCCATTTAGCCACATAGCACTTTTCGTAGACCGTTGAGCAACTTGAAACATCCTCATACGGTAGCTTCTTCTGCTTCATTTATAGCAAATGCGTGTCATAAATAAATAGTTCTATGCATACATACTTTTACATTAGGCTTGCCTGATCCTTCACTGTTCATTGGAAATAATTTTGGACAAAATTACAATAGTACTGACGCTATTTCCGCCTTAGAGTTGAATCTAATGGTACAAACCATACATAATTTTCGATAAAGATTTAGTACAGACGAATATTTGTACAAACACACGAGTATACTTAAGAATAACTTCTACGGCTTAGAATATTTACTAGAAAAAAAGGCGTCATCAATATATTACGTTATTATATTGTTCGATTATTATTATTATCCGATATTATTAAAAAATGTATAGAGGCTCGACTCAAGTACTCGGGAGTTCTTATTATACTTCTTTTGACGTAAATCATATCCATTTTTTTAGGAAATTTTAAGAAGTGTGGAGAAGTTATATAACTAGATATTAGATATCAATATATTTCCGATAGGTTCGGATTGGGATGATTTTTAAAAACATTTAATAATTATTAAAAAGTAAAATACTAGAATTGAAAAACATAATTCTTTATCGAAGAGCTTTACAAAGATTATACCATTATTTATGTTCTTTAAAGAACTTTAGAATGCGAAAATAGGCAGCCATCTTAAAAAAAATTGTGACGTCATTAAAACGACGCAGTAGTATATTATATGAATATAATTATAAATTCATGTCGTTCGTAAAGGATCCTCGCGCATAAAATTTTAGCACAAATATCACATCTCGTAGAAAAATGGTTAACAAGTAAAAACTACATTAGATTTTTGATTCCGTGCGTATACGTTGGATTTCTATGGTTTTAATTAATAAATACCTTTGACAAAGAAGTCAGCTTTATGAAATTAAATACATCACTGTCATAATTCGTTGGGTTTAGATGAAATCTACTGAATTTGAATTGCACTCAAGGACAAAAAATTATTTTTTAATATATTAATCCACCATGTATAAGACAGATTGGCATCGTAATGTACAGATACTAAGATCCTGTTTTCAGTCACTATTTTAAAAATCGTAACCATTTCTCTAAGGTTTGTTTACAGAAACGTGTAAGTGTACCAACTATTTAGGGGGCTCCAGACACAAAAGGAATCTACCGCTTGATAAATGCCGTAATACGCTACTTCATCCGTTCGTAATAACATTTGATTTCTTAATAATATATACAATATTAGTACAAATTTTAATAATAACCGTTTCGCATTCAGCCGGAGAATTTATTCTGACCTTACCCGCTTATCGTATCAATAATTTTAAGCTCTTCTTCCCAGTCAAAGTCTTGTGAAACGAGCTGCTTCCGCATATCCATCGTGCGAAAACATTAGGTAGGTCCTAATTTCATTTAGATTTATTTTTTCCGCTTTTGATACATTTATGTGCATGCTATGTTTAGCTATGTTACTTATTAATGTTGTATAACTATTGAATATAATTATTTTATATTTATTAATGTATCATATAAATAATATCTTCACGCCATTTCCAACACAGGGGTAGACAGAGGTCTAGTCTAGACACTAAGTCTCCGGTGGAAGGTGTGTGCACACACCTTCCACCGAAGATATTTTGACACAACGTGACAAGAGATGAGCCCGTCGCCGTCTTTACGTCCAAGCCAACGATATGAATCGTACATAGGTTTTGAAAAAAACCATTGGTATGAGCCTGCCACCTGAGGATCGAAATCGGGTCTCTAGACTCGAATTCCGATCACCCAACCACTCGGCTATCGTGGCTTTTTTATTTTATTATATTATTATGTTAGTATATTATTTACACACACACACAACCTACCGCTGTCCAATACTGTAATACTTTTTAGTATTATGATATTCTCTTTAGCAATAAAACAGCCTTTTATATCTACCGCATAGATTTTTTCTTTTCTTTTGTAAACTTTCCTTTGTTTTTTTTTTTTGGTGTACAATAAAACATAAATAAATTTATATGTGTAATAATTGTGAACACATTATAAAGTAGAACATACTTACTTTAAGGCCTAACTTAACTTGCTGACAAAAACGCAAATAACAAACGTAATACAGAGTATAAAGTTTTTATTCTATGCATTCATATATATACCGAACGTAATGGGTTTTTAATTAAGCAATTATTTTAACAGATTCTTAAATTAAATTTATAAGCAAGGATTTAGAATATAAAATATGTAATATATAAAAACAGTTTAATAAAAACAATTATTCTGGTGGATTTTAAAGAAAAAATCCCACTTATACTTCAAATTTAATTCCCGCTACCCGATTTAAAATACGGCTATTACTACCAAATACTACTTACATCGATATTTAAAATAAACCTCAACTGATACGTGTACGAAGATCATATACTCATATTCTTGATGGTTGAAGAGACGGGGGAATAGAGGGATGTTTCAATGATACGGGATTCAATACATTTATTTTGATGATTCAATAAATTTTTTAATCTACCACTATCAATACTTTTTATCAATATAGATAGTGGTAGATTAAAAAATGACTATCGAATGTACATTCGTATGTCGACGAATAAATTATTTGATTTGATTTGATTTGCACAACTCTTTCAGTTCTGAAAATTAATAATTTATGATGTAATGTTATGTATTAATACATGTTCCAGCAAGGCTCAGCAGTGAGGTATGCTTATTCATTAAGCTACAATTTAAGTGTACATATTAAACATACTATCCGAGTGACCAAGTTTCGCTTTGTGTGAAATAAATGGCGCCACAAAACAATAATTTATATCATTAATTAAAAAATTATATTATTAAAAATTAAAAATTAAATTATAAATACATTATTTATCATTAAAAAATTTTGGGATTTAATGTTTTCCCCGTATAATATAATCTTTCCAATCTGTAGATACTCGTACACTTAGGACTTCAATCACTTCACTTATATACTACACTTCAGGCCACATATATATTACAAATTTTTTAATATAAATATATAATATATATTATATATTTTTAGATCTCGCTTGTTTTGTTAAGCTAGAATTACTATTTTTCATTTATTATTTTACGTTTTGAAAACAATTACTATATCACTCACAGATGTAAAGTACCATTTTGTTCGGTAACTTATTGCCATCTTGTTGGTAGGGATATGATCCCATTCTTATAGAATTGTGGGCTTCTGATCAAAATACCGCGATAATTGGTTTTGGCAGTCCCGTAGTGATGTTAACCTGACACTGCCTAAAGAATTCTGAAGAGATCGAAACAGGCTCGTACCAATGGGTTTTTGGTACGATGGTTGGGAAGGTGGGTCAAAGGGATTTAATTGCCTAGACTTGACCTCTGTCTGCCCCTGTATTGGGAATTGCGTGAAGATAGTATTTTTAAAATACGCCAAAACTGTTTTGTAGTCAATTCCAAGTTTTTCAGCTACGTCGTATTTACTGATATGCCGATCTTGCTCCACTTTTCAAAACATGGCATCCATTTTATCCATTATAGGGCGACCAGAGCGACGGACTCTTTGACATCAAAATTTCCGGATTTAAAACGCTTAAACCAAACCGCTACTCTCACAGATACTGCACTAGGTCCATAAACATCGCAAATTTTTTTCGCGACTGCTAAAATTTTAAAATGTATCGGATTCCTTCACTAGATTCACTTATTTTGACAGTAGGAAAAATAAATAAAAATCACACAATTTCCTAATTTGAATTTGGAATCATCTTTAAAATTTAAACTTTTAATGATACAAAAACCAGCCAGATACAAGTAGTATAGGCAAAGAGATTTTATTACAAGTTCGTACATACTATAATTCGAAATAACTTTTTCCCCAACCTAATATATTAAGCTACTATGCAACATTATTTTTGTTTAATAAGGACATTATTCATTCAGAGACGTAGTCCAGTCATGAAGATCTTTAAGAACATTGTGTAATATTTAAACTTTCGCAATTTCTACTGCCTGCAAGATTGAATATTGCTGAACGATAAACCGCCTTTTACTTTTTATGATTTTATGGTAAACTAATAAAATAAAACCTTGAAAAACTCCTAGCGCTCGATAACCGCATATTAATAATCAAGAAATGTAGATACAACTACAACAATATATTATAACGGTTAAACAATGACGTGTGTTATGTACTGCAAACAGATAGAAAGTTTTACAATTAAATATTCTATAAATAAGGTCATGGACAATCTATATCCAACTGTAGTGTGGATTTTATATAATATGGCATAATTTACTGAACAAACAAAAACATTTTTCATGTTTTGCCTAACCTGTTCTGAAACCTTCTGCGTGCAAAAACATTGAAAACAAAGATTATTCTTGACATTTATGTCATAATATAAATAAATAAATAAATATCTTCTCGCAATTCCCAATACAGGGGTAGGCAGAGGTCTAGACCAGACAATTAAGTCCTTTCGACACACTTTCCACCGAAGATATCATAATATCTTGATATTATAATAGTTATTAGTCCTGTGTTGCTGTTTTTGTAATGAATGGTATTTTAAGTTAATAATAATACTATGTAGCAATTTAACTGTAAAAACGAATAACATTTATGTCGACAACACGAATATTAGAACTTATTAAAAATATACCCTTTGGATAAGTTAGAAGAGCTCATAAATGAAGAGTTTTTACATATAGTTTTTTATGACGTTTTATGTACGAGGATGATTTAAAAATTCTAGCATGAATATAATTAAATAACAGTGGCAGACGTCATTGAAAAAACAAACCAGATCTGAAAACTTAAATATACTAATAAAATATAAATGTTTGATTTTCCTTAACATCTCGTTAAGCAATAATAAGGTACTTCTTGTTACTATCAATAATCCTTATTCTTATAAATTTTAAATATTCATATTTAGAAAATCAACTAGTTACTGGCGGAATCTAAAACTATTTTGTTGATTATGTTATGTCGCTAATAATTACAATATTATAAAAAATTATGTATGTATTTCACAAACAATTCAAGTGAATCATTCAGAAAAGAAAACTTTGATGTATTCTCTATCAGACTCAACCCTGTAGTGGTACTTTTTCGTTTCATAGAGTTTATAAAAACACCACCACCACCGTGGACCGACGACAATAAAAAACTATTCATTTGGACAAAAATAATTCTACGCATTCTATTTCATTCTCTTGCAGCGAATTTTGCAGATGAATGCAATTGACTATTTTTAAGATGCCCTTTTTTTTATCCAGTTACAAATCACAACGGTGCTAGATAATTATTTCCTACAAAAAAAAACCATCATCCAGATTTGGCTATCTCCGTGGACGAGTCGCGCCCACACCTGTCTACATCGTGGCACCAGCTCTGAGGTCACGGGTTCTATTCCTGTTCCGGTCAATATAGAAATCACTTTAAACACTTTGAAGAAATGTAGAATACATTTTCATAATATACAAAATGTAGAATAAATTTTCTAGGGTCTAGGTGTTTGTGTTACTATCGTTGTTTCTAATTCCATAATTAAAGAACTTAAGCGCTTACTTCGGAATAGAACAATGTATGTGATGTTGTCCTTATTTATCTATATATTTATCTATTTATCGAATGTTATCAGTTCCAGTTAAACCACAGGAAATGCCGCGGGAGGCATAGTGAACGCTAAAACCAAAAATTACAAAACACAAAGTTTCGTTGATGTCTTTTATATGGAAATTATTGCTTAGACAAAAAACTAGACATTCTTTTGTATATGTCTTGGTTGAAATAGTTGAAATCTTATAAATCGATATTTGTAAATAATTAACTTGTCTTTAGGCATTTTTCAGTTGGTTTCACATTAAGGAATACATAAAGAAGAAATCAATATCGCAATAGGTTCCCGTTATATTTTCCCCTTCTACTCCCATCTATCTTAAGGAAATAAATAAGAATAAATATCTTCACGCAATTCTCAATACAGAGATACACAGAGGTCTAGTCTAGACAGTTAAGTCCCTATGATCCACCTTCCACCGAAGATACTTTCGGGAAAACGTGACAGGTGGTGAGCCCGCCGCCGTCTTTATGTTCAAGCGAACGATATAATTCGTACATAAGTTTTTGAAAAACCCATAGGTACGAGCCTGCCACCTGGGGATCGAACACGGGTATTCAATCCTCGATCCTTACGCTCGTCTGAAACCCTTCAGATAAAAACTCCTGTTCATTCTATAGCTTTTTCCAGTAATTTTTTAACACTGCAGGCTACCAAGCTGTGGAACGCTTCTCTGTCTATATCCGTCATGCCAAATCCTTTCCTATTTTTAAAACCCTAGTTGCTGAACACTATATGTCATCATTAATCACGTCGTCTTAATTATTATCGATTGTTGTTATTTTTGTATCGATATTGTATTGTTATTATGTATGTATGTGTTATATTGATATTATGTACAACTATAAATGTTTAACTGATGTTTGACTATATACGCATCAATAGGTAAATACCGTTGAATTTACATATTTGTACCTAGGGTGTATTATTTTATGTACATTTATATTAGTTTTTTGTTTGTTTTATATCTATTTTATGTACACTTCCGTTTTAATATTTTATTTATGTTTATGTCCATCCAATGGTTGCCTGGAAGAGATCAATTTTAGTGATAAGGTCGCCCATTGCATATTTAAATGTTGTCTTTATTATTTCTGTTGCTGTAACTTTTATTCAGTGGTGTATAATACAGTTACATTTCATTTCATTTCATAAAATATAGTATTTACGGAGAATTATTGCTAGTTCTCATTGAAATTCCTCCTGATATCATATTTATATAATCCATTTCATAGAAGTCATAGAGACCTTAAGTAAATTTAGCCCTTTTTCTCCGAGGTAATAACTAATACCAATTACAATTAAGTAAGTAGTGTATTTTAAAAATACTAGGAATATTGTTTTTTTTTTTATAGTATAAGGTGCAAACTTTTTTTTTTTCAAATTTTAATTTATCAAATGTTATTCATTATTGGCTTATAGATATGTTAAATTTTATCTTTGTTTTCTAAACATTTTTAAATATACTGTAAAAAGATTAACGTTTGAAAAATAAAAAAGTACATGATTACCTCATCGATGCTGCTCGCTGTTGATACCAAACAGCGTAGCTGCCATTTCAGTTTTTCTTGTGAAAAAACATAATTTAAGCAAAATTTTAAAATTGTTATGCTATTTGCTTTTATTAAAGCGCTGCGTAGGAGGTATACGTAGTGATATCTATGTTAAATAAATGTAAAAATGTTAAAGTGCCTTTTTAATCTTTTGATTTACATAATTTATGTAAAGAAACAAAATTACACTCACATTTACAAATTACTTAATTAAATGTTGGAATTTTCATAATGCCCTCCTCTACGAGGTATACTGTCAGGAACGTTGGTTACATTTCATAATCATAATCATTTATTCGTATAAACATGGTAGATTCACAACAGATCTTACAATAATAATAGTCACAGTACACAATATGTTTACCAGTATCGTCGTACGAAAATTTCATTAATTTTTTTAATCGTTATACAAGACGCAAAGATTTTCTTAACACTAAAGAAACGAAATTGCTAATTATCTAAATTTGTAATCCTAATTGTTATTATGTTTAAGTCCTTATTATAGCGCACGTCAATATATGAGAACGTTATAAATTATTATAAGCTTTCATTTAAAAATTCCTTTAAATCATAATAGTTTCTGGTCAATAGCCTCGTCATGAGCTGATTCTTCTTCTTCCTGCCCTTATCCCATGCTATGTGGGGTCGGCGGTCATGAGCTGATTGATGATCTTAAATTGCTTTATATCTTTTTTTTCTTTTATCTCATATGGCAGTATATTGTATATTTTTATAGACATAGCATTACAATTGTGATGATAAAATGCAGTTTTGGGTATGCGATCGAATACCAGTCTTTCACAATTCCTTGTGTTACGCGGGAATACATTGGTAGTTTATATTTTTTACATGGATACCATCTTCCAATATGTACGTTGCTGGCAACGTAAGAATGTTAAGTGCTAAACAAAGGCTTGCAAGACACATGCCATTTAGTCCCAATCATTGCCCTTAGGCATTTTTTCCTCATTTAATGATTAAACAAGGTTTACCAGTCTCTACCTACCTCTTGTCATCTACCTTGTGTCATCTATATATTATTTATTATATTTTATTATTTATTATATTTAATAAAGAATAGCCAGATTTTGTTTAGTCTTACTAGTAATCTTACAAATCAGTTTATATTTTGTTTGATTGTTTGTATGTTTATATTTAGACTGATCAGATTTGAGTGTAATTTCACATAGATGTGGATTAAATCGTAAAATGGGATGCATGTTTTTTAAACTTTAAAAATCTTTCAAATTAACTATGCATGCTAAGTTAACAATAGCAAAGCCTTTATTTTTGTATATGGGTCGTGCTGTTTACCTATTTCTAAATTTTCGGACTTAATTTCAAAACAGTTGCATGAGTTTTCCTTTATCATTTGAATCTTTAATATTTACTGCATTATTACTACTCAGGAAAAGTCAGTTTGAGAAAAAAACAAGAAACCTTCTAGGCCTTTTTGAAAGCACTTTGAGAAAGAGGCTTAATTTTACTATTTTGGATATGCTTATTCTCAAGCGTTTTACTCTTTCTCTGAATTCTATGAAGATTTGGCCATGGACATGTTCCTAAGAGAATATAAAACGTTTGAATATACTTTGATCTGAATTGGCATGATTAGGGAGCACAAAATATTTTTTGTTTGAGCTTACAATAGATTAATTCGATTTTATTACGTTGGAACGGCAGGGGTTTGTCAGAGCAGTGTCGGTACCGTCGCATTCTTTCCTTATGTAATTACGCATTATTGATCCACACTTTTTTTATTTTTTCTTATATTTAAATAATATTTGACTCTTTTGTGAGTCACCTGATTACAGCTGACTCATAAAAGTTTAAGATTATTATATACTTAGAGTTATTAGATAAATCGTGCGGGAATGATGAAAACATTAAATATATTATAACAGCATACAAAATATTATTATAATGCAAGTAACATTTGAAAATAAAAAGAAAATTATAAAAAAAATCTAATTTCTGAACTTTCACTTAACGAAAAATCTTTCTACAAATTAGTAATAGTTTTTCGAATTTAAATTAATTTTTCATTTATTAATTATGGTGACAGACAAACTTTACGACTCACTCGTCTGGATCTACCGCAATTATTACTTTACAAGAGATTCTGAAAAAAGTGACCAGTGAGTCAAATAAACGCTTAAATACTTTTTGATATTCTGGAGTTTATTCCTATTAGTTACTTACTCTTTGCTCCCATTTTACTATAAAAGTCATAAAATAGTCACACCGGGAATGAGCAATTAAATTTACTTACAGAAATTATCCCACACAGTCAAGTGATAACGGCTAACCAACTTTCAATTGCAAAGTTCTTGATTGCAATACATTAACTGTGGGTGACCTAACACTTTTCATAAGATGGAGAGCCGGTTTGTTTCGTGACTTTTTATTTTTAAATCTTTTCATACCTGCTGCTAGACTACTTGAAATAATTATCCTCTTTTAGACGTTTCAAATTAATTTGTATTGACATTAGTAGTGACCTTCATGGCTGCAGTTTTAGTTTTCAAATCACACAATGGTATAAATATTTGTAATATTTATTTATAAAGAATTAAGTCATGTAGAACCAATATGTAAATGCCTTTTGTATTTAATTGTTGTAAGTCGTCTGCGAGTGTCACAGGCATCTATCGTCAGGAGGTTTTTCTAAAATCGCCACCCGTGGCAAGCGGGTTGGCAACCTCAGTACACATCACAGTAAACATCGCGCACGTTAAAGTAACTTTACAAAAAAAACCCATCGCCTTTTTCGACACCAACTTTATTGAATTACAAAAAAATGTTGATTACAACACGTTTATTGCAATACTCGATTAACATTAAGAGCCATGACAAATACTCATTAAAAAGTAGTTAGCGTTGATGCGTGTTATTTTTAATTAAGAATCATATATTACGCTTCACAATGTATAATTGCCAATGTATTCCCATTTGACAAATGAATCGAGCAGAACGTCTGCAGGTATCCATTTCAATATATCGCTGTGTATCAGAAGCATATTTCAAACAGGTTTGTTAGAAAAAATGTGGCGTGGTAAATATATGAAGAACAATATTGCAAAGTTTTCCTCATAAAAAAGAACTGATGCCAACGTGCCGTCGCAGATTAAATCCCTAATATAGCTGCTAATATTTATAACAAAATAATGATTTCTGTACTGCTCTGATATCTTATGAGTTTAGAAACCGGACAGGTTTATTATACAAGGTTTATTATGTATTTAAAATAATCATAAAGAAAGCCATAGAAAAATTAAAAAAAAAAACAGTAGTATCTTCTTTTAGTAGTTGTTCCCATCTTGTAGTAGACGAAGTGGACGTCTGAATAAATCGATTGTGGATGGCTAGGACTCCTGCAGTCTCCACTCGCCAAGACTTGTGCCGAGTACCTCTGGGAGGCGACTCACGAGTATCTGAAGTCGGGATAATAAAGTGATATAAAACGTACAAGTCAGTTGAAACCATTAAACGCCTAGTTCGCCTCTTATTACATCTAACACCTATCTACCGGGCAGTTTCACAAAACATATCGTACATTATTACCTGACTCATAACCGTTAAGAAGTGCAGCGACTTCCATCCAATGGTGCTGCTCAGCAACCAGGATTCCCTAGACGCAAAAGACAAAGTTACACCAGCAAAGAGCTCAAATGCTTAAAATGCTTATAAAATTTAGGAAATTCCCTTGTTTTCCTAACTTTGTGACAATGAGATTACTTCGGTAGTATAACCTGTCATACAAAAATATTTTCTGTGTGATATGGAAATTATTACAAACATAAGTGCCATCTTATAAAAAACATAAACAATACAATATTTTTAAGTTAATTTTAACACAGTCATACGCTTCACTCTCACTCGTCACATAAAAATACATAGCTAATAGTATTTTTTCACATAGAGTCATTTTTTGTTTATTTGTTAAGAGTTTATGTTACATCGTACATATAAGATACCTTATGGAAGAGCGGTCCACCTGACACAGACTACTATGCTTAAAATGAGGCACTGATGCTCTCCAGCCTTTGTAAACCAAATAGGTTTTAAATTAAATAAAGATTATTAGTATTATTATTAATTAAAAATTATAACGTATATTTTTCATGTTAATAATACGTTTTATTGTTTTGTTTTGTACACAAGACGTCAGTAGTATCTAAATATTATTTACAAATAATAAACGAGTATTTCAAGTTTACATTCTGTAACGTGTACGAGTGACATTGATATTTTGATTAAAAATAACTGGTAGCGATCATATTGTTACTACCACCTCATATTTAAAAGTTACGACGACCGGTTGTAAACTATCAAAACTATTTGTACCTAAAGATGGTTCCTCACGTGTTAGACGGGCGAACAATATAGAACACGTTTGGAAAATATTCACGTACACTTCTTACACAAGAGGTCATCGGCAATATCCCGCCCGAAAAGGTCAGCCTTTGTATACAAATGCTATATTTTTTATTAGTTTAAAAGTCGTTAAATATATATAACATGCATACATTAAATATCCCATTTATTTAATAACGATAATTCACAAATATTTAAATTACATATGCTCGTATTTAAGCGTACTACAGTAAGTTCAGAACACATAGTTTTACAATAATTTTAAAGATAAATTTTTTAAAAATCTTGTTGCTCTCCGAATAGAATAGAATAATTCAATGAGTTAAGTCTTATGCGGATAGGCGTGGGGTAAAGTAAACCCATTTAATAAAACACAGATAAAAATATATTTCATAAGATATTTAAAATTATTTATTTACTATAAAACTGTTTCGCTTAACATTCATTTAGTGAATATTACAATATAGTAATAGTTATAATAATAGTTATAGTAGTAGTATAATTTTATTGTTTTTAACAAATTCTTTACACTAATAAAGGCATTTTCTCACAGTAACTCGACATCGCTTTGAATTTTGTAGTTATCGTTTTTTTATGATGAAATATAATTATCGGCACCTCAGTACGTAGAATCAAGGCAAAACCAGTTATAAAAATTTAAAAAACAGTATGTATGCAGTTCATACGAAGTAGAAGTGAAACATTTAGAAAAACAATATACGTAACGTTTTTTAACTCAGGACATCATATAAAAGAAAGGCAGGAACCTATAAATCTATTTCTCTTTACATGACTTAATTAATTTAGCCTCAAATTACAACGGAGTTATTTTTTTTTTTTGTTTATTTATATAATTTATTGCACACACCATAAAAAAATATAATTAACTAAATATAACCACAAGCCACATTTAAAATGATTAAATAAAATGTTTGTACAAAAGGCGAGAGTTATGTTTCATTTATTTAATAATATGACTTTTTTAAAAGTTTATACGCTGTAGGCAGTTAGCCAGTTATATACATAACATACGCTAAGAAATATAAATTTATTATTGGTAAAGTTACTACTAAAAATTATTAAATAAATCAAAAAACAATTAAATAATTAAGGGAATAACGATCTCAGTTATTTATCACTGGTAATAGCAGCAATATTTACACAAGTAATAATTGACGATTTCACTTCCATATATATTTGGGACAGAGAACTTAGCTACAGTTCAACTAAAACTATTACACATTCGATATATGTGAACGTGTTTACAAACATTGTTACATACATATGACTATAGAAGTTTTTAATATATTTGTATGAAATACTGAATGTTGTTATTATGTCTTATAACTGTTCAATATCAGTAACTAGCGATAATAGAAAAACCGCACTACTAAATTATTTGTGTTCAATCATTTTGAGTGACTAGTTAAAGTTGAGACATTATTTCATTAAGTACTTCTACTACTAAACCAATGTTATGGCAGTCATTTTAATAAAAGATCTGTCGTTAAATATCAATCTTTGAGGTTTGTAACTAATTACTTGTAAAAAAATATCTTCATCCAATTTCCTATACAGGGGTAGACAGAGGTCTGTACAATTATGTCCTTTCGATCCTCCTTTCACCGAAGAAGTTTTTTGGGACAACGTGACAAGTGGTGACGCCGTCGCCGCCTTCATGTCCATGTCATCGATATTTATTTTATGTAAGCTTTTGAAAAACCATATTGGTAAGAGCCTTGGGGTTCGAACTCGGGTCTCTTGGTTCGAATTCCGATAACCCAACCACGCGGCTATCGTGACTTAATGGCCTATTAAAGTTCACTGCAGGACATTGGTCTCTCACTTAAAAAGATCTATTATAATATACACTTTCAAGAATATTGGTATTACCAGACCTTGACCCTTAGACACTGCCATCCATCACTGTTATTAAATTAATTAAGCCGCGGGAAGAAAGGGGTTGGTAAAAATTCTTACGCTGATAGCATACGTGAGTCTAATAAAGGGATTGGATTTATTTATGGTGGAATATTACCTTTATAAATAGGTGGCAAAGCAAACTAACCATTTTAAATATCTTCTGAAAGGTGAAATAACAGTTGATTTACATTATTATTAATAGCATCGTATGGAAATCGTACTTCCGTGTGGTAACGGCGTTAAGAATATTACCACTATCGTAAGAGGCGCCTGAATGAAACAGTCTTGAATAT
This sequence comes from Sericinus montela, assembly GCA_029286605.1. Taxonomy (NCBI): domain Eukaryota; kingdom Metazoa; phylum Arthropoda; class Insecta; order Lepidoptera; family Papilionidae; genus Sericinus; species Sericinus montela. The sequence continues at coordinate 391,566 of JAGSMR010000038.1, forward strand.
CGTTATGGCAACCGAAAAATAACCATCTTTTAAAAATTAGACCAAAATTATCAGACCAAAGATGGGAAGCAGCGTCTGAATTGCGTGTGGTCTGGTACTGCGATCGCCAATCCGCTCGGTAAGCGTGGCGATTATGGCAAATACTCCCTATGTCCTGCAGTGGACTTTAACAGGCCGATGTATTTATGTAAGCCTCTCGAAAGGACCATTTACAGTGAATACCAGATATTAAGGCGCTGTGCAATTTCCGTCTGTTATTTTTTATCACCACACGACATTATTGGTTAGATGGTTAGCACAGCATAAAATATTAAACCGCGGTCTCGTGACTATTGATCGCTCGAATGTCAGACTCTCCTCACGCGATATACAACTGGTTCTGTATTCGGGAATTCCCATCGCGTTTAACTTTATAAGTATACGTAATTATTAAGAATTATTAACTCCTACATAAGAGTAGCAACCGTGTAACACGTTTTGTCTTCAACTGTGTTAATGAAATCATAAAAAAATCCAATAAATATTATTCGTAAATATGTAGTAGCTAAAAAAATACATTTTCGGGTTAGGTAGTATCCAAGATGATGAGACTAGATGGCATATGGCTAGAATATCCTAATGGCAAACGAAAGATGGCGGCATAACCATCTCTAATAATATCAGACCAAAATTATCAGACCGAAGAAGGGCAGCAGCGTCTGAGGTGCGAGTGGTATTGCGATCGCCAATGCACTGCATGGCGATTATGGCAAATCCTCCCTATAGGAGAGTCCTATGTCCTGCAGTGGACTTTAACAGTATGTATTTAACAGTATGACTTTAACAGTATGTACTGTAATGTATGGAAGTGTTTTAACTTTGACTTTAAATACATCGTCTTATTGCTGTGGAGCGTAACATTTACCACGCCTTTATTCCTCTGAGTTTCGTAAAAGTCGACGACGAAAAGCATTGAATGACTTAATTCGTGAAAGCTATCTCAACAGATAGTCGGATTATCATCATCGAAAATAGGTGGTTAAAACTAAGCATTCAAGCCAGTGGACTTTTCAGGCAATTTTGTGCATGTTTTTTTTTAGTAATCTGGTGATCCTTCCTCGGTACAATTAAAAACTGAATGAATTTATTATGTACACATTTGCAGTCTCTTTTGTAGGAATGCTGCGTAAAAATTATATTTCATAAAATTAAAAATTTTATTTACGAACAAATTAATAATTAACTTAAAAAGAAGCTGATAATTCAGCTTCTTTTAAAGCTAGTTTATTTTACAAGTGTTTCAGAGTCTGGGGTCTGTTTTAGTGTTAGAATCTGGTTATTTATATATACATATGTAGGGTCTGGATGATATGGTTTATTATTAAAATATTATTGTTATATTAGATTGACGTTGTGACTAAATCGATACTATATTTGGTTAATCCAGACAACTGAAATGATTTTGCTAAATGCCAGTAAGACTAAATATACGTTCTCGTAGATTAATTTATCTCGGCTGGGGCCTTTTGCCAGAAATACGGCTGCAACAAAATATTGTTTAGGGGATTTGTGTAAGTTATATTTATAAGATAATGATACAGTAGGATTCTCAATTTTCGTTGATGGAACCTATAGAAATATGTTCAAAGTACCCGAAAAAAAAATGTATCAAAAATTTTGCGACGTATTGAAAAAAAAACAAGAGAGCAGGTTTGTTCTTTGACACGTTACAGGAAAAATATTCAATTAAAAATGATTAAAAAGCCACAGCCAGACATAAAATAATATAACGTTTTCAATGTTATCGATTAATCATTTCAGTTCAGTGCAAATAATTACTAAGCGTAAGAATTTCTGGCATGAACACTGGCGTCTGTAAATTTTTAATTTGCACGGGATATATCAAATTTTTTTAATTGAATGGTGACGTAAATTCTGGGAACGATGTACATATATACCCTTATTCATATAAATAAGTTATAATTACATATGTATATGATTGACATATAAGTACTAATGATGTGATAAATTTGCGTTATGATATTATTTTATTGAATACCAATTAAAAATGAACGTTATAATTTATTTTTAATCCACTTTAAACCTAGATGTTAATTTTGGTAAAATACGTATTAGGCGTTTAACTAACACCACATTTAAGGTCAATATCCTCATCCCATTATTAAAGAAGGAAAACGACGATTTTAAATACGAACAGTGTGAACTCTCGAATGTTAGGTTAATGAAATCAAGATTTCATATTAAACACTTGGGTTTTATTCACTATGTCAAAAAATATTTCACATAAATACCATACGTAACATCAGAAAATTTCTAATTTCTGTGTCGCTATTGTACTTCTCTTAGCACAAAAAATTTCAGACACTGACTTCTGTACAAAAATAAGGTACAATATATAAATCATTTCAAAACGAAAACCACATTCAGTCAGAAGTTTTAGAAACATATGATTATTTTTTTATTAATTTATTCATGTTGAAATGTTAAAGTATTACGTTATGACCAATATAGTCTTCTATACGTACTCCTTCGTTCGTTCACATACGTACGCCTGTACGAATATGAACAGACGTAGGAGATAATTTTTTTATATTAGTATTCTGCTTCGTTTCTGACGGATGTAGTTTACATAGAACAGGCAATATATTACATATGATATTTGCAATAGCTATAAACTAGAATGCTTCGGCAAGAACAACACGGACTCAAAAATATGATAATTATGCAAATCAATAAAATTTTAATACGGATTTTTTATTAAACATTCTAGATACTAAGCTCCGGCTTCGGTAGCATATTTAAAATATTACTGTTTTGTTAATAAAAATATTGCAGATACATAGAATCACCAAAGAAAAAGTAATGTAAGCTGGTAATAAAGTTTCTGCTAAATTTCAGGAAATAATGTACAATTTCTAATTGTGTAATTAAATGTTTCCAAAAGATCATCATAAATAAGTTTATATAATGAAGTCTTGCAGTGGCTATTCCATTATAGGCATAGACGAGATTATTTTGAAAAGAACATTTCTAAAAAGATTTACTTCAAAATTAGTTTAAGAGCTCATAAAATTGGTCAAATGAATTGTAACAGATTTTAGTCTACCTTACCTTACTTACCTTACCTTACATCAAGTGTTAAATACCTACTCTCAGCCCGTAAATAGCTTGAGGCTAAAAAGGCCTGTATAAACAACTTGACAAATCTAATTGTCACACGTGATATCGATCGTAACAACAGGCATCTCTCTCATAAGAAACCGCGTAACATCTTCTTTTAGTAGATATTGAGATTTTCCTTGGCACGTTTATATCCTCACCAGAAGGAATCGTAAATAATTCCTGACCTAAACTAGTTTCGACATCTCACATTATGCCCTTAAGCTTAACAATTCAGAAGTAAATATTTGTCATTTGTTTGCTCGAATCATTTCTTTCTCTATGTAGCGATATAGAGTAGTTTTGTATGCATACAATTTTACTTATTAACTGTAATATAATCGATCAGCATCGGAATTGATTCTCTTGCTGAAAACGACTAGGCATGCGATATGATTTGATAATTTAAAATATAAAAAGGCTACAACATGACACTTGTTTAAGTTATTGTTGTTGAGTTTTTTTTAACAGGTTATTTTGGTTAATGAATTTCAATATGAATAAATAAAATTTACTTTCGTAAATGTAGTTTGAATATTTAAAAAAAAAGCTAGCTCTATTTCATTTAATCTAATACGTTCAAATAACACATATCGAAATTTCTACTTCGCTTATTAATAGATTTCTACTTCGCTTATTAATAGGTTTTCCTTAATATTAAATATTTTATTACAGAGATGAGATCATGTTATTTTTGATAAATATACTGTATAACGAAGGTGAAAAAAATACGCCTTCTAGAAATTCCCCCATGTTTTAGTATTGGGTAGTAAGAAACGAAATGTGGGTTAAATGTTTTAACAATTCTTTTTTTTTAGGATTACGTTGGCAATATTGTACCATACGGAGGAACGAAAGCAATTCAGGAATACAATCGAGGAAAAACTATTTCGTACAAGGTTAACTTCCCCGTGAGCTCGCCCCTTCCGAAGCTTACAGAGCTTTATGTCAATAACAATCTGATTTGTTCTGGTGACCCAGGTAATCATTATCTTAAAATATCTACAAAATCTATACAGTTTGCTAATTTTATTGGACTCAATGCTGAAGGCTTCGAGCATTCATTCAACATTCTCTTCAAATGAACCAAGGGTTCGTGAGAAATTGTAGCAGGTACAACAACATGTATATATACATGTATATGTAACACATATATATGTACTGGTGGTTTGCAACCGTAGGTAAATGATGCATAAAAACTTTCTTCTACGGTATAGGGAATTGACCAGAACAGAAATACATTGGCTAGGAGTGAAGGTATTTTGAAATGCCAACATCAAGTCATTCATTGGATTGTATCTTTTTTGGAAGCCTGTTGGTGGTAATTTGTCGGAAACCATTAACATTTATAGGCAATTTCCCTAAAAGTAAGTTTCACCTAAAAATAAGCAAGTTTCCCCTTGAAAGATCTTCCTTAAAATTTTTTTATTATTAATGGTAATAAGATGTTCGGAAGCAACGTTATTTATATTTAAAATAATATTAATAAATAAATATCTTCACACAATTCCAAATACAGGGGTAGACAGAAGTCTAGTCTAGACAATTAAGTCTCTTTGAACAATTAAGTCCCTTCCCGAAAATATTTTCGAGACAACGTGACAGGTGGTGAGCCCGTCGCCGTCTTTATGTCCATGCTAACGATGTAGTTCGTACATAAGTTTTGGAAAAACTCATTGGTACTGCCACCTGGGGATCGAACTCGGGTCTCTTGACTCGAAATTCCAAACACCCAACCACTCGGCTATCGTGACTTAATGTTTATATTTATGTGATGTTATAGATACAATAGATACGTATGACTATGTGACAACAATAACTCTGCAACATACGATGTACATACAGTCAGGACCTCGAATAACTTACCAAAACGGAAACAAAAAGCCATCGACACAGACGCAAGTGATAAATTACGACAACAACGGTAACAGGGTTATCACCATACCGTCTAAACATTTTGATAGTTCTTCTTGTAAGTAAATGTTACGTCAATTTTTACCTATTTCTAGCATTTGTATTTTTTGTAAATAGTTAATGTTAATGGCGAAATCGAAGCTAATACGCTTACAGTTGTCTTATTGAATAAGGCGGCAAAAAGAGTAGCGTGGTGATTACATATACTCTTTGCGCAGAAGCAGAAATTGGATCTACCACACGCAGGTATTTTTCAAGGTTAATAATTGCCAGGTTTATTTATGCAGCAGTTAAGGCGCTGTTTTGTTGTACCGCATAGATAATTTGGTAGAATGGGTGATGCAAATAAACATATTGTATGAACTTTAACGGTCAAAAGATGTTTATTCCAATTTTGACAATTATTGGTAATGTTTTGATACCTATTAAATTTTTATATGGAAGGAATTTGAAAAACGTATGTGTAAAAGAAGAAAAAGAGGGAGAGATTTAAAAGAGGATCTCTGGTTAAAAAATATTATTTCACGCCATTCCCAACACAGGGGTAGACAGAGGTCTTGATAATTAAGTCGTTTCGACCCACCTTTAACCGAAGATATATTTTGGGACAACATGACAGGAGGTAAGCCGGTCGCCATCTTAATGCCCAAGCCAACGACATAATTCCTACATAAATTTTTGAATAAACCCATTGGTACGAGCCTGCCACCTGGGGATAGAAATCGGGCCACTTGACTCGAATTCCGACCACCCAACCACTCGGCTATCGTGACACCACCAGTCACATTTCTGTTTAATATGCTGTATGAAGTACAGAAACACTAGATTCCTCTAATTCACTCCGATTTTCTTTTGTGTCCCTTCAAGCTAGCCCGTGGATCCGCTGTCACAATTTGGTATTTTAATTTCGATTAAATTAAAGAACAATAACTACATTCTTTTCAGTTGTTATCGACACAGATTTTCCTGAATTGCAGTCTATAATTTTCAAAAATCCACAAATACAGTATGTTCCATCACAAGTAACACGGCCTGCGGTTCAATTTGTTCCAGAAGAGACGCCAACCACAACAGAAAGAATCAATCGGAGACCTGTGTAAGAAAGAGATTGAGTCAATGCATTTTAATGCTTCGGTTTATTTACGAGTGTAACAGTTAGGTACGAGTTTCTTAGGAGATTTGTCTTTCACATTTAAAAAACCAGAATGTAATAAAACGTTACAATTAAACGTTTTGTTACTGTCAATATATGTCAAAAAGTACAATTAAATGCGAATAAAGGACATGGTAGCATTTAGCGGTTGTAGGAGTCGGCTAGTTTGACCAGGTTGATACTGCGATTTTGCGGAATACTATCGTGCAGTATAGGCGCATAAGGTATCTTAAGGTATCCCACTTCTCTATTCCCTCTTCTTGCTTTTTTTTACTTTCTTAAACTGCACCAGCAGTTATTTATATCGTGAGTGTACGTGTGCGTCACTTACCTAAACCTTAGCTAATACACGTCTGATACTTTCCTCTGTAAAAAAAAGAAACACCAATATAACAAGATCGGTAAAAGAATCTTTTTGGCTAATTTAATGACTTTCTCCCTGGGCTCTCTTTTACTAATGACTTACTTTATGTATGTAGACAAATATAGATAATTTGCATTTTGTAAAGATTAAGAACGTTTACGGTTTCCTATATATAATGATCGTTCATATTGTACGTGACAGAAATAAATGAAATCTCTAGCTGCTGCACTACTGGATCTTTCGGCCCTTTACCACCGCCTCGTAGAATATCGATGTGAAATTCCGCTAAGAAAAATAAACCTGAATTTTTTAAGGGATAGCCTTAAAAAATAATTGGGAAAAGAATAATAAAGCCGGAGGGGACGGGAGCTCCCGCTTTATTATTCCTTTCCCAATTCTTTTTTAAAGATCGGCAACACCTAACAAAATACAGTGTTGTGGATGTATGAGAACGTCGGTTATTGCTTACCATCAGTTAAACCGATTGCTTGTTAAGCTATCCACCACCATAAAAATGTCTTTTTTGGTTGTGTTTGTGGTGCCTTCGTTGTTTCCGATTCCCATACCACAAGTGCATTTCAGCATCTTACATTGAGATCAGGTTGATGTATGTGATCTATAAATATATTTATTTTTATCAGAGGTTTTTCTTTAAAAATTTCAGGTGATTGCTTATTAAAAATAATTCTCAACAGATCTTCTATTAATAAAGCACCACCTCGCGCATCAGACGGAACGGAATACGATGACATCTCGAATCTGCAATGCGGTAAATCCAGTAAAGGTCCAGTTGCTCTACTCTGGTACGGCCAAAGTTTCTCCCGCGGCGCGTGGCCTTGGGTGGTCGCTCTTTATCAGAACAAGGATCACGTAGTGAAGTTTGTTTGTTCCGGTACTTTAGTATCAGAACGACATGTGATCTCAGGTAACTCACTTTTATACTCTACATTATTAATTTGTTTATCTAAAAATGTGCCTCCAACAAAAAATTCATAGTTATAAATATATTAGCACTTGGGACAATGCCATATATATCGTTCTGATCCCAAAGTAAGTAGCTAAAGCACTTACGTTTGTGTTATGGAATCGGAAACAACGAAAATACACAAACACTTAGAGCCAAGTCAATGTAGAAACAGGGTTTTTTCTAGATTGACCCGCTCGGGAATCGAACTAGGACCTCCGAACCAGCAACACCATGAAAATCGGTGTGTTAATAATCATACATGATTTCTTCATACCGAAACTCCAGAACAAAACTTTGCCATTTTTTTCAATACTTTATTTGCGAAACAAAATTATGTTTATGTATATATACAATACTACTAAAAAGTACAATTATCGTATAGCCCTACCCCTCTTGGTGTAGTACCAAAAACGCTGGCTTCATTTCCTTTGCATTGATTTGAAGATTTGAAGAAGCCTGCCTGCGTGTATGAAATAGTAGTTTTCAGTATGCTGCTTCACCCCATTGGATTATTAAAAATGATACCACGTCCCAAAACTACCATCGGTGAAAGATGGGTCGATAAGACTTAATTGTCTAGACCTCTGTCTACCCCTGTATTAGAAATGGCGTAATGACATTTATTTATTATAAGTAATTACCAACTTTCGTATGTAAACTGTCAAAAATATAAATTTTTGTACACAAACTTTAAAAATAAATATCTTTACGCAATTCCCAATACAGGGGTAGACAGAGGTCTCGCTTAGACAATTAAGTCCTTTCGTCTCACCTTCCACCAAAGATATTTTCGGGACAAGGTGACAGGTGGTGAGTCTTTATGTCCAAGCCAACGATATAATTTGTACATCAGTTTTTGAAAAACCATTGCTACGAGCCTGCCACCTGTGGATCGAATTCGGGTCTCTTGACTCGAAATTCCGATCACCCAACCACTCGGCTATCGTGACAAACTTTCATAACCATTTTAATCCTTTTTTCAATTACAACAAAGTTAAAACGGAAATGAGTGTTAATAAAAGTCAATAGTCAGTGTATGTATGCGTGATACTTTGCTTTGACATATATAATTGATAATAGTATGTAGCATGCCGACGCATTATATAAATGTGGTCTATGATTCCGCAACTTTATTTCCTTTTTTTTTACAGCTGCCCACTGCGTTTATAACAAAGCCGTAACTGAAGTTCTGGTGAAAGTAGGAGTTTACAATTTGGACGAGTGGGGCTCCGACGTTTTAGTTAGGAACCTTGAATCAGCTTTCGTCCATGAGAACTTTAATAGAGGAAACTTAGCGCGTAAGGACATTTGATTTATTTATATCACTTTATTTATATAGACAAAGTTATTTAAAAAGTGCCGGTACCCTACACTCAGATTGGGACGCTTATTTATGTATAAATATTACAGTGTAATTACAAATCAATTTAAAGAATATATTTATTTAGGGACTTACTCTGAGCCGCGTGTTTTAGGCATAAGAATTTACCGACCCTCTCGTACGAGTGAGTTTCTTAGGAGGCTACACAAGGAAAAGCTTTCTATAAAAAGAAAAGGTTTCTATTACAGCATTATCTGTAGGTATACAGACGTATATGTGGGCTATAGTCGAGTCGACAGTGGAATCGACAGTTTAGTGGTTTAGTCGATAGACGAGTCTACAGTGTAACCGATAGTCGACCGACCAGTCGAGGCGACAGTGGTGTTGATAATGAAGTCGATGATTATGAGAATACTGACAGTCTTATCATACTTCGCGTCATCAAATCGATATGGTTAGTAGACCTGCACGTTGGTCAGATACAACAAATTCAGAGCACTTTTAAAAAACATGCTTACTGTGGTGAAGATTAATATCATATACTAATATATCAAGTACTATATATCAAGTACAATATCAAACTCTTAACTATTAATAAAATTTTCTTTTAACATGCATACCTCTAAGCAAAGTTAAGAACCCTCCGCTAATTCACACGTAGAATCGTCTGTGGAGTTGCTCGTAGATCGATAGAGTCATTTGTAGTCTGTCAGTAAGCCAGTGGTAAAGGCAATGGAGTCGATAGTAGAGTCGATGGTAGAATCAATAGTATAGTCGATAGTGGAGTAGACAAAAGAGTCGATAGTGGAGTCAACAGTGAAGTCGGCAAGTTGATGACGATGATAGTAACTAAACAACAACGACAAGAACAATGTACATAGGTCATGTCTAGATACCGCCGATGTGTTTAGTAGATAATCCAATTCAAGGTTCCCATATGATTGCTCTAAACCGCTCATTCAAGGGTCAAGCGTCCTCGTGTTTAGTGCCGATTTCATTTCCTCGATTGACCCGGAATGATTTTAAAGACATTCAATGATTTTAATTGCTTGTGTTTACTGTCGGAAGCCGTTACTTCCCTCATCAATTGAAATAAAACTTTTCTAAAAAAGTTGCGTATTCTGTGCGTTTAATGACGATGCTAGTGCCAGGCTACAAAATGCATCTACGGAGCAAAAAGTCGCTTCTGCGATAATGGTGCACATGGATAATGCTAAAATAAAATCCTTGCATACTCTAAAACGAGCTAGAAGTCATTATATTTATGAGGAGGAAATCTGGATCTGGTAAACACAATACAGGAGAAGAAAAGACGTTCAAGCTGACCTCATCATATCCTTTTTCAATTACAACAAAGTTAAAACGGAAATGAGTGTTAATAAAAGTCAATAGTCAGTGTATGTATGCGTGATACTTTGCTTTTACATATATAATTGATAATAGTATGTAGTATGCCGACGCATTATATAAATATGGTCTATGATTCCGCAACTTTATTTCCTTTTTTTACAGCTGCCCACTGCGTTTATAACAAAGCCGTAGCTGAAGTTCTGGTGAAAGTAGGAGTTTACAATTTGGACGAGTGGGGCTCCGACGTTTTAGTTAGGAACCTTGAATCAGCTTTCGTCCATGAGAACTTTAATAGAGGAAACTTAGCGCGTAAGGACATTTGATTTATTTATATCACTTTATTTATATAGACAAAGTTATTTAAAAGTGCCGGTACCCTACACTCAGATTGGGACGCTTATTTATGTATAAATATTACAGTGTAATTACAAATCAATTTAAAGAATATATTTATTTAGGGACTTACTCTGAGCCGCGTGTTTTAGGCATAAGAATTTACCGACCCTCTCGTACGAGTGAGTTTCTTAGGAGGCTACAAAGGAAAAGCTTTCTATAAAAGAAAAGGTTTCTATTACAGCATTATCTGTAGGTATACAGACGTATATGTGGGCTATAGTCGAGTCGACAGTGGAATCGACAGTTTAGTCGTTTAGTCGATAGACGAGTCTACCGTGTAACCGATAGTCGACCGACCAGTCGAGGCGACAGTGATGTTGATAATGAAGTCGATGATTATGAGAATACTGACGGTCTTATCATACTTCGCGTCATCAAATCGATATGGTTAGTAGACCTGCACGTTGGTCAGATACAACAAATTCAGAGCACTTTTAAAAACATGCTTACTGTGGTGACGATTAATATCATATACTAATATATCAAGTACTATATATCAAGTACAATATCAAACTCTTAACTATTAATAAAATTTTCTTTTAACATGCCTCTAAGCAAAGTTAAGAACCCTCCGCTAATTCACACGTAGAATCGTCTGTGGAGTTGCTCGTAGATCGATAGAGTCATTTGTAGTCTGTCAGTAAGCCAGTGGTAAAGGCAATGGAGTCGATAGTAGAGTCGATGGTAGAATCAATAGTATAGTCGATAGTGGAGTAGACAAAAGAGTCGATAGTGGAGTCAACAGTGAAGTCGGCAAGTTGATGACGATGATAGTAACTAAACAACAACGACAAGAACAATGTACATAGGTCATGTCTAGATACCGCCGATGTGTTTAGTAGATAATCCAATTCAAGGTTCCCATATGATTGCTCTAAACCGCTCATTCAAGGGTCAAGCGTCCTCGTGTTTAGTGCCGATTTCATTTCCTCGATTGACCCGGAATGATTTTAAAGACATTCAATGATTTTAATTGCTTGTGTTTACTGTCGGAAGCCGTTACTTCCCTCATCAATTGAAATAAAACTTTTCTAAAAAAGTTGCGTATTCTGTGCGTTTAATGACGATGCTAGTGCCAGGCTACAAAATGCATCTACGGAGCAAAGTCGCTTCTGCGATAATGGTGCACATGGATAATGCTAAAATAAAATCCTTGCATACTCTAAAACGAGCTAGAAGTCATTATATTTATGAGGAGGAAATCTGGATCTGGTAAACACAATACAGGAGAAGAAAAGACGTTCAAGCTGACCTCATCATATCCTTTCAATTATTTATAGATGTTAGAAGGTCATAAAGCTTCGACAACCGGATAGCTAAGATAGTAAGAAGAAGATAATGAAGCCAAGTAACTACAAAGTTAGATACGAAAGGCTTATATAAAGCTTCCATATGTCAAGGTTAAATTTTTTTGTATGGCCTAAGCCCACCTGATAAACAACCGCCATAATACGCCAAAGGTTGACGCGCGTGTAGCTTTCGTCTTTCACTTCCTATAAGTCCTGTGACTATATAATATGCCAAGGTATTTTAGTAATGAGTTGTATAAGTCGATAAATGTTACTAAACTAGGTTTTCCGATATGGTAATATTAATGCCAATTTTTAAATCCAAGAGAGTTTCCGTATTTTTTAAATATCAACTTGCATGTCTTGGTGGGGGTTTGCGAGATGATAGATAAGTTAATGATTTGCATTTTCAAATCTAGGTTAAACATTTACATGAATTGAAAATTTTGAAAACGAAGTGTATGCAAGGTCGTCCCACTCTGCGTTTCGATAAGATAGATTGACGATCTGATTACAGTAGCGAATAAGGGAGTACAGATCTAATAGACATGGTTGATAGGGAGTCACGTATGGCTCAAGACCGTTATTTCCGTAATAATTAATCCAGGAAGGCAGTGGACTTTGGATATGATAGAAGATAATTTTGGGTGAACCAATAACATTGCTTCATCTGTGGTTCAATCAATTTATTTCATCTGTGGATGATTTTCTTTTATCTTTCTGAGATAAATTTTTATTAATAAAAAAACTACAACATATTTCACATACTAGATTACGAATACATTTATGCGTTTGTATTGTTTTTCTAGATGACATAACTTTACTGACAATGGAGCAGTCAGTACAATTCAGCAAAAACATTAGACCGGCTTGCTTGTGGGGCGGCAATCCTGACTTGGAGCGAATCGTCGATCAAACTGGGGTGGTTGGTATATTTTTCTCCCCTTTGTCATTTACATACTTAAATTGCAAAGGATCTCGTTAGTTTTTTTTAAAAGACCATTTTTTAAATATACAAATTATTTAATGTTCTTTCGAAGATAGTTACAGAATGAATTAAAATTATGTTACTCGATCAAGTCTCAACAATCATCGTGTTTCCATCTGGTAGGTGTGGGAAACGTCTATGTCGTACATTAATTAGAAATCTTACATGGGTTCTTAAGAAAATGATTTTACGGTATCGAACCAGGCGTACATGGAGATATAACTCTTTCCTGCACAAGTTTGAGAATACCCTGGTTTTTTGGATTATCTTCGAAGTTTCCAGGGGCCCCAGTCCCAGCAAGTGGGGTATTCCCACGTACAAACGTAGCAAAAAACCTTCGGCACCCCTTTCCACGCTGGCCGTGGATCTCTGCAATATCAGGGGTCTACACTACAATCTAGATGCCGTCCACTACCATCTGGAGACGACAAAGCCGGCCTTGCTTTTTCTTACCGAGACACAGATATCTTCTATGGCAGATACCCCTTAGCTTTCCTACCCGAGGTACAAGCTGGAACATTCTTTTGTGCTAGGTTCCACAGCTGTAATGCCGAAACTGACCGCAGACTCCTCCTCATCTGCAGATTCCGTGCTACAGCAGATCCCATCCGCATAGATCATGGTACTCGGCGACTTCAACGCCCACCACGCCGAATGGCTACTATGTTGAACCACTGATTATGCGGGGAGATCTGATTTTGACTTTGCCTTAGCATATGATCTGACACAACTGGTTACTTCGCCAACGCGGGTTCCGGATGTCGAAGATCATACACCTTCCCTGCTGGATCTTCAGCTAATCTCTCATCCGGACGGCTATGTGGTCTCCATCGATGCCCCTAAGGGTTCATCGGACCTCTGCCTGATTCGGAGTAAAGTGCCCATTGCGGTCTGCAGCCCACCACCGTGTGTGGCACTACAGGTCGACGGATTGGGAAAGGATGCGGTCTTTCTTTGCATCCTACCCATGGGGGCAGGTTTGCTTCTCGCTGGATAGTCCTGGCGCCGTTGCAAATTCTGTCGCCGATGTAGTGCTTCAAGGAATGGAACTTTTCGTTGCTTCCTCTGTGGTGCCCATCGGTGGTAGATATTAGCCTTAGTTTGGTAGCGCCTGCAGAATGGCATCCCGTCAAAAGCAGCAGTGCTACCTAAATTGTGTAAAATCAGCTATTGGGTCTGCCTTTTGTGATCAGCTATTGGATTTGTAGGAATATTACGCGAGTTTCAGATCTTGGTTCTTGATTGATTTCATAGGTTGGATTGTAATATATTTGGATTTCCGCATTAGGTGTTCGTAAAATTTGGTGATATCGATATTAGCTGTCAATTTTTTTAATAAGTCTGTCGATAAGCCTGTCGTACCTCCCTTTCAATTCGTATATATAAATTTATGTTGAAATTATGTTTATACCACGTTTGAATGTTTTCAAATGTGGTAATCGTTTACGTCGTACATTAATTAGAAATCTAACTTAGTTTCTTACGAAAATGCTGATGTACAATTTTGCGGTATCGAACCAGGCATGCATTGAGATATAACTACATATATATACCACCATATGTTATTTACATAAAAACACTATCTTGAAGTGTCTATCGAAGTATTGTAGTATCTATTGAAATGTATGTATGTATGTTATACATTACCCCATTACTGGGATAGACAGATCAGGTCCTTTCGTCAAAGCTTTTGTGAACATGATAGGTGGTGAACCTATGGCCGCCTTAGTTTCCAAGTTAACGGTACAATATTCTTACAAAGACACGTATTTAGATAGATACGTATTTAGGTAGATAATATTATTTAGGTCGATAAATATTGATACATACATTAAACATCCATGACTCGAGTACACTAAATCCATATTCATGATAGAACGTCTGCCTGTCCCTAGCATGACTCGAACCAACTGCTCCGAGCTTCTAGACTGTCATCTCGGTATTATTGTTTTATTCTGTATTATGGCAAATGATATAAATAATAATAATTAATATCTATCTTTAAAAGGTTATTGGTTGGGGAGACAATGAGAGGGGTAAAGGCGGGCATGGGGAACCACGCATGATAAGATTGCCGATTGTCAGCACTACTGATTGCCGAGCAAATAAATCGGAATTTCACAGACTCACTTCCGACTGGACTCTTTGCGCAGGTAAATAATTTTTAGTCATGAAATAATTTACACATTATTTTTGTTCTAACCAGCTGCACACTCACTGCCACAACAGCCCACTGCTATTGTCCTTTGAAATCCTTTATTTATTTATCGCCTATAATTCCTTTTTGAGATAAAAAGTATTTAGTATTAACTTAAACAAGGTTTAAACTATTCAGTACAGATTTTAGCCGTGAAAATAGACAGACCTCTGTCTGAGATCGACAAATATACAGACAAAGTTACATTCATATTCATAATATAATATGGATTTTTTTAGAATCTGCAACGCCATTTCGCTTGCCAAGCATGGTAAATAATAAATAATAAATATCTTCACGCAATTCCCAATACAGGGGTAGACAGAGGTCAAGTCTAGACAATTAAGTCCCTATGACCCACCTTCCACCGAAGATATTTTCGGGACAACGTGACAGGTGGTGAGCCCGTCGCCGTCTTTTTATGTCCAAGCCAACGATGAAATTCGTACATAAGTTTTTGAAAAACTCATTGGTACTGCCATCTGGGGATCGAACTCGGGTCTCTCGACTCGAAATTCCGACCACCCATCAACTCGGCTATCGTGGCATGGTAATTATGGAAAATAGAAAAGACCTATGTTCTACAGTGAACCTTTACAGATTGTTATGTATGTATTTTGGTATGGATTGCAGTAGCCACTGTGTGGAGTAACACACCAATTCAAATAAAAAACCATGTAAATTTTTGTTTATATAACTCAAATTTCTTTAAGGTAATCGCGATGGATCTGGTCCTTGCTCTGGTGATTCTGGAGGTGGTCTGTACATTTTGGATGATGGACGTTGGAAACTACGTGGGATAGTCTCGCTTACACTTGATACGAATGTTTCTGAGAAGAGGTGTAATTTGGACGAGTTTGTTGTATTTACCGACTCAGCGAAATACATGCCGTGGATTAAAAAACACATGCAACTCTAATTTATTAAATTATAACTAAATTTACCTCACATTTTTTTAATTTTCTTATCAATTCGAAAAAGTCGAAAAACTATTTAATTTTTTCACTTATTTCTTCTAATATAAGTAGGTTTTAGATTCCAGAAATGTAATAAATCGGTTTTATGGGTCTTTATATTTAATATTAATAAATATACTCATACATTTTAAATATATTTATTATTGACTTCTTTAATTGAACACGAGGCAATTGAAAATATTTATTGAAGCTTAATACATACGGAATTTCGATATAATTCTTTAGAAAACGATAATAATGTTCTAAAAGCAAATTTACCAAAATAAAGTTTTGAAGAATCCTATGTCATCCTAAATGAGTATCATTACAAGGATGGCGTACTTAGATAAAAAACAAAGAAAACACAGTTACAAAGAAGATGAGTTTTGGTTCCCAAGTTTTTATTGGATTTCTTATAAAATGTTTCCTACTTTTATATTGTGGATTTCTTACATTAGCCCAATGCAGAATGAGCATGAACAGTTATAAAAATTCTTAATTAAAACCATTTGTTAGAATTAGTTGTCTGCTTCTATTTTATTTTCTGGTAGTAGATCTACCTCATGGTAATAAGTGGCTACTGCAGCCAAAAACAGCTTTTAAAAATTTCAGATATGCGTTGCTGCTCCATATATTTTGTTATTGTAAATCTTAGATATGCGTTGAATCCCATTTCATCCCCCTAGGCATAGAAGGAGTCTACCATCTTTAAACTTGCGAAAGAGTTTTAAGAATTTACTGCAAAAAGAGTTCTTTTAACTCTTTTTGGCTTTTAACTGTTTTTAGCAATGGCTGCCGAAAGATAGCAGGATAACTGTGACAAAAAATACTAGGCCAAAATAAATTACGGACAGTATACGGCGTATAACTTACGAGGGTATCCAATATTGTGATTGCCAATCCATTTGCGTGGCGTGGCAAATATAACAAACCCTCCTAACCGTAAAGGCCTAAGCCCTGCAGTGAAGTTTTATAGACCCTTGGGTATAAAACTGTAATATGAACATATTTTATTACTACAAAAGAGGCATACTCATCCGCATATATTTAAAAAACAGAATTACAGTAACAAAATATATGGAGTCATGATAGCCGAATGGGTGGATGGTCGGAATTTCGAGTCAAAAAACCAGAGTTCGATCCCCAGTTGGCAGGATCCCCAGTTGGCAGCAGGCAGGCACCAAGGGTTTTTTTTTTTTTTTAAAAAAACTTGTACGAATTATATCGTTCGTTTGGACATTGAGACGGTGACGGGCTCAACACCTGTCACGTTAGCCCAAAAATACATTCGGTGGAAGGTCGGTCGAAACGTTCTAATTGTGACTTCTGTCTACCCCAGTGTTGGAATTTTTACGTAGAGATTTTTTTTATTGAAATTGCCAATCTTAAAGTTTACAAACAATTTTATATATTTAACAAGTGAGTAGCTGCCCGAGAGGTGTTTCTGTCTAAATCACGTGTTC
Source organism: Sericinus montela (assembly GCA_029286605.1). Taxonomy (NCBI): domain Eukaryota; kingdom Metazoa; phylum Arthropoda; class Insecta; order Lepidoptera; family Papilionidae; genus Sericinus; species Sericinus montela. Next base: position 409,083 of record JAGSMR010000038.1, read on the forward strand.
ATCAATGGTTTCGTCACTAGGCAAAGCCTGTTTCTAGGAAGCCCCAGTAAAAAGGCTTTTACTTACATGTGTACGTACAAACAGATCCTCGGTACAAGTGCTTTGACGACACTGATATAAATAGTAAAGGAAAAGTTTTAAAATAAAGCATATATGCTTTTAAGTTTAAAAGTTTCTAGACATCCAAATTCAGTATTTAGTATACCACATTAAAATTGTGTTATTAAATAAAGAATTAAGTTCCTGGTTTAAACTTGTTGAGATTACGCTTCGGAATTAACTACGTAGTTGTAGGAACACCGATGATGACGACGACGCGAGGTATTATAAGTTAATACTATATAAAAAAAAATTATGAGGTTTGTCTTGAAATTAGGAGATAGATTTGACAAGACTGGTACGATAAAAAAAAGACATCTGGCAACACTGCAACATACAATAAACTACAATGGCCTAAAGATCTAATTACCAGGCCATAACTCCAAAAAAAAACTAAACTACAAAGCAGACAAAACAAAGTGTTTATTAATATCCTTGGAGAATAGCAAGGTGGTATTTTAATCATAATACAACGTAATGAATCTATACTCTTTGGTTGGAATTTCGCGGGTTTTGTGATTGTCACTTGTTGACAGTCCAGATTTATTAACTACAAAAATATTCTTTATTTAGATAATGACTTGGAAAAAAATATTTTGTAATTCCAGTGAACTTCAGTTACTAGGTACTTTAAATGGTGGTCAAAGTTTCCGGTAAATTGTTTTTATATTTACAGCGCACTTACATTTAAGTACTTTAACTTTAAAAATATCATTGTTTGATGCTAAAATTATATTTTAGATGGATATACGACAAAAATAATACTGAGTGGATTGGTATATTCAGCAAAACTGTCTGGAAACTAAAACAGTGCGACGACTACTTGGAGTACCAAGTGCTCGGTTCTTTATTAGAAAATGAATTGGGAAATGAATTAAATAATACGAGCAATACGTTTGTCAAAAATGAACAGGAGTTTGAATTGTGGCTAAAAAAATATTTCCGTCTTGATTTTGATCTTGCTAAGTATTACCAGAAGTGGTCAGAAAAAGATGAAATATTTAAATCAGCATGTAAACAATTTTATGGTATTAGAATGCTAGCGCAAGAGCCAGTTGAAAATCTTTTTTCTTTTATTTGCAGTCAAAATAATCATATTTCAAGGTACTAAATAAATAAATATCTTCACGCAATTCCCAATACACGGGTAGACAGAGGTCTAGTCTAGGCAATTAAGCCACTTGGACCCACCTTCCACCGAAGATATTTTCAAGACAATGTGACAGGTGGTGAGCCCGTCGCCGTCTTTATATCTACTATATCTTCTTTACATATACTAAATAATATACCTAATAAAAATTGAAGGACGACCACCCTTACCCTTTTTTTATTGTAAATTTCAACCTAAGGACATGCCAGAAGTCTCACACGATTTGATAACCATCTCTGACCGAATGAATCAAAAGTCGAGGCAACCTTCAATGTGAAGTACCAGTTACCACAATCATCAAGAAATTTAGCCAGTGAGATTTACTCTGTTGTCTGCCTATCTATCAATGTTATATGGTATCTAAAGATCCAAAGAAGTGCAAGAAATCTTTGGAACTCATCCATTGTCCTCATAGATATTTCATGTAAAGTTTCTTGCTCCATGGTACTGGAACTTAATCAATTGGGAAACAGTTTCCTTTAAATTGACTTTTATATTTTAATATTAACCATCAGAAAGGACTGTATTTTATGCGTCTGAATATTAAAACAAATTTTTTTCAGGATATCTAGTATGGTAGAAAAATTATGTACATTTTATGGCAAAGAAATATGTGAACATAATGGTATAAAATATTACTCATTTCCTGAAGTAGAAAATTTATCTGATCCACAGGTATGTTTTCTTTACACATATCTTATTACATTAAGAAATAAAAAATGACAATAGCTAGTATAATGTTGCAAATTTAAGCCCAGTCATTGTTATGATGGGCTTAAATCTGTAAAAAAGAGATTAAAAATATACTTGTGGAGTGACCATACGTATATTTTTCATCACATTTTTATCTCGCAATAAAATCAGGTTGTTATAGGAGACATCTACAGGACCCAGGTATTTTTATTTAAATGATAACAAAACTTGGAAAAAGAGGTTGGGCATGATTATAAGAAAATTACTTTTACTATTTTTAATTACGGAAAAGATAAACATGCAGTCGGTTCAACTGTTGATAAATAACAATCATTGCCCATATACATACCCTATTCTAAAAGAGGAGCAGGTACATCGCAACCTCTAAGAAATACATTACGTCTAGAAATAGGAGTGCGCCAGATTAATAGGATAATTTAAAATGCTTAAATTTCAATTGCAATTTATAGGTGGAAGTGAAATTGCGAGAGCTAGGTTTTGGTTACAGAGCAAAATTTATTCAGAAATCAGCTGCTCAAATTGTTGAGTGGGGTGGTGCAAAGTGGTTTCAAAGGCTACAGGATATGAAATATAAAGACGCTAGACAGGAGCTTATGAAATTGTGTGGTATAGGACCTAAGGTAAAGAACTTCTTACTGAATTATAATCTCACTTACCCTAACCTTAATTGTGTTCCTTTACTAAATGACCATAAAGAAATTTGAGGATTTAACGTTTGAGTTTGTTATATGTAATTATTTGTAATAATCACACAAAATCAGAAAAAAACATTAGATATTTTTCAAATGAATTCATTGCTCCAGAAACTCCCTTAGTAGTACTTATGTTTTAAGTGTATAATTTTAAAAATTTTCAGGTAGCTGACTGTATATGTTTAATGTCGCTAAATCATCTAGAAGCGTTGCCTGTGGACACTCATGTTTATCAGATAGCCGCACAAAATTACTTGCCACATCTAAGAGGCAAAAAGAATGTCACGGATAAGATGTACTCTGAAATTGGTGACCACTTTCGTAATTTGTATGGAGATATGGCCGGTTGGGCTCATACGGTATTCCATTTTAACTAAATTGGTCATTATTTCAACTCAAAACTTTTCCATTCTATAATCTCCTAATTTTCTTAACAGGTGTTATTCTGTGCAGATCTAAAAAAATTTCAACAGAACGAAAATCCGGAACCTAATGAAAAAGGAAAATCAAGAAAAAAAAGAAAACATTAAATAAAATGTTTTAATTAAGTAGTGTTTGATTAAGCAACCGGATTTTATATCAATGTATAAAAAGATTAATGGGTTCCAAAACAAAAACAGTTTATAATAAAATTTCTCTTACAAAAAACACAACCTGGAATGTTTAAATAATTAAGTATCTTCTACAAAGACCCATTTTTCATAAAACTATCAGACTACTAAGATATTGCACATAGCCAAAGTGCTTTATACATATTATATTATTGTTTTATGAGTTAGTTACAATTATGGTTACATATTAATAATCGCATTGTTGTTGACAATGTTGCAGTGGATATGTTAAACAGACCAGAAACAATATGGAGGTTTTCGACATACAGATTACAAAAGCTTGTACTTAAATACTTAAAAAAAAAATTACTTAGTTAAATTCTAAACATTAATCATTACACTATCTTTACAGTCTATTAAAATATTTATCTACATTAGCAATCATAAAAGTACAACATTGCCTAATATATTGCTCTCACTGACCAATTAAAAAAATGTACACTGGTGCAGTGAGATAGTTAAGTAATACTGAGTATAATACAAATACACGGCAGTTAAGACAGCTTACTTATTTCCATAGTATATCTGTGGACAAAATTCAATTAATACTTGTAGAGCCCTAATCTCAAAGGCCAAGTCCGTAATAGCAGGTGGGGTTGCCACCAATGTTGGAGCGAACACTGTACTCAAGTTGTGTGCACTCATTTTGTTCACTTCTGCTAACTGTGATACTCTGCAGAAGAAATTTCTATGATTTATATACTTATTTTTCATATCTTCACGCAACCCATATTGGAGTAGGCAGAAGTCTAGACATCGAAGTCTTTCGAATAACTTACTACTAGATCTTAACTTCTACTTTCTACTACTTCTACTTACTTAATCAGGACAATGTGACTGGTGGTGCTTATCACAGTCTAAATGTATGGATATCTTATTGCTTAGTAATATATAATTAGTTATCCTTTAAAAGAAAATTAAAAATCTCTCGGTTTTGGGTGTTTGTGACACCCTATATTGATTCCGATTCCATAACACAAATGTATTAGCTACATACTTTAGAATCAGAGCAATGTAGGTACTTTTGTCACTGTCTATGTATTTACTATCTCACTCCCCAACAGAATGAATCTAAATAGCATATGCATTTACAGCTCTGATTAGAATATGCAGTAATATAGTCCCTGACAGATTGATACTGCAGTTTGGTTGAACTTGGAAGAGCTTCCGAGCAAAAGTTTATTATGTTTAGTTTTTACACACTAAACATAATATATAACACTAAGCCATCTCAAGACTATAAGTACAAGGATCGAGAGCACTTAGCGATCTGTTTTTTTTGCAACCCCATCAAGGACAGTGCATGAAGATAGGTATGAGAATATTATATTGATACATACCGATGTAAATGTTGCACCATGTATTGCAAACAGTTAAAATGTGCAGGCGGCAATAAATCAAGACATTCACGCAGCATTGTCACTTGAACCGCTGTTGTCTTCATTTCTATATTAGAGAAAACCATGATTTTTTAATAAATAAATAAATATGAATATCTTCACGCCATTCCCAATACAGGGGTAGACAGAGGTCTAGTCTAGACATTTAAGTCCCATCAACCCACCTTCCACCGAAGATATTTTCGAGACAACGTGACAGGTGGTGAGCCCGTCGCCGTCTTTATGTCCAAGCCAACGATAAAATTTGTACATAGGTTTTTAGAAAAACCCATTGGTACGGCCACTTGAGGATCGAACTCGGGTCTCTTCGACTCGAAATTCCGACCACCCAACCACTCGGCTATCGTGACTCATGATTTTTTTATTAACTTAATAAAATGTTTACTGTCCCAAAAATGACTTCTGTTAAAGAACTTATATGTGTACTAGTATGTGTAGACAGAGGTCTAGACAATTAAGTCCTTACTACCCTCATTTCACCGAAGACAATTTTTTGGACGACGTGATAGTGGTGAGTGGGGGTGACAGAAGGCTATCGCCGACTGTTCACCCAACTTATTGCAACAATGTATTAAATTTTTCATGCTTTCGTCACCATCACCATAGAGTAACTTTTCTGAGATAAGCAAATTCTATTCCTTCACATTAAAATTATCATTTGGCGTAGAAAAGAACAGACCATCCTATTTTTTCCTGTGTGTGCGGCGTCTAAGGCAAACACTTTGAAAATGGCATTGGCTACCGATGGATCGCGATACAAACATCTCAAACAATACCAAACAAGTCAGAAGGCTGAGGACGGACGCGTCCGCCCGTCCGATGTTGTGTTTCTTATGATTCTACGTTTAACAATCCGCTTGACAAACGTAAAGGACTATAGCTACTCCTCCATTTACGAGAAAGGCCTATGGCCTGCAGTGGACTTATACAGATTGTTATGTATGTGCATCACAGTAAACAGTAAAACAATATAAACATAGAATTTTATGAAAAAAATACCTAGACTTAATTAGACAAAACTTACGTATAGCATGAATTAGTTTCGGATGTACCTCATACGTAATTAGTGGTACAGGCAGTAAACGCAAATATAGTTTGAGAGTGCCAGCTATTACATTTATGTTACTGAAGATACTTAAATCCGTCGCTTCGCCATCTAAAACAGAAAACACATGCTATAAATGATTTTATCTAGTTTGGACTAGACTATGCCGTATGGCTTAAAAGCCGACAGAGGGACCTCAAAATAACATCTTCCTGCATACCGTCATAAAGACAAAAAAAACTGCGGTTGCCAACGCGCTCGCCTTGCGTGGCAGCTGTGGCAACATCTCTTGTCATCAGCGGAATCTCCGGACGAGATCACGCTGCCAACTCCGACGACTGACATGGCAACACGTATCACACACACACACACTGTCGACCTCAATTTTGGAGCTGGAAGAAGAGGTAAGCAGGCTGCACTGGAGCATTATTACAGGTTATACAGGTCTACGCACCAACCTCGACACATCCCAATGAAGAAGTGGAAACAATGTATGAAGATATCTCACGAGCCATACATTGCTCTGAGACCCACTACACGGTGTTCATGGGGGACTTTAACGCAAAACTAGTCACGAAAAAAGGCGAAGAGTTGAGAGTGGGCAATTTTGGAGTAGGGCACCGGAACCCAAGGGTCCAACAGCTGGCTGACTTTATGGAGAAGGAGGGACTCTTTTTGATGTACTACTTTTTCTAGAAAGGGGACCTGGATGAGCCGGATTATTCCATTAAAATAGAGATTGACTTCATCATTACGACCAGGCGTTCAGTGATGTTTCTGTTATCACTCAGGCGAAAACCGGCAGTGATCATCGTATGGTAAGAGGCAAACTGAACCTTAATATTAAACTCGAGAGGTCTCGTCTGATGAACTCCGCTCGTCCATCACGTGCCCTTATTCAAAATCCCGAAAGCTTAAAACTCGAATTGCGAAAACGCTTGGAATGCCTAGTGGAAACTCCATGCGGTAGGGGAAAAATTCTACAGGATCCGCCGCACAACAAAATCCGGAATCTGGGCACGATAGGAGGCTGCAGTCTACAGATCTCAAAGTCCAAGAAACTGGTACAGGTATTTCCGCTAGAGCTGAGATATTGAGTGAGATCGAGAGATTTGATGGACAGCTGTACACATCATCGCTGAAACCACATTCTAATGTGAGTAGCGACCCAAAAGCAGAGCTTACCCAACACTACTCCAATGACATCCCAGACATCAGTATGAGCGAAATAGCGTATGGCTCTCAAACAGCTTATAAAAAGCTAGGCGCCGAGTGAAGACGGAATTACGGCTAAGCTTCTGAAAGCGGGTGGAACACTGATACTTGTAGCCCTTCAGAAGTTTTTCAATTCCGTCATTTGTGACGGCGCTACGCCGAAGGCGTGGAGTAGAAGCATGGTTATCCAGTTCTTCAAGAATTGGGATAACTGCCTTTTGAAGTACTATTGACCTATAGCTACAGAGGTATGAAGTTAGATATAAATCAAAATTATTGTCCTACCATATGGTGTTAGGCACATAGTATTTGGAAGGTCAATTATGCCGAGTTATCTCTTAATACCTACTGGCAAAATATAAGTAAGAGATTTTTATGTTTCTACCACGCCACAAAGAGTTTGTAATGATGAATAATGATAAAGCACTACCATTTCATTAAAAATTTACACACATTTATGTATAGCTGATTTTTTTTTCTATTTCTAGTATTGCTATGTAAGCAATGTGAGTTTTAGGTATTAATTAAACATATATAAAATTAATTCACCGCACCCTTATCAAAAGCCATCTTCAATGCTTCAATCTCATCTGCAAATCCGGACACTCGATAGATGCCTTCTGAGTCCATGCCTCGAGCTTCAATTTCATTTACACACTTTTTTACAACAAAGGGCAAAGTGCTTGAGTGTGCATTTAGTAATGTTGTAAGATCTATACCAAATACACCTCGAAGTTTCTTTAAATCTGGCAGGCAGTGATTGGGAACTCTCTCAGAACATTTAGAATGGGCAATGAAACCGCAATCTGAAATTTACCAATGCATAACTGAACAGAAACTGCTAATATTATTTTACTTCACTAATTTGTTTAATTTTCATAAATGATTTGAAGAATTCTCTATTTTTGTACGAAATATCAAATAATTATTTTTAAGAAATACCTTCACATTTAACACCTTGTGCTGTAAACCCCCAGAGAAAGTTAGCACATAGTTCACACCAATTGAGTCCCTTGAATGTATGTACTTTAAAACTATGTGCCTTTGAAAATTTGCACAAAATTGGATTGTCCTCCATTGCAGGTGTTAAATCAAAATTCGTTTTTTTAACCATGAGGTCTGGTATAATTCTATTTTCCAATCTGTTAATGACTGGACTCGACCTGTTTGAGGCTCTAATAACAACAAAAATTAATAAGAAAAATAACAATATTATAAATTTTGGTCACATAGATCAATTTTTATAAATGTCAGTATTAAATGTACTTAATATTTTTTACAATAATTTTTATGAATTGAAATCTTTAAAAATTAAGTAAATATTAAGAAAATGAACTTACTGATGGATTTGAGATAAAGTGTTCATTTTACGCCTATTTAAAGTGACATAAGGACTATCTGTGTAGCTGCTCCTTGAGTTAATCATCTCTAGTATATGATGGGCTTTAATCTCCATATGACATGTAATCAAACCATCAGCCACCAAATCATAAATTGTTTCATATCTTTTATCCTTAATATAATGTGTGCCATCGTAATAAAGTTTGTAGTGATGTATTTTGTCATTAAATCTGTATTCAGAAAAAGATTTAAAAAAAAACCATACTTGCAAACTGTAATAAGGAAATTTGACTATAATAAGCTATACCCAAAAGTTTTATAGTATAGACAATATTTAAAACAAAAAAAAATCTATACATTTGTAGTTTAAGTGAACTATTAGAAACAATACTAATAGCAATATTTTAAATATTCTATCAACATTTTTTACACTATAATTTATTCTGTTTTCAAATGAATCTGTTTTCAAAATAATTCTGTTTTCAAAATCTTCACGCCATCCCAATACAGAGGTAGACAGAGGTCTAGACACTTATGTTGTTTCAATCCACCTTCCAGCAAAGATATTTTTATGACAATGAGACAGGTCGTGAGCCCGTCAATGTCTTAATGTCCAAGTCAACTATAATTATAATTCGTACTTAAGTTTTTGATAAAATCCATTGGTACAAGCCTGCCACAAAGAGATCAAAATCTAGCTTTTAGACTCAAATTCCGACCACCCAACCACTTACCTATAACCATGACTTTTTAATTCTGTTTCTAGTTTTGTAATATGTTTTGTTCTGTTTTTAATTTTGTTTTATAATTTTTTTATAAAAATATAGTAAATGTTTAAAAGTAACCGGCTAAACAAATGTTTATTATATACCTCCAAGTTAATGTATAAAAATCATTGTGCTCATTTCCCTTTCTAATCAAAAATGCTCCATTAGGCTCGTGTTCAAGTAAATTAGAGGCTTCTTTATGACCCATAATACCATGATATTCTTTACCATAAAATTCAGGTCGATCTGGACAATTTTCGCAAGTAACACGTTTAGGAGCTGGTGCTTCTAGTTGTATACGATAAACTAAAAAAATAACAATTTTGATATTAAATAATATATAATCTTCTAAAATAGGACACAAATATATCTAAACATTTACGTTCGGGTTTCCAGATGTTTTTTAGATTTTCCATATTACTAAACTTAATAAGTTTTAAGTATTTTTATATATCATCTAGATATTTTGTCACGAATTAACAGATATTATAATGGAAAAGCAAAATATTCGATATAATAATATCCATCAAATTGAACCTAACGTAAACAAAACATTATTGTTAGGTGTGTCATATATAAAATGTCAAAACTGCCATTTTTTTAATATGGCTACTCAAATATATATCTCAAGCAGGGATGCAACTGTAAAAAAATATAAAAATTTCATTCAAAGTTAAACCTGAAAACTACTCGCTAACCTACGTAACTCATTTATGACATAAACTATAATTATGTTATAGGTGGGTTTATATGACAACACCTTATCCATCCCGACCCTTTTGACATAAATCATAGTATTTTACCGCAACTACAGAGATTGCTCCCATAAAAATTTTCATTATATTTTTTTTTATAATCATTTTCTGTTTACTGTATACAGTAGGGATTTTATGGGGCGTTATATTTTTATAGATATTTTTAAGGATTTCTTCACTTCTTAGGTTTATTTATTTATTAAGAAAAATTACTGCATAATAATTAGGGCCTAGATTAATTTCATCTAACCATTCGCATTTGTTTGTTCAGCTAGCAGCTCAGCGAAATGCCATGACACCATAGTGATTACCACAAATTATATTCCATCCAAAGAAGTCACGATAGCCGTGTGGTTGGGTGATCGGAATTCGAGTCGAAAGATCCGAGTTCGATCCCCAGATGGCAGGTACGTACGAGAGCAGGTGGTTGGTACGAGACTAATGGGATTATTAAAAAAAACTTATGCACGAATTATATCGTTGGCTTGGACATTGAGACGGCGACGGGCTGGAAGTTAGTTCGAAAAGACTCAACTTCCAGCCCGTCGCTGTGTAGGTTCCTCTAGACGGTCTAGAAACCTCTGTCTAGGTCTATATTGGGAATGGCGTGAAGCTATTTTTTTAGAATCCAATAAGTAATTAAAGAAGATGTGCCTGAAGATAAATCAGCAGTTATTCACTTGTTTGATTTAAATTAACTATTGTAATTATAAGTGATTTGTTAATTATGTCTAAAGAAAAAAATATACACAAAGATTTGGGAAACGGATCCAGATTTTAAAGATAAAATAATTTTATAACATTTTTGTAATTTATGTGATAAAGACAAACAAATATGAAATTTAGTTATGATCCTTTCCCATATAATTACTAGTGTATTTTTAATATCAATATGTATAATTTCAAAAAGTCATAATCGAAAGGAAATGAACTTATATCACATATTCAGTATTGATTTACTGTAATGTATGTTTAGAATATTAAAGAAACATTATTAATTATTTTAGAAGTCACGATAGCCGAGTTGTTGGATGGTCGGAATTTCGAGTCGAGAGACCCGAGTTCGATCCCCAGGTGGCAGTACCAATGAGTTTTTCAAAAACTCACCATCTGTCACGTTGTCCCGAAAATATCGTCGGTGAAAGGTGGGTCAAAGGGACTTAATTGTCTAAACTTAACCTCTGTCTACCCCTGTATTGGGATTTGCGTGAAGATATTTATTTATTTTATTTATTATTTAATAAATGTCTTCGGTGGAAGGTGGATCGAAAAGACGTTTACCCAGTATTAGGAATAGCGCGAAGATAATTTTTTTACTTATTTTGTACTATTTTTTTTTAAATCTATTTAATGTAATATTTTAAATATTATTTTTCAGGAGTATTTTTTGTAATAGTCATGATTTTAGGGAAACACTGATAATTATATACTCTATTGCAAAGAGTATATAATTACTATTGCAGAGTCTTAACATTGCCAATTATGTGGTTGTGTGTGTGTGATTATATACTCTTTGAACATTGCGATGTGAAGGTTGCGCGTAATTTTGCAAGTTTTGAACTTTGGGTTTGATTCAAATCATAGAATTATGTATAATTATTTTATTTCATGGACATTGATTGGGGTTAAATGTGTTAGGATGTAATACTTTATGAAGGAAGAGAAAATAAGTAAACTATAATTAGTAAATTGTAAAAATACACTAAGAAGTGAAATGTTATTAACTCTTGTAGTTTTAATTACTGCGATTTTATCTGTTTCATATTGAAAACATATATCATAGTGATAAACTCGACTTACAACTTTGTTATTCGTGATAAATAACATAGACTGAAGTGTGACTGCATTGTTAGATTGCATACTTATCATTAAATATAAAATTGCTAATGAATCTATGTTATATCTACTTCTACATTAACGATATCTGCTTTTTATAACCAGTTTATCTTATCCATAAAATAATATTGCAAACTAAAAAGTATATTTTCTTTCACCAATAAGCCTAATAAATTTATTTCTGCTTATTACACTAATTTTTGCGAAATCTGCTTATTACACTTTATTTACTAATTTTCTCTTTGCTGTTTATTACACTAATTTAACATTTATTTCATTCCAGGGTAAAATTTTTTCTAAGGTCTGTATAGCCGAAAAAAATGTGTATAGTTTTTATACATGTAGATTACACAAATTCTGATATGGATTACAAATTAATAGTCATATCAAATAGAGATGAGTTATATGATAGACCAGCACAAAAAATGGGACCCTGGTGTGAAGATACTAGTGTTTATGGAGGTATGATGTTTTTAGAAATAAATATTAGTGTTAATAAAATAAAATCGGAAATATTTAATCCATCTGCATGGAATTCATAGAAACTCCATGCAGATGTAGCAACACAAAGACCTCATTGGAATTTAACACAATGATCTTGGCTTTGAATAAAGGCACAAAATCACTGTGTTATTTAAATTTCTTTTGTTTATTTTACCATTTTGTTTAATTAAACATTAAATTATATCCATGTTTATTCAGAATATTGCATGTACCTAAAACCAATTAATTACCACCTTAATATAAATTTACAAATTTTTAATTTTATTCAGAATGATCATAAATAGTTTGCAATTTCAATTGATATTCTATTCTACTTCACAATTGGTACTGGTAGAGTCACACATCAACTTTTGTTGTTGCATGCATGGGCCAGCTCGACTGGGGAAGTACCACAACCTCACAGAATACTGGCGTGAAGTAGAAGTTTAACAAACTTCTATGTTTCGTCTGGTGAGTGCAGATAACTGGAGGCCCACACACCCCCTCCCCCAAAACATGGTAGCGTAAGAAAAAATTCTCCCTCGAGAATCCCCCTCTGGGCACCTGCGCTTGGGCAACCAATCGCTGCCCGAGTGTTGATGCTCAGGCTGCCCTTCGTATTTCTACAATATCAGGGGACTCAATTCCTATCTTGATGCCATCCAATACCATCTCGAGACTGCAAAGCGAGCCTTGCTCTTTCTTACCGAGATGCAGACGAACTGAATGAAATTAATTGCTCTCGACTGATGTAGTCTCCGATTTTAGAACTTTGTGTTCTATCAGAGAGGTAATCTTTAAGTAAAGAAAGTTGCTTTCCTCTAATACCACACAATTCCAGCTTTTTATGAGAATACTGGTAGAGACAGTATCAAACGCCTTGGCGAGATCCAAAAATCCAATGACTTTATAAATTTTGTCCAAATTTTTAACTACGAAATCTGTTAATTCATGAACTGCTCGATCAGTGGATCTGCCCTGCGAAATCCAAACTGGTTAGGAGATAGAAGTTTTTACTTTCTAAGTAGTTCGTGAGTTGTTTATTTATAATTTTTCAATTATTTTAGAAAAGATGGAAGAATTGAGATCGGCCGATAGTTGCCGATATCATCTCTATCTCCAGATTTATAAATTGGATGAATAATGGACCGTTTAAAGACTTGAGGAAATATACCTTCATTAAAACAAAGATTACATATGTATGTTAAGGGTCCAACAATATATGCTTTAAATTTTTTACAAAAGAGTTAGAGATATTGTCCCATCCATTAGCGCACTTGTTTTTTAAGTTCATAATAAGTCTGGAAACTTCTTCTTCATCAGTACTAAGCATTACAAAAGACGACGTACAGTTCGGTATTGATGTGATTGCTAAAGTACTTGTATCCCTTTCCTTAACTGCAATTTTATCAGCAAGCTGTTTACTTATTTTAACAAAATAATTATTAATTGAATTAATAGCCTCTTGCGGTCTCTTGACACTGTTCACCAGTTCAATAGAATCCGTTTTCATTTCCGTGGTATTTGTAATCTCTTTAATAGTTTCCCAAAGCTTTTTACTATCTTTACCTGCTTTATTAATTTTTTCTTTATAAGCCATTTTAACTTTTTTAATCATGGAGTTACAATAATTTCTATATCTAGTATATGTTAGTTTTATAATATTATTGTCAGGGAAAGATTTATATTTTTTAAATACATTATCACGATTTCGTATACATTTTAAAATTCCTATTGTTATTCAGGGTTTTAGAGGTCTTAAACGATTCGAGATTGTAACTTTAATCGTGTTCGCTGTTAATAGTTGTTGTAAATATGAAACAAAAAGTGTAGCAGCTTCATTTGCATTAGAACATTTGAACACAAAATCAAAATTATTATGTTCTAATTCTACTCTAACTTTGTTGTAGTCAATTTTTGTTCGCGTTTTGAATGTTGAATTATTTTTTTGGTTGGTGCTTAGACATAACATAACAGCTTGATGGTCGGTTACCGTAGAATTAAATACTACTGTAGTAGCTGCCATAGTTGATCGCAACATTACGTGATCTAAACAAGCGTCGAGCCGAGTTGGCATATTATGAGCAGGGAGAAGTCCATGAAATGCATTTAGGTTAAGATACTCTGTCGCTCTGTTATCTGTTGTATGATTAACAATATCTATATTTATATCGCCCATAACAGTTATGTTTTTATGAGAAGACAACGACATCAAAATTACATTTAAATATTGTAAGAATAATTCTACATTTTGAAAGCTAGGCGAACGATAAATTGCAACTATAGCAATGTTTTTGTGTTTTATAACCACACAGTTTCAGTAAACACTGGTTCCGAAATTATAACACTACTATTATTTTTGTAAAAAATTACTATACCATCGTTTTGGTTAAAGGTCTTTATAGATTTGTAATATGTGTAGCCAGGTATTTGTGGCATTATAGAATTACACAAGAGCCAACACTCAGTTAAAATAATAATATCACATTGTACTCTAATTTGCGTTAAAAGGGCAAGGAAGTCATCTATATTACGTGAGATGCTGCGAATGTTTTGTTGTATTATTGTGAAACATGTATTTTTGTCAATCTTTAATAAACGGAAGTTTTGTGTATCGCATCGTACCGTATCCGAAACAGTAACGTTGTCAACATTCTGTGTAATTTCACTTAAATTATTGAATTTTATAAAGAGAAAACCGAGTATGCCAAACAATGGGTGCTAAAATATTATACATAATTACTGAATATTGTATAAAAAGTAAACCAAAATAGATTATTGTAAAATCATAAAAACTACTTTTAAACTTAAAACGTTTAAGTATTGTAAAAGTGGTGTAAAAATCCATATTAATACTACTTTTTTTGGGTCTTGATGAGATGACATTTTGTGCCCATCCCTCATATAATTTGCGGGTATGGTAACCACAACACACTCTAAAATAAACACTAACAGTTTATAGTGTAGCTTTAACAATGTAAGACTTACGAAAGCAACATGCTGCTTAAAATGAGGCAATTTATTTATAACCACAATAAGTAATAATACATTAAGATTAATGAAAAACCTTTTAAACGTATGGGATATGATGATTTTTTGCATTAATTTAAAGAATTTTTTTTTTTACTTGCCTTATAGTTAAAGTCTGTAAAACATAAAAATTACACTTAGATTTATAAGGAATACAATATATTGTCATTAACTTGTTATTATTAAGTTTAAATATAATGTGAAGGTAGGTTTTATATACTTTAATAAAATAAAGTACAGTTTTTTTATTCACTCCTGAGTAAGGAAATGTAAATAGAATACGTTTGGTTTTGTAAAAATTACATTATATTTAAACTTAATAATAACAAGTTAATGACAATATATTGTATTCCTTATAAATCTAAGTGTAATTTTTATGTTTTACAGACTTTAACTATAAGGCAAGTAAAAAAAAATTCTTTAAATTAATGCAAAAAATCATCATATCCCATACGTTTGAAAGGTTTTTCATTAATCTTAATGTATTATTACTTTTTGTGGTTATAAATAAATTGCCTCATTTTAAGCAGCATGTTGCTTTCGTAAGTCTTACATTGTTTTGCTACACTATAAACTGTTAGTGTTTATTTTAGAGTGTGTTGTGGTTACCATACCCGCAAATTATATGAGGATGGGCACAAAATGTCATCTCATCAAGACCCAAAAAGTAGTATTAATATGGATTTTTACACCACTTTTACAATACTTAAACGTTTTAAGTTTAAAAGTAGTTTTTATGATTTTACAATAATCTATTTTGGTTTACTTTTTATACAATATTCAGTAATTATGTATAATATTTTAGCACCCATTGTTTGGCATACTCGGTTTTCTCTTTATAAAATTCAATAATTTAAGTGAAATTACACAGAATGTTGACAACGTTACTGTTTCGGATACGGTACGATGCGATACACAAAACTTCCGTTTATTAAAGATTGACAAAAATACATGTTTCACAATAATACAACAAAACATTCGCAGCATCTCACGTAATATAGATGACTTCCTTGCCCTTTTAACGCAAATTAGAGTACAATGTGATATTATTATTTTAACTGAGTGTTGGCTCTTGTGTAATTCTATAATGCCACAAATACCTGGCTACACATATTACAAATCTATAAAGACCTTTAACCAAAACGATGGTATAGTAATTTTTTACAAAAATAATAGTAGTGTTATAATTTCGGAACCAGTGTTTACTGAAACTGTGTGATTATAAAACACAAAAACATTGCTATAGTTGCAATTTATCGTTCGCCTAGCTTTCAAAATGTAGAATTATTCTTACAATCTTTAAATGTAATTTTGATGTCGTTGTCTTCTCATAAAAACATAACTGTTATGGGCGATATAAATATAGATATTGTTAATCATACAACAGATAACAGAGCGACAGAGTATCTTAACCTAAATGGACTTCTCCCTGCTCATAATATGCCAACTCGGCTCAACGCTTGTTTAGATCACGTAATGTTGCGATCAACTATGGCAGCCACTACAGTAGTATTTAATTCTACGGTAACCGACCATCAAGCTGTTATGTTATGTTTAAGCACCAACCAAAAAAATAATTCAACATTTAAAACGCGAACAAGAATTGACTACAACAAAGTTAGAGTAGAATTAGAACATAATAATTTTGATTTTGTGTTCAAATGTTCTAATGCAAATGAAGCTGCCACACTTTTTGTTTCATATTTACAACAACTATTAATAGCAAACACGATTAAAGTTACAATCTCGAATCGTTTAAGACCTCTAAAACCCTGGATAACAATAGGAATTTTAAAATGTATACGAAATCGTGATAATGTATTTAAAAATATAAATCTTTCCTGACAATAATATTATAAAACTAACATATACTAGATATAGAAATTATTGTAACTCCATGATTAAAAAAGTTAAAATGGCTTATAAAGAAAAAATTAATAAAGCAGGTAAAGATAGTAAAAAGCTTTGGGAAACTATTAAAGAGATTACAAATACCACGGAAATGAAAACGATTCTATTGAACTGGTGAACAGTGTCAAGAGACCGCAAAAGGCTATTAATTCAATTAATAATTATTTTGTTAAAATAAGTAAACAGCTTGCTGATAAAATTGCAGTTAAGGAAAGGGATACAAGTACTTTAGCAATCACATCAATACCGAACTGTACGTCGTCTTTTGTAATGCTTAGTACTGATGAAGAAGAAGTTTCCAGACTTATTATGAACTTAAAAAACAAGTGCGCTAATGGATGGGACAATATCTCTAACTCTTTTATAAAAAATTTAAAGCATATATTGTTGGACCCTTAACATACATATGTAATCTTTGTTTTAATGAAGGTATATTTCCTCAAGTCTTTATGCGGTCTATTATTCATCCAATTTATAAGTCTGGAGATAGAGATGATATCGGCCGATCTCAATTCTTCCATCTTTTTCTAAAATAATTGAAAAAATTATAAATAAACAACTCACGAACTACTTAGAAAGTAAAAAACTTCTATCTTCTAACCAGTTTGGATTTCGGCAGGGCAGATCCACTGATCGAGCAGTTCATGAATTAACAGATTTCGTAGTTAAAAATTTGGACAAAATTTATAAAGTCATTGGATTTTTTTTTGGATCTCGCCAAGGCGTTTGATACTGTCTCTACCAGTATTCTCATAAAAAAGCTGGAATTGTGTGGTATTAGAGGAAAGCAACTTTCTTTACTTAAAGATTACCTCTCTGATAGAACACAAAGTTCTAAAATCGGAGACTACATCAGTCGAGAGCAATTAATTTCATTCGGTGTACCCCAAGGCAGCATTCTAGGTCCAACACTATTTCTCGTCTATATAAACGATCTCACTTCTATTCAGCTTCCTTACGAACATATAATATCATATGCTGATGACACTTGCCTTCTTTTATCTGCCAATTCTGTTCTGAATGGGAAGCTGTTCTGAATGCTGCTCAGATGGGATTTGATTTAATAAATAAATGGCTACAAACAAATTTTCTTACTTTAAATTCTGAAAAAACTAAATACATTGCTTTCACAATAAGAAAAGAACACATTGAACAAAAAATCAATAAACCACTGATCTCACATATATGTCTCGGAAATTCAAATATTAAATCATGTAAATGTATAAAAATAGAATTAGTTCATAGTATTAGGTATCTTGGTGTAATAATAGATTCCAACCTTTCTTTTAAAATTCATATAGAATTATTATCAAATAGACTATCCAAATTAATATATATATTCAAAAATTTACGCCATGTGCTAGATAGAACAGCTTTAATACGTATCTATTATGCCCTAGCCCAAAGCCTGCTTACGTATTGCATCACCTCCTGGGGCGGTGCTCCAAAATCAATTATGAAACGGGTAGAAATATCGCATTTTGAAAGTTTGTGGATTTTTCCCATCCAGACATCCAACTAACCTTCTTTATCGACACTGGCGGGTACTAACCGTACGTCAGCTATTTATTCTTTATACAATCTTGAAGCAACACAGTGGAAATACCTATGATCGACATAAACTAGTAGAAGTTAGACGTAGAAACAAAGTTAGTGTAACATTTACAACAAAGAAGACATATACCAAAAAATTCTTTTGTTATATAGGTGGATTCTTATATAATAAAATAAATGAAAAACTATCTATATTTTGTAACAATAAATATGATTGCAAAAAAAATGTACAGGACTGGTTACTGAAATTAGATTCTGATTCAACTGAATCGTTCCTATCGAGATAAATACTACACAGATATAGAACATACACGCACACACACTGTATATATATATATATATATATATATATATATATATATATATATATATATATATATATATATATATATATATATATATATATATATATATATATATATATATATATATATATATATATATATATATATATATATATATATATATATATATATATATATATATATATATATATATATATATATATATGTAGATATATTTAGCTATAAGTATTTATACTTTTATACTGTCTTTTTGAGTATATCGTTTTTTCTCCGATGTAATTAGTTTTCATTACAAAAAAAAACCTGTTTACTTTATTTATTGTTTACTAGATCAACTGGATACAATGTTGTAGCATTCGAGGGGTGAGAACCTGGTGACTTGTACTACAGGCTTACAGATGCTTACTTCAGGCACCAGCTTTTCACATAATAAAATTCTGTATACTACTTGATTTACATTGTCTAACTCTTTGTTATGTGAGAAGATAAATAAAGACTCTATTATTATTACTAATATATATATATATATATATATATATATATATATATATATATATATATATATATATATATATATATATATATATATATATATATATATATATATATATATATATATATATATATATATATATATATATATATATATATATATATATATTTTAACTACAAATTTTTTCTTACAAAGGTCGAGATTTGCAAACTGGTTGTGAAGGGGGGACCTGGTTAGCAGTATCCAGCTCTTTAAAAAAGATAGGATTACTACTTAACTTACCTGGACCTACCAAGCAAAACATTAAAAGTGAGTGTGTATATTGCACAATGTTGTATCAAATGAAATCAAATCATTTATTTATCAATATAAGTAACATACATTACATCCATCAATCGTCATTTTGGAAACTACCACCGTTTCATATTAAGGTTCCTCTGACAGAGAAGAAATGGAGAAAGAAACCCTGTAGATATCCTCTTTTTTACCTTTTTTTTATAAAAGGTAAAAAAGAGAATACAAAATAATTTAATTAGGAAACAGTTAACAATATTTTAATTAGAGATAGCATGGGAAGGGTCAACTCATTCCCAGGGGTTATTTACATTGTAATAACCCTTTTTGTACAGTTTTTCTTTGATAAATGCTTTAAACCTGTTTATGGGCAAACTGTACTTTTACCGAGATTTTGTTGTAGAAGCGTACACACCACTCCATGAATGATTTATTTACTCTATGGAGTCTAGTAACTGGCGTTGTAAGCTTTAGTTTGTTCCTTGTATTAACATTTGGTAGGTCACTATTCTTTTTAAAGTTTTCATGTATATATTGAGAGGCCAATGTTAAAATATTTCTTTAAATTTTTCTCTAAGAGTGGTTTTGGAATTTAAATTGAAAATATATCTTATGGCCCTCTTTTGTAAAATAGATATCGCCTCCACATGAGCAGCCCCATAGCAAAATACCATATGACATTATGCCATGGAAATAACTAAAATAATAATAAGATAAAGAATCTTATTTTCCTTACTGTATCATATCATTTTTAAGTTCATATTTCAACTATGTCTTTATTAATTAATAGCTATGGAACTGGCGAGCATTTCGGTATATGATTAGCAAGAGTTTCACATAGAGGTGGATTGTAGTTTACATGAGTACAAACTGATTACATCATGTCAATTAACATCCTAGGTTGCTTACGGTGGATTGAAGTTGCTAAAATAAGGGGATATTCAATCATTTACACATGTCTGCTACTGGGGTTTATGGTCACAATCATTCTGAAAATAAAGAAAATCAAAGAGTCAGACATTCAAGGCTCTTAATTCTCATGGGATGGAGTTGTAAAAATGTTAGAAAAAAACACCCTACAAAATTATTTGCACATAGTACCCATTAGATTCATTATGACTCCCTGAATACAGAAAAACATTAGGCATTTTGCTCACAAAGTTTTAGCTGTAGTATTATTTTTTTTATTTATTTATTATTATTTTTTTTTAATTTATATTTTTAATTCCGATCACCCAACCACTTGGGTATCATCACCACAGTGGTTGGATGATTAGAATTCGAGTCAATTCGAGCCAAGTTCGGTACTTAAAAAATTATATGCGATTTATATATTGTTGGCTTGTCATGTTGTCCAAAAGAAAATTTCTTCGATGGAAGGAGGGTCGAAAGGACTTAATTGTGTAGACCTCTGTGTACCCCTTTATGGGAATTGCGTGAAGATAATTTTTTTTCACATATATTCATATAAAATATTCAGAGTAATTACTTTTAAAATGTTCAGAAAACATTGAATTTTGAACTTGTAGCGTAGCGTGAGCGACGAGTTGAAAAAGATTTAAATGGTCTGCCTTTCGAATGTCTGTCTCATCGATTTTCTTGGTTTTTATAAAATATATAAAAATTGGTCCAAGAGGCAGACATGTGGACATAATATAGCACAAAAATATCTCGACACAATTCCCAATACAGAGGTAGACAGAGGTCTAGTCTAGACAATTAAGTCCCTAATCGTGCAAGTCATCAATATAATTCGTACATAAGTTTTTGAAAAACCCATTGGTACGAGCCTGCCACCTGAGGATAATGATCGTTTTAAATAATTCGCCATATATGCGCAATCACATCGGAATTGTGCTCGCCAGCACCGTTTCTATTTTTTACCGTTTTTTGTTTATTATTTCATTACGATTCCTTTTTATTTTAAAAAGATAAATAAAAATCAAAATAACATAACTATTACTCCTGTTAACAACTAAGATTTTATTCTCATATGGTGTTTTATATATAGGTATTATATACCATAGTCATCAACCATTACTATTATTAAAAATTTTATTGATAAAAATTCTATTGCTTTTAGGTAGAGGTAAAATTGTAGAAAATTTTGTTACAAGTGACTTAAAAACAAGCGATTTTGTTGAATCAATGAAAGACTATTTTCAACAGTGTAATGAATTTGTTTTAGTGGCCATTGAATTTAGGTAAGTTTGTAAGCCGGATAGAAATATCTAAAGAATTCAGAGCAGTGTGTTTAATATTAATAGAACAATAAGTATTTATAACAGTGGTAGAGCCACGCATCAGCTTTTTTTGTTGCATGAATGGGCCGGCTCGACTGGGGAAGTACCACGACCTCACAGAATACCGGCGTGAAGTAGAAGTCTAACAAACTTCTGAGTTTCGTCTGGTGAGTGCAGGTAACCGGAGGCCCAGCAGAGGTAATCACTTACCATCACGTGAGCCACCTGCTCGTTTGCCTCCCTTTTCTATAAAAAGAAAAGGTTGCCTGGAAGACATCACTTTTAGTGATAAGGTAGCCCATTGCATATTTAAATATTGTCTTTATTATTTCTGTTGCTGTAATTTTTATTCAGTGGTGTAGAATAAAGTTATATTATACATATGGTATACAATTTTGTTGGAATTGTGAATAGCTGAACTGTCTTATGGGAGTTAAATCTACACTATCTTTTCCAAGTTACTTATCAATTGTTCTGGAAACATAGAAATACTGTTTTTTTTTATATTTATCTATTTGGTTTTGCGGTTTTTTTGTGTCACGCTAGTGGTTGGGTGGTAGGAATTCCGGTAGAGAACTATTAGTAGTCACGATAGCCGAGTGCTTGGGTGATCGGAATTTCGAGTCAAGAGACCGGAGTTTGATCCCCAAGTACAGCCTCGTAACAATGGGCTTTTCAAAAAACTGATCTACACATTATATCGTTGGCTTGAACATAAAGACGGCGACGGGCTTACCACCTGTCACGTTGTCCCGAAAATATCTTCGGTGGTGGTATTTTATTATCCCTAAACATTGCCAGAAAGTTATTAGTGTGTACGTGTGTTATCGTATACGCCTTTTATAAAACTCTATACTAGCATAACCACACACATGCACAAACATTCACGCTTTAAGTCTGAAATTTCCAAGTATACTTAGGAAAATGCTAGAAAACAACAAACAACATAAAATATGCCTACAGCGTAATTTTATCAGGATGAAAAAAAATATTGCAGCACGTATAACTTTGAAGACATAAAATTGTTTTCATTTGTCGATGAATCATATATTTAAGGATTTAGGAATTATAAATCTTTGTGTTCAAGTTGACTTTTCTTTTCATTGGAAATCATCACCAATTTTGCTCACAGGAAAAAGCGTTAAACCATTACTAAATGCTAATCCTCCCTATGGCAGAGGCCTATGTCCTGTAGTGGAATTTAAAAGGCCGATATGTATGTATATATGTATTGCACATGGTCTGAGGTTCTATATTATGAAATATTAAATTTTAAAGTTATGTACGAATTATATCGCTAGCTTTGACATAAAGACGGCGACGGGCTCACCACCTGTCACGTTGTCCCGAAAATATCTTCGGTGGAAGGTAGGTCGAAGGGACTTAATTGTCTAGACTAGACCTCTGTCTACCCCTTTGGGAATTACGTAAAGATATTTTTGGTTACTATCTATTCGGTTACTATATCTTAATCCATAGTCTAAAAATGTCACATAGAATATTCTGTCTAATTCGTAGGACTTCGCACCTCATCCAATGTATTTTCTTTCGCCGGATCCTTCTACGAACCTCATTATGAAAAGATAATAATTTAATCGGTAATCAAAAATGTATGTCCAGTATGTGTATTTTGATTTTGATGTATAGGCAATTTTTCGTCACCTCTTACAATACCCACATGTTTGAAGGAGGGAATGCCTTCAAAATGTCATTGGCAAAAGGCGGGTTAACCATCTCGAAAAATACTAGGTCTTAAATCGGAAAACCGGTGACGCGCAGCAGACTCTTAAGGTGCTGCGATTGCCATTCTGCCTTACGAGGCTCCGGTTCAATCCAGACCAGCACCACTTAAATTTTAAAAAGCAATTTCAAGTGCTGAAATTATCATGAACTCTGTTCAGTGTACTATAGAATCATGAGGAAACCATATCTAGGAAATAATAAAAAAATATTATGCCATTTTTTTTATTGATTTTAAAGGATATAAGTTATGCTGAACTTTTTGCTAAGAATTTGCCTTTTTTAAACATTTTAGAAGTCTCAGACCTGTAATACAGACCTACAATAATGCAAACAACGAATTAAAAGAGTGGAATGACAATTGCCTAGGCTTTAGCAACAGTCTCCCTGAAAATCCTTTGAAAAAGGTAGTAACTGGCAAGGGTAAGCTACAAGACTGTTGCAACAAGTATTATAAATTAGAAGACAAAGAAAAGCTAATAGAGGAACTCATTAATATTTTAAAGTCCGAAGAAAGGTAATTATTGTATTAAAACTAGCTAATAAGTCACGATAGCCGAGTTGTTGGGTGGTCGGAATTTCGAGTCGAGAGACCCGAGTTCGATCCCCAGGTGGCAGTACCAATGAGTTTTTCAAAACTTATGTACAAATTTCATCGTTGGCTTGGACATAAGGGCGGCGACAGGCTCACCACCTGTCACGTTGTCCCGAAAATATCTTCGGTGGAAGGTAGGTCAAAGGGACTTAATTGTCTAGACTTGACCTCTGTCTACCCCTGTATTGGGAATTGCGTGAAGATATTTAATATTAATAAAACTAGCTAAGCTATTATTGAAATAAGTGAAAATCGTCCTATCTCCTTTTATTTAATTCAATAGAAATAATATAATTTGTCGGTTAATAACAGCGGTTGCCATGGCAATCTGTAATACAAATTACATATCTTTACTTTTTTATTTCCAGTTCCCTTAGTTTCTTTATTATTTCCAGTTCACTTAGAACTGGAAATAATAAAGAAACAGGATATAAATTCAGGATATAAATTCTTTACAAATACTTGGATAAAAAACAACCTGTTAAAATTTCAAGTGATTCCATCAACTAATATTTATCTCATTCCCAACTACCTTGACATGTACAGAATTTAGCAAGAGAGGCCAAAGACAGAAGAAAATAAATTTCTAGTTTTGCCACCACAAACTAGCCGATGCTACATCTAATATATAAAATTCTCGTGTCGCGGTGTTTGTAGTCAAACTTCTCCGAAACGGCTCGACCGATTCTCATGAAATGTTGTGTGCATATTGGTAAATCTTAGAATCGGATATCTATTTTTCATCTCCCTAAATGATAAGGGTAATTCACCCCTAATTTTTTTATTTTAGATCATTATTTTATTTTTTTATGATACAGCATTAAAAATATATACAACCGTAAATTTTCACCTCTCTACGTTCAAACCCCTTTTTTTATGTGGCAAAACAACGTTTGGGTTAGCTAGTTTTGTATAGAAAAATTTACATGTTACTAGACTATTTTTCTGGCGCCCACTATAGCTCTCTTTTATAGTGCCATAATATCCGAGAGTTTTATTGGCCCACATAATAGCCCAGTAATTTGTGTGCAGTGCAAGTCCATTTATACATGAAAAAAACTGGACATATTATTGTAAAAAATGATATAGAGTGCATAGAAAACCGAAAACTGGAGGCAGGACCTAACGTGTTGCAAGTGTACATAATATGCATCAATAATAATAATATATCATCAAGTGAATAATTGCTTGTTTGTCACCTTCTACAAAAGATACTGCACACAAAATTAATACCGAAAAAAAGCAATTCCATCTATATTTTATTTTGAACTTGCTGTATTGGGGTAACGTTTGGGGTAGCATTTTCCTTAAACTAAACTTTTTAGAATTTCATGCAAAAATTATCCATTAGTCACTAATTTGCTTGAAAACTGTGTTTGAAATGGAGATACATATCATATTCTTACCAACTCTTATGGAGGTTATTTAGTAATGAAAATCCTCGAGTCATCTCTACTTAATTTCGATTTTTATTGAATTATGACATTTTTAGGAATTTACCAGATCAACAATTGGAACAACGACAGCCACATCATTTTAAAGAGCTTAGTTCAATTTTTGTTAAAATGCCAAGCAGAAGGTATGGAACAAGGTAATATTTCTTGAAAACTATTCATGTTATATAAACCATAAAGGTTTTCAATTGATAGTTCTGTTTCATACACTTTATTGCAAAAGTGTGTAAAATTTCTTTATAAGATAACAGTTCCTCCTACATATTGAGCATTATCAGCTATGCTTAATGATTGTTTGTAAGGAAGAAAATGTGGGAACTGTTGCCGGGGTATGGTGTGGATGGTCGATTGCTAAGGGCTGTGCAGTCACTTTACTGTGACTGTAAAGCCTGTGTGCGGGTAGGGCATGACCTTTCACCCATGTTTAGCGTCCAGACGGGCGTAAAACAGGGTTGTGTCATGTCTTCCTGGCTGTTCATACTGTATCTCGACAGCTGTTTACAGAAGCTGAAAGATAGCTGTTTGGGTGTGAAATTGGGTGACATAAAAGTAAATTGTCTGCTGTATGCTGATGCAGTGCTTATTGCACCATCAGAACTGCAGGCATTAGTCACGTGTATGAAAGAAGAATGTGAAATTAATGGTCTCCGTTTGAATGCTAATAAAACTAAGGTTCAGGTATTTGAAAGTGACGAAGAAAGAACGAAGTGCGAAATTTGGGTAAATCAGGAATGTCTAGAACAGTTGAATGAAATTGTATACTTTCGGAGTGCGTTTAGCCGGGATGGAAGATGTGATTTAGATGTGGACAGGCGCGTCGCTGCCGGGAACAAATTCAATGGTGCTCTGACTGCGTTAGTCAAAAGGCAAGGCGTAGTGAAAAGTGCACGCCTTGCAATACATAACGCAGTGTTGGTACCGACTTTGTTATATGGCAGCTAAACCTGGGTATGCCAGGAGAAGCATAAAAGCAGGTTGAATGCAGTGGAGATGCGATCTCTTCGTAAAATGTGCGGCCCTACCGTGGCCGACCGAAAGCGAAACGAAGAGATTCGCAATATGGCAGGTTTGAAAGATGACCATGTCACAAAAATGGATAAGGGCGTGCGATGGTTTGGGCACGTTGAGCGAATGAGTGAAGACCGAATGGTGAAGAAAATATATAGCGCGAAAGTTAATATTAAAAGGTGTCGAGGTAGACCGAGACTAACTTTTGAAGACCATGTGAGCAAATTGCTCGAAGAGGGGAGGGTCAAGAGTACTCGGATACCTAGACGTGCATGCATGAAGAAAATGATGAATCTGAAAGAAGTATGTAGGAATCGTGGCACGTGGCGATCTGTTCTCTCTGGCTACCCCGTCAGGGATTGTGCGTGAAGATAAGTAAGTAAGCTTAATGATTGTATTTAATTTGCAGAGCACACACTATTATACTGGTTTCTAAAACTGGAAAAATCAATCTAATTGAGATAAGTATGAAATCATCAATGAACCTCCTGAGTCCTTGTTGGGAAAGAGCAGAGTTTGAGTTTAACTTAGCGGAATAGCTAAAACACATGAAAATAATTATATGAATGTTATTGTATTTATTTCTTTTAAAACCTTGTTTTACAAAAACATTGATACAATAAATATTATATCACCAAACTGACTTCCATTTCTAAATGTTCCAATAATCCACTTTGAACTCCTGAGGTAAAGAAAATTCCTGATCTTGTTCTAATGTGCAACCTAAAAACCGGGGCACATTTAAAATTGTACCAGATATTATATGAGGGTATTTACTTTGTTTTTCTTCGGAATACGTGAACATGAGTCGTTTACTTATGAAATCTCCACTTACGGAAATATTTCCAATTTCTATAAATGATTTTAGAGAACTAGAATACATTTCTATAGAAACTCTCAATGATTCCCACATTAGTAACTTATCTGCTGGTTTGAGGCTTAAACGATAGGGGTTATCCAGCTTGCTATACAACTTTTTCGTTATTTCTATTATATTCTCAAGCATTTCATTACATTCTTCTGCATTTCTAGTTGCAATGAATGTAGATATCACAGATGACTGACTGACATTAAACAGACCAATTTCATCAGGATTTGCCGGAGTGTATTGTCTTCCTATGGAAAAATATTTTAAAGGAAATACTTTATTGTACAATACATTCTTGGTGAAGTATGCCATAAAAGAAAACATAGAGCCACCACCTGTTAAATGTAAACGATTGTCTATGCTAACTTTAGAATCTTCATTATGATGTATGATAAAAGTGTCTTCGGGGTTTGTGGGATCATAGCCACACCCTTCTACAATTATACTCTTAACAAAGTCAGGATTTGAAAATTGTGTGAATCCATCTTCCTTTAATACTTTACTGAAATAAAACTTTGCTCCAAGTTCAAATATTGCAGCATCACCTTTTAAATAATAAGTATCTTTTTTATCAAAATGAATCAAGTTTTCATTCTTTCCAATTTTTAAGTGGTCTTTTTTATTGTCAGGTGAGGTTTTGTGTTGAAAAATCACTTTATTTATTGTATTTGGGGTTTGTGAATGTAATACATTAGGTAATTTCAAAATTTCTAAAATTGCAGCTTCTTCTGCTGACCAATACGGAGCCTTTAATTTCTTAATATTTTCTTTCAGTAAATTAATTTGTATTTTAAGCTTTTCTATATCTTGATTATCTGCTTTCTCATTGATCAATTTAGTCAATTTGTTTGACACTTCAATCTTTTTATTTTCAAGTTCAACTTTTTTCTGTTTTAGGTCTTCATAGAGTACCCATAGGTTTTTCACTTTTGCTAAATCTATTTTGAATTTCCTTTTTAATAAATTAGCCTCAACATTTTCTTTGTTTTTTATAAACTCATGGTAATCAACTTGAGGTGTAATAAAAACATAATTCTCTGTGGCTTTTGATCCATTGATAAACAGAGCAGAATGTCTGTTAGGCAATAAAGAAAATTCCCTCAACTTAAAGACATTGTTAAATAAAGCTTTATGTATCATTATCATCAATTTTCTTCTTTTTATTAGGAGTAATTTCATCTAATATAACATCACCATCTGTGTCGGTCACACCAGTTTTACTATTTTGAGTCACAATCTTTCTTTTATTCGGAAGCTTAAAATTGCCATGACCAGCAGCAAGTTCGGATTCTTCAATGCTGTAGGGCTCCAATTCCAGAGCTTTTAATCTTCTTTTGTGTACTTTTGTCTTGAAGTGGTCCGTCAAAGCTGTTTCATCAATAAAATATCTAGCACAATGTAGACAATAATGCTGTGCAGCACCAGGTAAATCTAAATCTATGTTTTGATTTAATAGTTTATCTGCATTGTCTGAAAAAAATTTTTATTCATGAGAAATTAAAATGTACGTTCATAACCTACGTTACAACCATGTGCTTTATGCAAATCTTATAATATTGACCGAAATTTACCTTCTTTTAGATCATTATCTATTTCATCGAGGTCCTTTTTTCTATTTCTTACTCTCCATCGTCTTTTTAAATGAGTGTCACCTTGATGGTATTTCTTTCGTTTATATGGCATAATGAAAGAATAACACACATGCAAAAGTTGAACGCAATTATGACAACGACGTAAGTGACATTGATAAGTGACAGAAAATATCTCAAGCCATAGATATAACAAATACATGCAAACAATTACATACATAAACAATTATACTTGTGATGTAAACGATCACTATATCCTCACTTGACAAAGGCAGATTACTAACAAGAGGGTCATAATTCATAAATTCGCGAGAAATTAGTTCGTCTTCCTTCAGGAACTCGTGCGTTCTGGTCCCTCGTCAAGGCTGTCCAAGGGAATTTGTCAGTCTTCACTACCACTGCACAGGGAGGGCAACTCGCTGGCCCATGATGCATAGGAGAAAGCCGATCTTCTAGGTTCTCTTTTTGCGTCCAACTCGACTCTCGGTGACAGGGGGAACTCACCGCCGACAATCCCGTGCAGTGAAGGCTCTATGCCGGGCATCCAGTTTTTTTCAGAGCTCAGTCTGCAAAGCACTCCTCTCTCTGGACATCCAAAAATCGAGTGGGCCCGATGGAATCCCTCTATTATGTTGAGGATGTGTGTCCCTAGGCCCTTAAAAAAGGCGACCGCTCAGATCCATGCAACTACCGATCCGACCGATCGCCATCACCTCCTTGTTCTCCAAAATTATGGAATCTATTATAAACTGCCAGCTCACTGAGGTACTTAGAAGAGCATCAGTTGATTAGTGACCGCCAGTACGGCTTCCGTCGGGGTCGCTCAGCTGGATCTTCTTGTGTACCCTACTCACCGATGGACGGAAGCAGTAGAGAGCAAGTGGGAGGCCGTGGCAGTGAGTTTGGACATAGCGAGAGCCTTCGATCGGGTATGGCACAAAGCGCTTCTCTCGAAGCTTCCGTCACATGGGCTTTCCGATAAATTTTGCAATTAAGTCACTACTTTTTTTACAGACCGGAGCATCAAGGTCGTAGTTGACGGTGCATGCTCGGACTCGAAGTCTGTGAATGGTGGTGGTGGCTGGTGTCCCACAAGGCTGTGTGCTATCGCCAACTCTGTTTCTTCTGCGTATCAATTATTTGTTACAAGTTAGTAACATTCATTGCTATGGACTGGTGATGCCTTATACACCGGCCGTGCCAATATTTATCGGGAACACGTCGATGATTACGTCGAGATTTTGTTAGATAAAATCTCGCACTGGGCCCGACTAAATTTAGTCCAGTTCAGCCAAAAAATTACATATGTTTGCGCGTTTACCCCTAAAAAGAAACCCTTCGTCGTATCACCTCATTTTGAGCGAATCCTTAATACTGACCGACCACCCAACGGTGGTCGGAATTTCGAGGCAAGAAGATTTCGTGTTCCCAGGTGGCAGGCTCGTACCAATGGGTTTTTCAAAAACTTATGTACGAATGATGTCGTTGGCTTGGATATAAAGACGGCGACGGGCTCACTACCTGTCACGTTGTCCTGAAAATAGCTTCGGTGGAAGGTGGGTCTAAGGGACTTAATTGCCTAGACTAGACCTCTGTCTACCTCTGTATAGGGAATTGCGTGAAGATATTTATTTATTGATTATGTCTTTCATCAACAACGTGGTCAAGACCAAGAGTTGTGTCGAGTAGGGTTGCGTACCTCATACTCAGAATAACCAAACGGTATTCGCTGAAGGTCATACAGGTATACGCACCAACCTCACTCCGATGATAAAGTGGAAGCAATGTATGAAAATATTACACGAGCCATGCATTGCTCTAAAACCACTACACGGTGTTGAAAGGGGATTATACGCATATCTAGGGATGAAAAAAGGCTTTGGCTGATAGTGGGCAATTCCGAAATAGGGCACTGGAACCCAAGGTACCAACAGCTGGCAGACTTCATGGAGAAGGGATTCCTTATGAACTCCTTTTTCAGAAGAAACCCCACAGAAAGTGGACCTGGAAGAGCCCTGATGGTTTTATCAAAAATGAGATTTACTTCATTACGACGACCAAACGACTGCATTTCAGTTATGTCTCTATCATTACTAAGGTGAAAACCGATAGTGATAACCGTATGGTAAGAGGCACACTGAATCTCAACATGAAGCTCGAACGGTCTCGTCTAATGAAGTCCACACCCCGTCCATCTCGTGACCTTATTCAAATACCTGAAAGCTTTCAGCTCGCATTATACAATTGCTTTGAGTGCCTAGACTACTGCGATACAGTGGATGATACAAATAGCAGGCTAGAGGAAGTTGTCCATGCGGTAAGGTCAAAATTTTGCAGGATCCGCCGCACAAAAAAGCCAAAAAAAGCTCTCTGATCTCACTCTTAAACTCATGGAAGCTAGGCGTGAAATGAGACTGCAGTCTACGACTGATGCGTCAGTTTAATGGCAACTGAATAGACAGATCTCAGTGTCTATGTAGCAAGACATACGCAAATTCAATACGGCCCGTATTGAAAAATAGAGCGGAACCAGGACTCCAAAGTCTTCGCCAAAGATCTGTCTATCGGGAAGAGCCAACTGACTATGTTGAAGACCGAAATTATTATAGTTGTTTCCGCTAGAGCCGAGATTTTGAGTGAGATCGAGAGATTTTCTGGACAGCTATACACATCGTCGCTAAAACCACACTCTAGTATGAGTATCGACCCAAGAGCCAAGCTTACCCGACGCTACTCCGATGATATCCCGGATCTATTCAGTTGAAATTTGGGCGGTGCTACAGTCTCTTCAACTATTCCAGGTGGACTCTCTGTATATCGAAGTGTTGAGATGCTTGTATGAAGAGGCTACGATGTGTATCCGAGTACAGAACCAGAGCATGAAACCTATCCAATTGCAGAAAGGTCTAAGACATGGTGATCTCATATCCTCAAAACCTGCTTCACCGCTGCATAGGGAGATTTCTTCTGGCTACTGAACTGGAAAGTATACGGTATTAACATCAATGGCGATTCATCAATCACCTTCGATTTCCCGACGACATAAGCCTGATGGCAGGATCGCTGGCGGAACTTAGTACCTTAATAGTATCTCCTAAGAGGTTAGTCTTAAGATGAACATTGACAAGACGAACATCATGTCTAACGTATGGACGTTAGACATGATGTTCTGACATGGGTCAGACTAATGCCAGTTGTAGTTGGGTACACTACGCTCGAAGTTGTCAATGAATACGTATACCTGGGACAAATTTTCAGACCTTCGATGACCAGACTGACCAGAGGTCAGTCGCCGAATCAAACTCGGCTGGACAGCGTTCGGGAAATTACGCCACATCATCTCGTCGAGTATACCTCAAAGTTCTAAGACCAAAGTTTACAACCAGTGCGTGTTGCTAGTGATGACATATGGATCTGAGACGTGGTCCTTCACAGCAGGCCGTATGAGGAAGCTCAAAGTTGCTCTGCGTGCTATGGAAAGGAAAATGCTCGGTGATTCTATGCGTGATAGAATCCGTAATGAAGACATCCGCAGCAGAACTAAGATAACTGACATAGCCACAAGGATCAGCGCGCTGAAGTGACAATGGTCCGGCCGCATAACTCGACTAACTGATAACTGTTTTGAAAAAAGTTTCTTGAGTGGCACCTTGTATAGGCAAGCGCAGTGTGGGACGACCCCCACGGGATGGAGTTACGACTTGCAAATGTTGCGGCAAGTCGATGGAAGCTGATCTCTGGGGACCGTTCTATGTGGAAAGCCTTGGAGGAGGCCCATATTCAGTGCATTCTTAATAGATAGAAGTAAAGAAGAAGATAATAAGAATTTTAAATTATTAGTAACTAATATTATTATAAGTGCAGAAGCTTTATCATTGCTTTGTTTAAGAAGAATAATTGAAATACTGGCCATACAAAAAGGTTTGACGACCCGATAGCCTAATTGGTGGTGACCCTGCGTTCGGATCTAAATGTTGCGGGTTCGAATCCTACTAGGGGTAAACATTTGTGTGATGAATATGAATTTTAAAAAAAGGTATAATTTATACTATATTATACCATGCTTAGTCACAATAGCAGAGTGATTCGGTGATCGGAATTCGAGTACCAATGGGTTTTTTGAAATACTAATGTCCGATTTCAATCTTGGACATAAAGACGGCGATGGGCTCTCGGCGAACTTTTGTTATTGCATGAATGGGCCGGCTCGACCGGAGACCTCACAGAATACCGGCGTAAAGTAGAAGTCTAACAAACTTCTGCGTTTCGTCTGGTGAGTGCAGGTAACCGGTGGCCCACACACCCCCTCCCCAAAAGCTGGGGGGGGGGCACTCTAATGGAGGCAACGCATCCGCTAAGCCTCTGGTATTGCGGATGTTCATGGGCGGCGGTAATCACTTACCATCACGTGAGCCACCTGATCGTTTGCCTCCCTTTTCCTATAAAAAAAAAGAAAACCTGTCACGTTGTCCCAAAAAATGTCTTCGGTGGAAAATGGGTCGAAAGGACTTAATTGTCTATACCTCTGTCTACCCCTGTATACCCAATAGGGGATTAGCCAGTTTAGTCCTTTCGACTTGCATTGCACTGGAGTTTATAGCATGTCCGTATTAGTGTGGAAGATAACAATACAACAAACCTTCCACAAGTTTCCAAACTCATTAGTATGAGCCATTCTCTGGAGGATCGAACTAGGTTTCCATGATGCAAATTCCGGTATTCGACTATCGTGGCATTTCATTTAAAAATTAATAGGGAATAAAATAAACATTTTATACTAAATATACTCGTACTTTTCACAATTCAAAGTATATGCTATACTACATAATTTGTTTTTGTAAGCACGAAGGCTTATATGAATACCTTGCAACATGGCAACCTTGGTGGTCGAGCGGCGTACATACAGGTTTTATGGTGTCGCCAGCTCTGAGGTCCCGGGTTAGATCTCGGTCGGGTCAGTACAGAAGACATTTTTCAGGGACCTTCGTTGTTTATGATTCCATAACACAATTGATTTAGCTGCTTACTTTATGGTAAGAACAATGTATGTGATGTTGTTCCTATATATGTATTACCACATTTATAAAATATAAAATTGGAAGCAATAGATATCTAAATATGTCTGCTGACTATAATCTAAGTGTCTTAAGTGTATCTGCAAATTAAAAAGGAAATGGGAAACCCATCAGCGGCAGTACATGTATATATAAAAGATAGGGGTTAGTAAAATCTTTGTTAGTCTTAGTACAAGTAGTGAAATAAAAGACTTCGTTTATTCATATAATATAATCTTATTATAGTAAATTTCAGAGAAACAGTATCATACACGAATAAATACAATACTAATAATGTAATCGGAAACAATTTTACTCCGACATTAATTTATTTAATTGGTATTTTACCACAAAGATAAACGCATAACAATATAGCGTTTTTTTTATAACAGGAATGATTGAATGATGAATTTCAACATCGAATTATATTTCGTGAGTTGCGACTCACATAACACTGTTATACTGCGACAACAGTGTATAGAGTCCAAAAATTACATTCTACGGCTACTCTGGGGGATCTTGAGTAATCTATATTTCTTTTTACTATTCTTCTAGTATACCATTGAATCGAGAGTGACCCCAGAAAGCCCAAAATCTTAACATTAGCTAATGAAGGCATATCAAGGTGTAATAATTATCATAACTGAAGCAACACATGTAACAATACAACTCTTGTACATGTCGCAAACATAATTACTACAAATATAAGTATATACTATTTTGCCTAAACTAAATCTAATCATATCAATTATTAATATTTACTAGTTATTTATTAAATTATTTGATGAAACATCTGTAAGAATCAAATGATGTATTTTTTATATTAAGAAATGAAAACATTATATACATATATCAATATTATCAACTTCTAAAAAACGGTGGTGATGTTGTGTTCCAAAAAAAGCTCAGCAGGATTATAGCTGGGATTGTTCTCATGTTAATCAATTTTAGGAAAAGATATTTTATTTGACTACACTTTACACAATGTTAGAGGAATGACCGAAAAGTCCATCCACCACAATTAAGAAAAGAGTGCCCAAGTCAAAAAAAATATTCAAATTACGTTTACATTTTTTATAATAGAATGATTAAAATAAAATTAGTTATTAATACATAATAGCATTTTAAGTTCGTAACGACATTTTAGTTAATAATCACTATATACATAAACATAATATGTATTAATTTATCCATGCACCTAGTGGCAGAATCTAAGCTTTCACAACAAATCTACATAATTTGGTCACAGCTGCTCAAATATTATTCTATAAACACGTTATCGAATAACAGGTAGCTTTGTGTGAATAAGACATTGTTTAATATGTACACCGGCACTACTTCAACAATACAAAGCCATTAGATTTCAATTATTATTTATATAGCTGTAACAGCAATATTATTGTATGTAACTGCTAATGAAGGTGATGTTGTAATATTTATGGACATGGTTTATCTTAGCATATTCAAAACATTTAAACACTTTCAATAATTATCTTTTTTATAATATTTTTTTAAATAGATGCAACAATTGCATAATAAATAATACCATTTAATTTCGAGCTTCTAATCACATATAATTTCAAATTTGCAAATATTTTAGGTAATGATGCAATAGGATAGTTCAATGCACGAATCTTGTAGCATGACGAACATCAAATTCTACATTACACTATTCAAATAGCAGCGTCGAGTGCTGTCTTCCAATAATTTCTATATTGAATTACAATTCACTGGTAATATTTGAATACAAATATCAACCTAATACTTATTCCATTAGGCATAATCATCCCTATGCACCTTCGGCATTAACAACACAAAACTGAAGTTAGGCCTCTGAAAAAAAAAAAATTGGATCTATGCATAGATAAATAAAGCTTTTAAGTCAACACATTCAGCACACACAAGCTGAACGGGTACCAACCGAAAGTGCATTGGGATTTCTAATGATGAAAACTGCAGCAAAGTTCACCGGTGCAATGAACGGCAACAGTATTGCAATGTCTATGTACAGGAGAGCCCGCGCTGCGGTCGCGCGGCTCAGAAGTGAGCGTAGGTCCCCCAGGCGAGTGGGGCGGCAGTTCCCTACATGCCGTAGCCGTGGTAGGGCGCGGGCGAGGGCGCCTGCGCCGCGTACGCGTACGGCGACGCCTGCGCGGCCACGCCGGGATACGCCATGGATGGACCTGTGAACATGACATTTTATTAACAATCGTCCAAATCTATATGCTGGATATACTATATTCTTGGATATATAGGAATATAATTTTTTTTTTCAATCTACCATCATTCCCTACTGGCTTTCCAAATAACTTAAATAAATTAATTTGTGGACAGATAATGCTGTGCAAGCATCGTTTAGGAATGTACCCCACTATTGACTTATTTCTGAATTTTATTTTTATCAATGCCTCAGACAAAAAACCAAAAATTTCCACTTCCAAAATTAGAAACAAAAATCTTTTATAAAATACATGGGAAATAAAATGTATCATATTAATATAAGATGAAGATTTTACAACAATTTTTTGAAATAAATACAAATAATTAGTGGTGCCTTCATTGTTTCCGATTCCTATACCTCAAGTGCTTTACCATCTTACATTGGAATCAGAGCAATGTATGTGATGTTGTCAAAAAAAAATTAATCTTAACATATTTTAAATATCAGACTTTTTGTAAAACTTTTAACAAAAGAATATATCTAATATGTATCGCCTAATGTGAAGCCAATTAACTAGCACAAAATATTATTAATAAATGTATTCCTAAATAAATTATTCTAATATCTAGAATAATCCTTACAATATGGAGATCTTGGATCTACCAAATATCCCAAGAATATAAAATAATATCAAGAGATAGGACAATGTATGTATTTTGTAAATACATTTTTGAGACAATTTGTTGCAGTGGCAAAATGTGTGTACATACCGGCAGTCAGCATAAGTTGGGGTTCCATCATCATTGCAGGTTTGGCTTCATGTTCAGCACTTTCGGTGCTGCGTTTTGCGTCAGCCTCTTCCAGCTTCTCGACTTTTGTAGTCAACTCGCGTACAGTCTAGAAAAGTATAAACAAGTTTATATTCACATGTCTATTTGACAGGAAATTTCTCATAATACATAATTTATGAATGTCCTTTTACTCACCTGAATAAGGAAAGGCATGGCAAAGTCCATGATGTTATGCCTCCATGCCAGCTCAATAACCACATCAGGTTTCAGTAGATCATAACACTAAAATTTAATAAAATATTATTAAGTTAAATGTACTTTAGTAAGATATTCATTCTTACGCAAGAAATAACCTTGAAATGTGTCACATTTAAAACATTAATTTTTAACATCACCCAACCAAACATAATTATAGGACGTTATTTATTTAAATTTTCTTGTCAAAAATCAAATAATTTATTCATCAACATAAGAATGTACATTCGTTTATCAATAGTCAATTTTTAATTTACCACCATTTCATAATGAGGTTCCTCTAATGGAGAAGAAATGTATTTATTTTAACTGCATGCAAGCACAAATAGTTAATGTATTATGCAATGTTAAATGTTCAAAGTTAAAATCTTATGTTGCAATTTTGATAAATTTTATAATATATGACCTTATAATTAAAGATATTACTGTCATCAGATGAATGGGATAAAATATATAAAAAATTAATAAAAAATATCAGTTGTATGCATAATACAGTATATATGCAGACACACAAAGTTAAATGTGATTGTAGATGCTCTTAGAGCTTTTATGACACTTTCAATAAACCAATATAACAAGTTGGATGTAAATACCTGGTACAAGCAAGCAGAGAAACATTCAAAATTATCTCGCTCAAGGAACCAGTTAAGGAGTTCCTCGGCCACTTCAGGCTGGCGTGATTCAGCTGCATACTCCATAGCGTCAGCATAAAGCGCGTCCTTTTTGCACAATTCCACACTCTGCTTCCATCTGTTGTTGCCTGTTTATCAAACAAATACAAATTTACTGAATTTGTATCACATAGATAAAAATTCAGTAAATGTAGGCTAGATTTACTGAATTTTTACATTTTAATTATGTCTTCCTGTCCGATTGTAAAGATCACAGTGACAGTTTCAATCAGGTATAATGAATGGATATCATTTGAATATATACGTAAAAATACTTTCAAGTTATTTGTTTTTATCAACAAATCGAATGCTTAAACAATTATTAATAATGCAGCAAATTCATAGAAATTTACAAAAGAAATATACCTTTGTATAGATAAGCAGCAATCCTTCGGAATTCAGTAAGTTCGTGTTTTTCTAGTTGTTGTGCCAGCGCAATGGTGTCGAAGTTGTCAAATGCATCTATAGATGTTCTCAAACCCTAAACACAAATATTATTTTAATAAAGTATTCATCAAACAGCAATACATCATGAACACAACATTGCATTTATTTAGTTTATATAAAATTTGTGTTTACCTGGTAATCTTCCTCATCAATGAGTAAGGAGTTAAGAGCTTCATTAACAGCTTTGTTGTTTAAGCTCTGTACGGACCTAAGATAGGCCTTCACTAGCTGCAGATGGCCAGCCTTGGTGAAGAAGTTGACTGCACGGGTGTGGTCCATACGCGGTGCCAATACCAATAGTAGGTCATTCAGGAGCAGTGGTTTGTAGTCAAGATAGAACTGGATTGCTTTGTAATACAGCTCCATGTTTGCAACCTGTTACAGTGTGTTTGATAAAATTGTATATAGAAGTAATATAAGTAACCACATTCTAACAAATATAAACTAACTGTTAAATCCCATATTGCCTAGGTAATATTTAAAAAAAAAATTGAGCATATGTACTTGATAATCAGTCCCAGAAATATGGATATGAACATAAAGATTTCTCGTATATCCAGTTGTTTTGAAAAAAGAAGATTTCATCAAAAATAGCTATAAGATATAATATCTATTAAAATATGATGATAAATTAATGAATCTACAAATACTTTCAATATGTTATAACTGTTCGGAGACTCACCTTGGTAATGATGTCCTTGAAATGTCCCTCACGCCAGGCTTCAGTGGGATGTTGCATCATGGTAAGGGCCGCATTGTCATACTCCTCATATTTATCGTACAAGAACACCAGCTCCGACCACAAATGTGCTTGTTCCGCTGCACGCAATACCTGCAATTTCATAAGAGTCTTTAAAGCATATTATTTTGTACTAGATGTTACCTATGACAAAACATGTCCAGGTATTTTCTAATATTCCTTAAACTGTATCCTATCAGTCTAATACATGGTATATTCCTTTAAAATTTATTAAAAGAAATAGCAAAAATATTTTTGAAACCTTTACACTGTGGACAGCCAATATTAATTTTGCAAATCTTACCTTGGGGATATTGACTCGCGACCAGAAGAGTTCCAAATGTTCGCGCATCTTTGCCGGCTTGTATTTAGAGTACAGAATGGCAAGCTCCGTGAACATGCCCATGTGGGCGCGCTCCAGTCCTAATGCCGCCTCCAGCAAACTGATGAGTTCGTCGAAGTGTCCTCGGTCCTAAAAAGTGTTTCATATTTATTTATATTTCCAAAACAGAACCTGCCGCCAAGAATAGAATCAATAATAAATTTTTAGAATTGTTTTTAAATAAAACCAAACCTGATAATAGTTAATGAGGTCTTCCAGCTCGTCGGCGTGTACAACAATGTGAAGCCCACACATCTGTGCTAGTCTAAATTCGCCAGCATCCACGCACGCGAAGCAAACTTCCTTCCACGTGCGAGTTGAGTTTGCTTTGCGAGCGCTATCCACCGCACCTGCAGGGAACAAAATACAATTTTATAACACAACCGATTTCGTAACACGACTTGCGTTTAATAATTTATTGTATTTACGCGAATACTACACATTTTATATAAAACGATTTTCGGATTTTATCGCATTTTTATTTAGTTTCATGGCGACCACGGAAAAGTTCCGAAACGCTGTAAAGCATCCGAAACGTCGGGTAGTAAAAATTGTTTGTTAAAAGTAATTAAAAACGCGATAAAATCCGAAAATAGTTTAATTTAAAACTACTTGTGTTGTTTGGCTACTTTCTTTGGGATCAGAGCAATGTATGTAATGTTGTCCCTATTTAAGTATGTATTTATTATTAATTAAAAGTTACATCTACAACAAACAAAGAACACAAAGCAAGACTTTTTTATACCAACATCATTACCAAAAAAATTACCTAAGTATGTTGATGGATACAAATGGTTTTCATAGTGGTGGACTATTTAACGTCTATTACCTTGGAATTCCTTCAGATGCACCAAGGTGATAGCCAATCGAGCAAAGTTGCTGACATTGTTATAAAGGAGCTTTGCGGCATTGTACATTTTATCTTCGAAACATCTGTCACCAATTTTCTGAATATCTGCATGATTAGGTCCAGAGATGAACTCTTCCAAGTCGGCCAAGCGGCCAGTGCGGGCGTAAGCGTAGATAAGTTCAGATTCGATGTAAGACTCGCGGGCCTTCTTGCGTGCCATCTAAAAATACGTATTTAAAAAATCTAGATTAATATAAATACATTTAAAGTTACAGTTATCATGTAGGAACCATGTACCTTTACATTATATTTTTAATAGAACACATAAATTTGACGGTGTAAAATAAGTTTTGCACACATTTCTATATTCTTTTTTCAAATAATACTAGCAATGCTAAATAACACTACTAGTATTCCTGTTAACCTCTCCAACTATGCTGCAGTGCTTGTTTGTAATGGTTGACATGACAATTTTCGAATGGCGGACTCGTACCAGCGAGGTCATGTTCCACAGTCCGTAAATTGTTATTATTTTTAAATTAAGACAGGCTTATCGCGTGTCACATTATGCAAAATAACCACTGTCGAAAAAGTATGTACGTCGTCGAATATTTTCAGAGTTGCTACTGTGATATGTCACATCCGCCATAGACACATCCACCAACAATGCTAGAGCCTTCAAGTATTAAAAGACTTAACTGTCTAGACATGTTGACCGGTATTGAAGAGTCATGAGATATTATTTATTATTCTAAAAATTAATATTATTCAATCAAAACATGAAACTGACCTGCAAATACCGCACAAGGTCATCCCAGGACTGTTGTTTAGTCGCAGTGTCCACCACATCCATGTATGCAGAAGGATCATCAGCTTTGATGTATGAGTCTATGGCCTCCTTCACCAAGCCTTGCTGCAGCTGCGCTTTCGCCAATTGTGACCATACGCCAGGTTCGTTACAGCGCTCGGCGAACTCGTAGGCACGTTTTAGGTCTTTCACTTGTTCTATTAAAACCTGAAGGATATTTTTAATTATTGGGTAAATTATTAATGAGTAGGTAGAATTTTGCGTTCTCATGAAACATGATATTTCAACGTTGAATGTAATATTGTCCTTTTTACTCAAATTCAATTATGCAACTATGTATCGTAATTTAAAATTCGTAACTTTTACTCTAATACAATAATTACAAATACCATATTACACAAAAAATAATAACAACTTGTCATGGTATCACTCTTTATCAGTAATCTCTGAGTAAAATGTATGGTCAGTGTGCATATTCGAAAACAAATTTGTAAATGTAGAAATATTTCAAGATAGTAATAGAAAGTACATTGACTACTTTTACAGACCACACACTTTACAGACCAGAGAAACGGTAATCACGGCAACCTAACTAAAACAATAGTTAAAAATATTTATCTTTAAGTTAGCAACTGAAAGAAAATAGAATATATTTTTTATTATTCCGATCACATCATTTTTGAGACAATAATAGTTACTTAATACCTACAAAATAAATTACATATCTTTAAAATTCGGGACACAAAGTATATATAAATACTTTTAGGTAAATTGCATGCCAAAATTTTAAGTTACAGTTTTAAGTTATATATATATGTATAGATAATATTTAGAAAGATAACATTACCTGTATAGCAGATGTATTGACATCGAATTTCTTGAAAATAGCAAAAGCTTCCTCATACAGTTCATTGTTAATTGCAATGTTTGCAATATCAGGAGCGTCGTAATTGTCCAAGCGGTTAATGTACTCCATAACACGAGTACGATCCGCCTTTATTGCTAGTAATAAAAAGAGGATTTGTCAGATTAACTTAAACTTAATCTTAATAATCTATGAAAAGCAGAGTATGAGTAAATGAGTAAATTTATATTACTGTATTCATCAAATGACGCGTAGCGAAACATAACAACCAACAGTTAATAGATAGCCATCAAAATTTTTAAATAGGGCATCTGAGGTGCGAGTGGCCTGGTACTGCGATCGCTAATCCACCTGGCAAGCATGGCGATTATGGCAAATGCTCCCTATGGGAGAGGCCTATGTCCTGCAGTGGACTTTAACAGGCTATTATGTATGTATGTATGTATGTATGTATGTATGTATGTATGTATGTATATATGTATGTATGTATGTATGTATGTATGGTATACATGTATGTATGTATGTATGTATGTATTGTCTGCTTGACTAGTACTCTGCTTATTAAAATTTATAGATACTAAACATGTTTCATAAATCTGTCACAATGATAACTTACCTGTAAGAATGAGTAAGTTTTGCAGATTTCTATGATCGGAGAACACAGAGTTATCAAGAACAATCTTCTCAAGCAGCTCAATAAGTTCATTAGGCAGATCAGCTGTCATAAAAGCCTTCACTGTTACAGAGATATCTTCAGGGTCTTGGGTCTCAGAGAGTGCTGTTTGAACAACCTAAAAACAATTAAGAACATAAAATT
Source organism: Sericinus montela (assembly GCA_029286605.1). NCBI lineage: Eukaryota > Metazoa > Arthropoda > Insecta > Lepidoptera > Papilionidae > Sericinus > Sericinus montela. The sequence continues at coordinate 452,115 of JAGSMR010000038.1, forward strand.
AAGAATTGTTTGTTACATTTGTAATGTTTTCCAACTATATTTAGTTTATTTGATTTTTTTAACTCCTCCAAATTTTGCAAGAAAAGAGGTAAGGACTAATAGGATTAATTTCAATCAGAATGAACTAACTGTCACAATATTTTTCAAACCTATATTTAGCTTAATCACAATAGGGTGTAAGTATGTATGATGTCTTAATTGCTGAGCATGGTTACTATTTCAAATCCTCTGTCATGAAATGATTGTCATGTAAAGCAAATTAAATAAAAATTTACACGATAGCAAATTGCTATTGATTCTAATTTCGATAAAAAAAATATACTGTACAGAAATTCGAATCGGGGGGACCCAAGTTCAATCCTCAGTAGGAGGGTAGTACTGAAAATCTTTTTCGAAACTTACATAAGATTTTAATCACTCACTCCGAGACGGAGACATGCTCACCACTTATTGTAACATTGAGCCAAATAGGCTTCAGTGCATCAATAGGACTAAACTGCCTACCACACTGACCTCTGACCACCACATTATTGGAAATTTGGTTGAGAGTCAATTGTATATTTTCAAGCAGTTGAAGCTAGCCACGTACCTGGTCAATGAGCTGCCTCTTGAACGGATTGGATTCAGCGAGCACCTCGAGCCAGAGGTCCTGGTCGCGGCGGCGCACGAGGTAGCGCGCCTGCGTCTTGAACAGCGAGTTGTCGTTGCACACGGCGATCAGCTCGCGGTCGCACTGCCCGCGCTCGTACGCCACGCACGCCAGGTGCGGGTCGCGCTTCTCGCAGTAGCGCCCCACCACGCGCGAGTCGTACCTGTTACGTGCATGTATTCATTCTGTTATTCGCCCGTTTCCTCATTATGTGTTTTACTAACGGAGAGGAAATCGGGTAAAGGAAACTCTACATTTACAGTTTTATATTTAAAATTAATAAAAAATTCACTTTTACCAAGCCTTTCATTTTCATTTATTTTTTACCTATTGATTTACGCCTCACATTAACGTCACGACTTATTCTTATTCTTATATATTAGACATACAACAGATTACAACTATAAGATGTATGTATATCTTACTAACATTATATATGCATAATTTTGACAGACTAAAAATATGGATGTCTTAAACTCTATGATAATTTTGTTGGAACATGCCACGGAGACCAGAAATTTGACATAACTCCTTATTGTTCCACACCACCAACCCAGAAGATGACTTATTAATGAAGTACTTGTTATTAGTACATATAACACACCATCACTTATTAAGATTTGTTAGTAAAATAAAATTTAAATAACTCAAAAATTTTATTTAATTTTACTGACCATTGGTTTTCTTTGAGGAATCTCTCTGGATTGTTGTTAGAGTCTATGTATATTTTGGCAAGGGCATTATGAGTCGCAGGCTCCGTGCAGCCTTCGTGGACGCGCGTTTCCAGCCATGGCAAAAGCAGTTTCAATCTGGAAAACAAAATTCATTGGTTTAACATAGTCATTATCTATATTAAATATAAAGATTATAATTATAATCACGAAATTTCAAATCAAATTCTATTTTAATTTCAATTATTTTATAATTTTCCCATTCCCATACCTCAAATGCTTTCTTCATTTGTTAGCATCTTACATTGGGATAGGAGCAATGTATGTGATGTTGTCCCTATCTTTGTATTGATTTATTTATATAGTGTCAACATTTGTGGGTAGTAACTAAATACTAACCTATTTCTTTTCTCCACTTCTGCTACTAATTCATCCGTAGAGAATTGCCCACGCACCACAAGTATCAGATTTTTGATGATATCTTCAGCACAATCTACATCGAGTAGACCTCCAACAACCACAGGTAATCTCGATGGATTAACCTGAAAAACATTTTATACTTATTCACGATTTTTAACTTTGTTTTTTTTTTTTTTTAAATATTACGAATAAAACATTAAAAAAAAAAAAGGAATATACCATTTTGCAAGCATTTAATAACATATTTATAATCTTAACAATACAGTTAAGCTTCTTCACAGAACATGTACAATAATAAATCAATTATCTGTTACAAAGCTATAGTTATTTATCTGTTGTAATTACACTTTCATTTTATTTCATTTCGAAAATGTAAGTAACATTTTTACATAATCAAGTAATTCACTTCTTATACAATATCATACATAATCTGTAGCTACATACCTTCTGCACATAAATCTCAATGTACTTTTGGAGGCTATTTCTATACAGATAGAGCACCAGATCATGGACGAAATCGAATCGATCGCATACAATAATCAGCGGAAGTTGATCAGGCAGTTTCGCTTCTTTGAGGAAGTTTTTGACGCGCTCCGCATTGTAGCAGTTCGATTCCCGGCAAATACGCTCCACTTCTTTGATCTGGCCGGTTTTGCAGGCCGCCTTAAATACAAAATACAAGTGAATATTTAAGAATAGTAATGTATATTAGTAAATGAATAATGTATAGACAGTAAAGTTAAGCTTGTATATGAATGGGCAAAAGCGTAAATCATTTGCCTCTGCTTCCATTCTCTACAGTTGTTAGTTATATTAAACACAAATACGCTTTTTTAAATTAATGTATCATAAATGATTAATACATATTTATTTATTTATCTTAACGCACAATCCCTGACGGGGTAGCCAGAGAGAACAGATCGCGAAGTGTCTCGATCCTTACATACCTCTTTCGCTTCATTCAGATTCATGAAGTTCTTCATACATGCACGTCAAGGTATCCGAGTACTCTTGACCCTGCCCTCTTCAAGCAATTTACTCACATGGTCTTCGAAAGTTAGTCTCGGCATACCTCGACCCCTTTTAATATTAACTTTCGCGCTGTATATTTTGTTCACCATTCGGTCTTCACTCATTCGCTCAACGTGCCCAAACCATCGAAGTACGCCCTTATCCATTTTAGTGATAAGGTCATCTTTCAAACCTACCAAGTTGCGAATCTCTTCGTTTCGCTTTTGGTCGACCAAGGTAACGCCGCACATTTTACGAAGAGATCGCATCTCCACTACCTTCAAACTGCTTTTATGCTTCTTCTGGCATACTCAGGTTTCGCTGCCATATAACAAAGGCGGTACCAGCACCGCGTTATGTATCGCAAGGCGTAAATTTTTCACTACGCCTTGCCTTTGGACTAACATAGTCAGGGCACCGTTAACCTTGTTTCCGGCAGCGACAAGCCTGTCCACATTCGGGCTAAAAGCACTGCCTAAGTATACAATCTCATTCACCTGTTCTAGACATTCCTTATTTACATATACTTCACACTTCGTTTTACATAATTAATAAATTAAAATGTATAGACTGATAGACAGTGAGTCATTGAGTTGAGATAAATAAAGTATCAAAAGTTTCTTACCTGGATGTACTTGAAATGAACTTCTGGATCCTGGCTAAAGTTAACAATGGAACCCAGGAAATAGAAGAGACCCTCGTATGTTTTAAAGCTTTCAAACAATTCAATAAGAGCTTTGGTAGTCAGCTGCTCATGGTATTTAGTCGCTATCTGTACGCAGATTTGTAAGTTCTGTCGAATATTCGCCTGAAGCATTGCTTTAAGGCATTCTAGAGAGTCTTCCACAGAAAGTGTTCCAAAATAAGTAACTAACCAATCTGCTGACAACAAATGGGTATGAACCTGCAAAAAATAATAATTGTTTTATTTTTAAAATTAAATAAAGTAATTAACAATAAACTAGCACATTGCTTTTAGAATTACAAAAAAATCACCGCTAGGATTGCAATTAGCTTGCTATAAACCGATGCCTAGAGTTATTTACGTAAGAATGTACCACCCCATTTCATTCCGTGGACGTATAGATTGGTGTGGCGTGGATAAATAGATTGGGTACAGATAGATGACGAGATTATTATCACGAAAAATACCAGACCAGTGACAGGCAGCAGCGTCTAATGTGCGAGGTGTCTGGCGTACGATCACCAATGCGGTTATCAAGCGTGACTATAATAGGTTTATGTCCGGCAGTAGACTATGACAGGACATTGTGTATGTAATGTACGTTTATCGGAATTTGTCTCAGGGACCCCAGGGTGTTTTTTTTTTATAAAATATATATACCTGCACTCACCAGACGAAACGCAAGGGTTTGTTAGACTTCTACTTCACACCGGTATTCTGTGAGGTCGTGTTACATCCCCGGTCGAGCCGTCCCATTCTTGCAACAACAAAAGCTGATGCGTGGCCCTACCACTGTTAGTGTGTTGGTGTGTGAAAGTATTGCAATTGTCACGCTGATGCGGATTTATAGATGTTTAGTTTTTTTTTTTTACGCGAGTGGGGTTAAGAGCGCAGTGTGCGAGCAGGACGACACTAACCACTGCGCGCTTGATGTCGTACAGGTCGGTGTAGTGCTCGAGCGCGCGCTGCAGCAGGCCCGCCTTCTCGCACAGCTGCGCCACGTGCGCGTTGTCGTAGTGCGTGAACATGCCGTTGCCCAGGATCGCGTCCGCCACCTGCGGCGCTGACATCAGGTTCATCTCCAGTAACCTGCGGAATGTTTTTTTTATATTGTATATTATCTTCATGCTATTTCTAATACAGGGTCAGACAGAGGTCTGAACAATTTAATCTCTTCGAAACAAATTTCACCAGAGCTTAGGTGGACTTTTGGACAACGTGAGCCTGTCGCCGTCTTCATGTAAGCAAACATATAAATGGTGCAAAAGTTTTTACCTGAGGATCGAACTCGGGTCTCTTGGCACGAATTCCGATCACTCAACCACTCCGCTATCGTGACTTTCAAAATGCGAAATAAATAAAAAATAATCAGAGAATATGTTTTATGTGTTGCTTATTGTTTAAACATTTAGGTGGTGCAGAAAGAGTGGGCTCGGTGAAAGGATTTTTCTCACAAAAAATCAAGAAAAATTAAATTGCATTAAGTTAATATTAAAAAATAAAAAAAAAATAAAAATATCTTCACGCAATTCCCAATACAGGGGTAGACAGAGGTCTAGTTTAGACAATTATGTCCCTTCGACCCACCTTCCACTGAAGATATTTTCGGGACAACGTGACAGGTGGTGAGCCCATCGCCGCCTTTATGTCCAAGCCAACGATATTCGTACATAAGTTTTTGAAAAACCCATTGGTACGAGCCAGCCACTTGGGGATCGAACACGGGTCTCTTGACTCGAAATTCTGATCACTCAACCACTCGGCTATCATGACGTTTTTAATATTAATAAAATATAATAATTTTTATCACTACCAACTCACCTCGTCTGCAAGGGTCCCTCTTCAGGGCGGTTATTCTTAAGTGCATCTAGTAAGAATGCAGTACATTGCTGCACCATATTCTGCTCCATAAACACATCAACAATTTGGTTGATATCAGCTAATGGTGGGTCTTCCGCTACAAGCATCCCAGCGAACCCTGCACCCTGTTCTGGATTTGTTCTCATCACTGAACGCAGAAGGTAAATGTAGTCGGGAGTATAGCCAACCTGTGTAATTCAGTCAGTTTTAGAAATTTTACTACATTAACACCTATAAATCATATATATAAATACTTGTAAAACACTATCACCCATAAAATAGTACAAAACTGATGTGCATTTATTGAATTGTAGCTAGAATTAAAAGGGTAACATCACTGTAAGCATACCCAGGTGTGAGGGAAGCAGACATTGTCTTGTATTTTAATGCCTTGAAAAGTACCCTACTGTGTTCCGTAAAAGTTAGGTCTATTTCATTACGACTTTACTGGCCAGTACGCAGGCGATAAACTCATTTGCCGACCACGCATGGGCCGATTTTGCTTGTATAATGGCTTCATGGTTCATTGTGACGGGTGTGGGAGGGAGTTTGCTTCCATTTATTGACGTGTTATTGAGAAAGCAAATATAGGTGTTGAAATACATTACTAATATCTCTAGAAATCTATGTATTATTATATTCTTATTATTAACACTTTTGTTAGGCATCCATTTCAATTAACCTTATAGCTATCTAGTTTTAGTACATGAAATAAAAAATAATAATATTAAAATATTAATTTCTACCTACTGTAATTGGCTATAGTAGTTTTGTTTCCCGATATAACCTATTTTATTATATAACCTTGACAAATTCCCTGTAGGAATATACCCTGTAATTTACATGCATAATCTGCATATCAATAAACACCTATACTTATTACAATTACATAGTATTTTCAAATATTTATAAATTTAATATTTGTGCAAAAAAATCTGTACTAAGCTTTCGTTTTAGTGATATGTATGAAAAACAAAATTACTAACAATGAACACTACTCATAATGTAAATTAACATTACAATTAACAAATTAACATTACCTTTTTAGCATACAGCACAATTTTCTGGAATTGTCCAGTTTCAGCAAAGCATTGGATGACCTTGCTAGCAACATTGGCACGTAAGTACACCGACAGAGCCAAAGTGGGGTCCACCTGCTTCACAAGATCTCCAAGTTCTTCAGAGCACTCCAATTTTTCTTCTTTTAGCCACTTCTCGAGAAGTTGTTTACGACCTGACAAAGTGTAAATATTAAAGTAGTTTAGTTTTGAAGACCTGGTTTCCACAACTCGGGTATTTGTGGGCAGGAACAGAAATTAATCAAGGTAATTTATTGAAGCGAAACTATTTAAGTTACTGTTTGTCATCTGTGAAAACCTTTCAACTAAATTGTAGAGCGCCAGCTAACATTGCCAGGAAAAAGAAACATCATTAAAAGTAACTGTATAAGTAAAGTCGAAAAACAACAAAATCTTATGCTAATGTACACATTTATCATTAGTATAATTTCCTTACCTTGCAGCAACACAGGGCGACAGAGTTCCAATGATTCGAACTTGTTCAACTGCGCCTGGTCAAGTAAAATGCCAAAGTATTGAAGCAGCGGCGAAGTCTGACCAGGTTGAGTTGGTACTTGCTGGAATCTTTGAATTGTTTGTGGTGTGCGGAGTATGCCTCTTGGAGCCATCGCTGCCACCTATTGAAAATTAAAAAGTCTAACTATTCGCTTTTTTTACAGCAAGTCAAAATATTTTGTAGTAACAGGTCAACCTCTATAATACCAGTGTATTATTGGGTGCATGTGCTGCTTAAACACTCATAAAACAATATAGAAATTATTATCTCTTCATTCATAACTTTTTAATATGCTGTTTGAATAATACAACATTTTCTTTACATTGTCAATGTCATTACTTATTAGTTTGTTACTTTTTAGTGACACTATAGAATGATATACAGTGTGTTATTTTTTTTGAATTCAACCAGTATATTAAAATCCCCGATAGTCGCCGGTTTCAGTGATAGAAATTTGTGGAATGCTTGTATTAATAAGTTTTTCTATACTTATGTACGATTTCTGTCGTTGACATCGTAAGACGGCGACAGGCTCACCAGGTACGGTAGGACAAAATTTGCCGCACATCCATCTGGCCTAGCATTGAGAAATGCGTGAAGATGCGAGAACAAAGATCAAGCTGATGTGCTCATCAAAAATTAGACTGAATTCTTGAAGTTTTCAACTTTCTTCCAGTCTTTATTGTTGTTTACAGAATTAATTAAAATAATTATACGTTTGCAAACCGTCTTATAAATATTTATAAGTATATACTTTATAGATAAGAAATAACAATAGCTGTGAATTCACCTTAGCTGCCTCGCTGTACTGTCCGTTGGTGAATAGCATGTTAAACTTGCGTACAAACAGCTCTTCAGCACCGGCGAGGTTGTTCCTCACTGCCAGGCGCAGTGCTAGTTCAGGGTTTTGCAGCACAGTGTTTATGTATGGCACTATGGAATCCTCTTCCACTGTTACTGATAATACTTGTCCCTTGCGGTTTACACCTATTTAAAAAATACATGTTTTACATCCAATTAAAGTACAACAATAAACATATAAACAACAATAAATGCTGCTAAAAGACAGTTAATTATTGTCTAAAATTAGATTTATTAATCAGCTGTGTGGATGGGTGATCGGAATTCGAGTAAAGAAACCAGAGTTTGATCACCAGGTGTTGGGCTTGTACCAATGGGTTTTTTCAAAAACTTATGTACGATTTATATGGTTGGGTAGGTCATAAAGACGGCGACGGGCTCACCACCTGACACGTTGTCTCAAAAAATGTCTTCGGTAGAAAGTGGTGGGTCGAATTATCTAGACCTCTGTCTACCCATGTATTGCGTAAGACGTGAAGATATGTTTTTGTAGATTTACTTATTATAATTTTGTATTTTAGCGGTCTTACAGCGGGGTGTAACTTTTTTGTATTTAAGAAAACCAACTGAGAAATTAGTAGAGAACGCTCACCAATTATCCCTCCAGTAGATTCGTGAGGGGCAGTGACGAAAATCGTATCCGAAGAAATCCGATTCATGTAGATACATGTTCCGGTTTCAATGTCGTACATATGGATGTAGCCGTACTTGGTGATGAGGTAAATGACGTCGTACTTCGGTGACACTTGCATAGCGACTGGAAAGTCGTTCTGCGCTTCCGGTGGGAAGAACACGTCGACGGCTTTTTTAGGGAACGGCTGGTTGCCCGCAGGTGTTTGGCCAACCTCTGTCAAAATTTATACATACATTTAAGACATTATGTATAAGGTTATATTTAAAGTCTTTTATATTGTATTTTTTTTTTTGCTTCTTTTTGCTTTATTTTAATTTTTGTTTTATAATTATATAGAAGGTTTAGGCTTTTTACTTTTTATCGAAGGACTAGACTACACGTATCAGCTACGTTCGTAACGCCAATGAATTGGTTTCTTGGCTGAAAATCAGCACTGTGTGAGGCCATATTCACACAGCACATGCTAAGCCAACCTTCTTTTCGGCACAATGCGACCTTTGTATATTTTAAACTTAATATGTACTTATACTTTCATATGTTTGCTTGTGCTGAAAAATGTTTTTTCTATTCTATTCTACATATGTTGAAAGAATACTAAGATAATTATATTTTATATTATGAAGTGCCAAAACCTTAATTAACTATTTGTACATAGACATACCGATAATATGCAGTTTGCCGCCTTGTGCAGTCCTCACGGCGAAACAGAAAAGAGTTGATGGTTCTGCGTTGCCCTCGGCCTTAAATGTGGCGAAAGATGCCGCGTGGCCCTCGATTGGCTGTGAGCATTTGCGCTCTACAGAATAGAGCTGCATTGCGCCCACCACGCGGTTTTGTTGCGCCGAAATTCCTACAGAAGAAAAAGAAAATGTGAGCTCTGACTAATTCACGCAATAAAGGTGACTATGCATTACAAAAAGTATAACTTCGTTAAGTGACTTCATTACGAATATAATATCCTATCCAACCTACCAACAAGCAATAGCCACTGTTGCTTTGGATCAGTCCTATAATTGATGATTTGGCAATCAGCGAGCGACGAATGCCTGTCGAACATTTTGACGGGAGTTGAATCGCCCTCCATAGACCAGTGGTACACTGATACTCTGGTGACAAGCGCCAGGGTGTTCAGCGATATCCACTTCCAGAAAACGATGTCTTCGGTCATCGTGTGCGCCTTCATTTTGGATTTCATCTCAATGTTAAATATCTGAAGTGTTTTTTGAGCTGTAAGAAAAAAGCAAATTTCAGTAACTTATTCTTAATGACGATTTTATTTATTCTTAAAGACGACCTCCGTGGTCGAGTGGTGTATACACCTGTTTTCTAGGTGTCGCCAGCTCTGAGGCCCTGGGTTCGATTCCCGGTCGGCTCAAGGTAGAAAACACTTTTTCTACATTTTCTCGAGTCTGGGTGTTTGTGATACCTTCGTTGTTTCTGATTCCATAACACAAGTGCTTAAGCTGCTTACTTGGAGATCAGTGCTATGTATGAGATTTTGTCCCTATCTATGTATGTAAAATAGAAATAGTACTCGACTGCAAGATATAACCTGATGCCATAAACAGGTTATGTTATCATCACCACGAGGAGTAAATTGGCGTCTGCGATGAAGACTTCTCGCATCTCAGTCCCAGCTGCCCGCCATAGGGCTAATTAATTTTTTATTTGGCGATAACCTAGATGCTTGTCGCCCTAAACATTGAGATTATTTTCCTTAATCACCCATTTAAGACACCCGTCAGACATCCCAATTATCTATATTCAGTCGCAACTAAAATACTATATTGTAGACAAAATACCAATAACCAGAAAGCTTGATTATTTTCGAATTACTTGAGGTTACTGCAAGTAATAAAACAGACAGCATAATTTATACATATTTTTTATATATCACATTTTTATATATTTATAAAAATATTTATTAAAACAACATGCTTTATTTAAAAGTAAATTTAAGTGCGAGAGTAAATAAAAGATTATCAGATTTGAGATATGGTATATCAGATTTGACAAGCCACATATCCTCGCGAAAGAACACCAATTCCTACCCAGGATGATCCGTGAGGCTATTGAAATTAAAAAAAACATCCCATCATCTTGATATTCAGTCATAAATAAAATTCAGTCCAAGACCAAGTATACCACTGCAAGACCTCAAGATACAGTGAGCACGTTCTGCGTAAATCCAAAATTTATAAATAAAGTTGACGGTAGCCGAAGGTAGCAATGAGAGCGGGACATTCAAGACCTCAGTCCCCCTGACCACGGATGCTGTAGAGCATCCGAAACGTCGGGAAGTAAAAATAGTTTGTTAAAAACTAATTCAAAAACGCGATAAAATCAGAAAATCGTTTTATTTAAGATGTGTAGGATTCGCGTAAATACAAGAAATCATTAAATAAAAGATTGTTTTAATTAAAGCCATACAATTTGGGAACGTGATTTGCGCGGGTCGACCCAGTTCCTTTGGAGCTCAAATATTGTAGATTGCATGGATAAGTAGCTATAAAGTAGCGCTCTTTCCTTTGAGACTTACGCCATACATATTTGGAGTATCTTTTTCCGTGGTATGTTTCGTAGTTATTCCGACTACGGAAAATCTGTCGTTTACATAACATTCTTTTTTTTATTATTTTATTCGTTAACTTTTAGTCATAGTGATTTATATAATTGTCAAATAAATAACGTATCTTCACACAATTCCTAAAACTGGAGAAGATCAAATCTTGAAAAAGTAAGTCCTTTCGACCCACCACCTTCGAAGATATTCTTTTGATCCAACGTGACAAGTGGTGAGCCCGTCGCCGTTGATATTAACAAATAAAGTATGTAAATGTATTCCATATTTATTAAATTTATACTTTCAATACTATCCCAAGATTGCTATAAAGCTAGATCCTAAAGCATCTGAAACAATCGACTTCCTGCAATGTGCGACAACTAACTTTCAGCTTTCCACTAATCGATTGTACATTCGATGCAGTATATAATTTGAGTGTATATTAACCTTTTTAATTTCTATATTTTATAAGGCCCTGTAAACACCGTGTAAGGGGCGTGTGGTATTATCATACACGCTGTAATCTGTATCGATAGTGGTTTGAAACTTTTATCATATCTAATTTATGGATACGCAACAATAGTTTTCTAAAGCTGAAGCGTAATTATAATTTTTGGGGATAAATACATAAAAAAAATCCTCACACCATTCCCAACACTGGGGTAGACAGAGGTCTAGGCAATTAAGTTCTTTCGACCCACCTTTCAGTCACTAATTTTTTGGGTAACGTGACAGGTGTTGAGCTGTAGCAGTCGTTATTCCCTAGACAACGATATAAATCGTATATATGCTTTTTAAAAAACCCTTACAATATTATCGCCGACCCTTTTGGTACACTAATGTAAAAAAGCAGATATGAAAAAAAATGCTGGGTTAAGTTTCTATAATACCGCCTTACGCCGCCAACCATTTTTTTTTTAAATCAATCAGTAAAAGTAATCAGTTCATCTTTTCACACATAGCAACTAAACAACAAAAAGTATGTTAGAAATCATCAATTCATCTTAGCATTGTGTGATTCGATCAACTGTCAGAGCTTTACGTAACCATGAATGTCCAAAGAGAAATCTAAATTAATAAATATTCAATAGTCAATTACTACTATTAGAAAGAAATGCAAAATTAAATACAACGTAGAAAGTATTAATTTCACTAAAACATGCATATCTTTATGCATATTGCACGTCGAAATTATTAATTTCGCATCGGCTGTCGTGGGTCATGGGTACGCGAAGTTCTTCTACGTTTCGGGACAATCCTGAAGTGGATTTAAAAATAAAATGTAGGATATGTAAAATTTGTTAGCATTTAGGTGGCCCATTCTGTAGTGACTCTGCCCTTCAAACTAAGGGTTCGTATTCCGCTAGAGAGAAATATTTTGTGAATGTTTGTACTCGAGTCATATAGCTGAGTCGAGTCAAGTTGTCTCAAATGGTCGTCGGTGAAAGGTGAATCGAAAGGACTTAATTGTCTCTGTCTATCCGTGTATAAATAAAATGCGTGAAGATATTCAGTTATAGATATTTAATAGAAATATCACATAAAACCTTTCGCTACTTTACATAAGCTGTTTGCGTCGACTTAATAATGTTTATTTCTGATATGAGTTCTCCACACTCATAATTAATGACATGTCTTTATAATTAACAATATCTTACTCAGTAAAAACATTACTGCGAATATAAATAGAATAATGTTATTATTTTGATACATAAAATATTTACACCGATACATAACACAGATAATAGCACTTAAAACCCCAGTGAGCATAATAAAGAGTTCTGGCTTTATTGCATACGCAATGCATTATAAATAATAATTTATAAAACGACTATGTAAAGAAAGTAGTCATAATAAATCTTCAATTAACATGATAATTACTAGATTCAGTAATCATTCGACAATGTTTTTTTTTTCTTATAGAGAGAAAGGATCGTTTAGTTTACAAATGTCTTAGTAATATTTTTTTACATTTAATTGCTTTAAATATAATGAAACAGTCACTTGATCGATACTCGACTGAATATATTTAAAATGGGACCTTTAATTCTTACAAAAACATTTTAGGTCAAGAGGAAAAAGCTTTTTATCCGCCGTGGCTCTAATAACTTTTACTAGAGAAATAACTCCCTAAATTATAAGAAAAAAAAAAAAACATCACGCAATTTCCAATACAGGGAGACAAGGCTCTTGTCCAGACAATGAAGTCCCTTCGACCCACCGTCCGCCGAAGATATTTTCGGGACAACGTGACAGGTGGTAAGCCTGTCGGCGTCTTTATGTACAAGCCAACGATGTAATTCGTACATATGTTTTTGAAAAACCCATTCGTACGAGCCACCTGGGGATAGAATTTGGGTCTCTCGACTCGAAATTCCGACCACCCAACCACTCGGCTATCGTGACTTTAATTATGAAGAAAATTATAATAAATATAATAATACCCAAAATCAATTCATGGATTTGAATTTGAGCCTCCACTAGTATCCGGTTATGTTTTAATGTACCAATATAACAAATAAGAAACATACGGAATAACTTTCACACTGGTATAATATTTTCCCGCTATTCCCAATACAGGGGTAGACAGAGGTCTACTCCTGTATATACATATATATATATATATATATATATATATATATATATATATATATATATATATATATATATATATATATATATATATATATATATATATATATATATATATATATATATAAATAATACATATAATATTCCCAAAGTAGACAGAGGTCTAGGACAATTAAGTCCTTTCAACCCACCTTCCACCGAAGACATTTGAAAGGCGGTGAGCCAGTCGCCGTCTGTGTGCCCAGCCCAACGATTTAATTCGTATTTAAGTTTTTCTTTTTTAAAACCCATTGGTACGAGCCCTGGGGATCGAACTCGGGTCTCCTGACTCCAATTACGATAACCCGGCTATCGTGGCTTTAACGTTACGTTTTTTGTTCGAGCTATGGTATATTTTTCCATCGGGTCAACGGATTTATAGTTTTACGAGTAAAAACAGAATCGTGCCTTTATCGCAAGCTTTCTAAAAGCATTACCTATATACATACATTTTACCTTCACGCATATTCCCAAAACTGGTGTAGACAGCGGTTTAGATAATAAAGTATTTTCGATCATCTTTCACCGAAGCTTATTTGGAACAACATGATGGTGAACCGTACAATATTCTTACATAGGTATATAAATATTCAGATATACATATAAAAAAGACTCAAATAAAAATATTCATATACATTAACGTAACGCGCACCCCTTAGCTTCTAAGGCACGGTAACTATCAATTAGGCTATCGGATCGTCTACATAGCATAATAACGGTCAGTGAAAGTCCACTGGGGTCTATCCCGAGGAGGAGGATTCAGTCAGACACACCTCGCTAGGTGTCTTAGATGCAGAAGCCGACACCGGCCTGGTTCATTCCATCTGATAATTATCGAGGTAGTAACCAATGATTTTATTAAGACCATATTATACATACAGGGGTAGACAGAGGTATACTCCTGAATATATATATATATATATATATATATATATATATATATATATATATATATATATATATATATATATATATATATATATAATTTGCACGACGATAATGACATAATATGAAGAAAAAGACAACTTATTAATTTTATAATGCCGAAAGTTTGGATGTTTCAATGTTTTACTAAATCATGCCAACAATCATGTTCAGCCAGCTAATTGAAATGAAATTTGGCTCATGGTTTGTTTATTACCTACATATAAGATAATTTTAACTAGGAAAAATCATGTTGGAGAGAACATGATTTTGATTAATGGGTTATTACTTATGGAATTTCATACAATGCGAGGAGAAAGTCGCGGGCAAAGTTTAGTATTTAATAAAAATTAGAAGTCAAAATGTCTACATGAATTAATAGCGCAAACTTTTGCTACATAATAACTATCAAAAAATTGTTGAAACGATTACTCAGAGGCGCAACTAAGCAATGTCCATCAAGCGCCTAATTACTTAACCAATCCCATAACTTTTTTTTTCATGCTAAAAGCATAAACCTTAATTGTCTTGTAACCAACAATTGGTCATAGGTTATTCCATATTAAAATTTTAAAAAAAGGTAATCTGCCTAATCATTACTAACGAGGTTTAAGTATGTATCTAAAGAAGAACCACTAAGTTAAATGAGCTACAATTGGAATGTCTGCGACATCCACCGCACTCCCCGGACCTTGCTCTAATAGATTACCATTTTTTCCGGAATTTGGACAACTTCTTGCAAGAAAAAACATTCAACTCCGATGCGGTAGTCCAAACCGCCTTCAAAGAGTATATTGATTCCCGCCCCCACGGTTTTTTTTAGTAAAAGGATCAATGAACTACCTATGAGATGGCAAAAAAGCATAGATAACAACGGTGCATACTTTGATGTAATTAAATATATTTTACAAAAAAAAATACTTTATATTCCTTCCATACAAAACGACAATTTCATATGTAAGGACCCAATATTATTACTGGCTGACCTGCGCAACTTAATTTGCACTACATTTATGAAATTAATAAAACCTATGTTACGAGTATGTCTTTATAGTTTTATAAAATTAAAAAAAATTAACCATATACATTTTTTATTTTGCACCATTGTTTGTTTATTGATTACATCACGTAAAACCATCTCGGAACTCCGAATACACATGCGAGGATGAGTCATCGCCGCATACGTCTTTTTATTCTTGACCCAAAACAAAGGCTAACTACGGAAACAGATATAAAACACGGACAATGAATAAGCGTTTTCATACTCTTTTCCCATTTCGAAATACTTTTTTGCAATTTTTATGAAACTAGCTGATTATACTTTCAAAATCTGGTCATGCTTAATAACAGATATGATTCGGGAGTTATTACGGACTTTTTAATATTTCCGGAATCTGCATAGTTTATATGACGTTTCCGGTCCCGTATCTTTTCCAAAAACCTCCTGAACATCCACGCTCTGTTGATTGCTGCCATAATTATTTTGCCGCAGAGGAATTTAAATTTTATTTTGCTATTATTTCTAATAATTTCGTATGTTAGCGTAACACACGACCTGTCCTTATTTTACTTATTATTATTTTATGACTTTTCTCCTTTTACGTAATAAATGCGGATTTCCATTTGGCACGTATAGCGTATAAAAATGACCTAGAATCTACTTCTCGCATCTCAAAGTGGAACGTTAGTGACGACGGTCGTCCTGGTTCTCGTCTGGAATCGTTTTGTAGTGTTCCGCCCACCCCCTGTCTGACAACATATTTTTACAACAACCATAATTGAACCGTACAATTATGTTTGAATACTGTAATAGAATATGATATACGGAAATTACAAGTTCCATAGCTATAGAGCATTTGATAAATATAAATAGTCTGAAGAAAATGATATGACTAATCAAAAGTAAGTGACAGACTGCCAAATATTGTTTTTAATGAGATTTGTCCAAAAATAATTCTGTTAATAAACCAAAATCAAAAATACTAGTAAGCACTGAAGTATCTAAGGTACAAGGTATCAGTACTACAACAGTCAATTTGCTTAGTTAGATTATGGCTAGTACTCTGTATGGAACTCATAATCACAAATTCTAATTACATAATAAATATATATGTTGGTAAAAATCGAGATGGACAATAATTTTGAGATTATTTTCCTATAAAACATGGATATTAAATGCAAAAACATTTAGAAATACCTCCAGTATTTTTTGGAACAGATAAAATTTTAACATCTAAAAAAATTTTGATAGGCTTTTACAAAATATATGAAACTGGAATATCCCTCTGGCCTGGCCCTTATTCACATTCCTAACAATTAATATCAGGTGTGCTGATCATGTGGCCAATGACTCACTACACTACTATTATAAAACTTCACTCTAATACGTTATTTACAATTAATTACTACTTTGTACCTACCTTGATTGATATACATGTAAATATCTGTATGATTTGTTTACTGGATGTGTTCATCGATTAGTATAATGAGTAATAAAGAAAAAAAAGACGAAGCAATTTTGAAAGATTTTTCGCTAAATATTTGAGGTATAAAAATGTTATTAGGTAAATATTTATTTTCCTAGTAAAAACTACTTCAACTTTAAACATGACACCAAAATTAATAATACCCAACAACTGCCATAGCTAAAATTGAAGTATTATGCTATATACAGATTATATGCAATTGAATCAAAGTAAAGGTAATATATGAGGTAAATAAGATTTAAAAAAAAATAGTTTATGGATATTAGTATATATAAAAAATATATAAAATATATCTTCACGCAATTCCCAATACAGGGGTAGACAGAGGTCGAGTCTAGACAATTAAGTCCCTTTGACCCACCTTCCACCGAAGATATTTTCGGGACAACGTGACAGGTGGTGAGCCCGTCGCCGTCTTTATGTCCAAGCCAATGATATTCATACATAAGTTTTTGAAAACCCATTGGTACGAGCCTACCAACTGGGGATCGAACACGGGTCTATTGACTTGAAATTCCGACCACCCAACAACTCGGCTATCGTGACTTTTTTTTTATTATGGATATTAGTGTCATTAAATATTTTATATTCCAAAGTTTTAGAAGTTTTGTAACTACCTGAAAGGGAAATTTAAAGCAATTTAGGAAAAATAGAAGCAGTTTGTATGCTAAAATGACTACTTTTTACTCTTTAATTTAATTACTATTATGTTTATTTTTCCACTAATAATAATGGCTAACAAAACAAAAAAATTAGCAGGTCATATTGAATAGGCTTAGAAATATAAAAGGTTTGAAAGTAAAAGGAACACTTTCCTTTATGTAATAAAGGAAAGTGTACTTCCTTTATGAAATTTCTTAACTTCTAATGGCTCTGTACTTAAATTATTGATCTCTTCTCATCTCCCATTGCCAAGTGCCATTAGAGGTGACATAATTATGGAAGGAGGTGTATTTTATAATATTTTTTGATAAACCTCAATAATAAATCTTGTTTCTGTGTACATCCTTTTTTTACTCAACTTGTGGGTATTTTTTGATGGAAGGAAATTTTGATAAAGAAAGTTTAAGAACCAATTTTTTCAAACAACTACAATTAATATAAGCCAAGGTAAGATTTTCCAGAGATTTCACAATTGGTTGGTGGTAAGAGATAAAAACATATATTATCTACATAGATAATCATACATGACATGACTCAAATATATAAATGAATGAAAAACAAAAAACTTTTAATAGATTTTTTAGTTTTTTTTTTTAAATTCACAACTGAGGGCTAGATGGCCTCATTAAATCCATAGGAAGTGTTATTTATGAACAAAACATTCTACTGTAATTGAAAGATAAAGTAAAATGTTATGAAATAAATTTTATTAAATTATAATCAGATCTAGCTATTATGGATGCTTTCACAAGTCTTTCTTAGTTGTCTACAATACCTGAGTGTATCGGCTAAACTATGTAACATTAAAGAAAGTATCTAACCTTCAACTCCAGCCTTTCCTTTCAGGGCAATAACTTTGCTTGCAGGGTTCATTATAGCAGAATCAGCACTGATTGGCCTCCGGATGGGATTAGTGGGGTCTGCCATATCAATGATGACCACTTCAGAAGTTTCACCAACCTTCTCTCTGACACAGATAAACTTGTCAGACTCCATGGTGAGAGTATTGAATGATATTGAAGCTGGATTTATTCCAACATTTGTGAGCTGAAATTAAAGTTATCATGTAAATAACTGATGCACTATGACATTAATAATTAGTTGTTATATAGTTTCCAATCAATAATTAAGTCAGACAATACACATTCCAATATCCTTGCCTCTCTCTATCAGTAAACCCTAGTTTTTTGATTAGTCAACATTAATACATAGTTTCTATCCCTTTGTCTATATATAAAGGATCATATACATATAATCTTCTCTGATTATCACAGATGATTATGCAATTTGTGGGTTTACATCTATTGTCTTTGATATTTGAAGGTGTGGTTTGCATATTTACCATTTTACATTACATTTATAGTTAGGATATAGGATGTATATCCTACACTGCACTTTGCAACTGCTTACTAAGAGACGAGCCTTGTTTAAAAGCAATACTGTGCTAACTTAGGTCATAATTTAAAATGAAAAGAATAGTATATAGTGAAAAATAGGATGTTAATTTCAATATATAAAGATATTTCTTAGCAATAATAAATAAAAACATTTTAGGTATTTGGAGAACATAGATTTATAACATTATAATCTTCTAATATATACAGCTGTTTAGTATATCTTGTCATAAAATAAACTTTATGCAGAGAAACATAAACCATAAGTTTGTTACCTCTTTTTCTTAAAGAAATAAAGAAATAAAACTGTTTATATATATGTTTTATATCTGCTATGGAGTAACTTTAAATGATCATTGTAAATAGTTAAAGTAGTATTTGAAAATCAATGAATTTCATTATAAGTAATTATTTCAATAATAAGTCACGATAGCCGAGTTGTTGGGTGGTTGGAATGTCGAGTCGAGAGACCCGAGTTCGATCCCCAGGTGGCAGTACCAATGAGTTTTTCAAAACTTATGTACGAATTTCATCATTGACTTGGACACTGAGACGGCGACGGGCTCACCACCTGTCACGTTGTAGCGAAAATATCTTCGGTGGAAGGTGGGTCAAAGGGACTTAATTGTCTAGACTTGACCTCTGTCTACCCCTGTATTGGGAATTGCATGAAGATATTTATATTTATTTTATTATTTAATGAATTTATCTTGTTTGATTCCTATAGGACAAGAAGAAAATTCCATCCATTATGTTTTGTATTCATATAATAATTTCCTTCTTATTTAATAACATTCAAATAATTTCCTTCTTATTTAATTGTATAAATATTTTCCCCGATTCTATATAAAACGAGAAATAGTTCATATTAAAAATTCAATAACTTAATTAACTGATCCCAAGGTTGACATACATTATTTATTATGAGTCGTTTTTGATTTATTCCACTGAAGAAAAATAAAACAACTCGTCATTCATTGTCTTTTTACGCGCTAACCAAAATCATATGATTTAGTAAGAATACGAAAACGATCAATACCGGTACTCAAAAATGGGCAGAGTTGGGGGTGGATTCTGTCACTCCGACAATTGCGCAATGTCATTTTTACTATCACACACTCTTTATAGAAAACATAGCAATTAGCGTTAGGCTTACAAAGAATGATTCAAGTGAAATATTTTCCACAGCACTGCGACAACTGTCGATAAAACCATTTTCCGCCGATGGGTGTACTCACCTGTAAATGCTCTTGAAACCGTATCGGCAACACTTGTGCCATGATTGCAAATTTATTTGGTATAACTGAATCAAACCAAATTTACAGCGACCCTTAGATATCGCAGATCCTGCAAAATTAACACAAAATTCAGTTCACTGCTGTCTCATCCGTTCGGAAAACACCTTTGACAATCAACTCAACATGGCGTTCATTCATGTTTGAAAGAAATTGACAACGACCGGATAATGATATAACAATTATTTCCATTTAAAATTCTAAAAGCTTTACGTACTCACTAAGTATATTAGATACTACATGAAGACAAACTAATAGATTATTACTTTTTCTATTTGTAACATAAAATGATGACTATTCCACCCACAACTGCCACATATACAAATGAAAATGAATGAAAGTGGAGAAAGAAATGAAATAAACGATCAATCGACGATAATAGGACAGACAGAGATAAAAAATCAGCTATATTGCCAGCGTCAACATTCCAAATAATACCCAAAAAATAAATAAGCTCTAATACAATATTTAGATGCATACCTGAACGTTGTTATGCTATCAAACATTATAAAAACTGGTTTTGTATTGCTAAGATATCTATATACTTATAAATGCGCCAGCCGTCTTATTTCTCCAAACAGGCAGGATGCCGAAATCAATTTAGCTATTAACTTTGGTTAATCAAACTAGTATTTATTTATTTTTTATTGTTTACAACTCCCTCTCCAAACTCGCGGAAACGTAACACTAATGAAATATTCCTGAAGTTGCAGGTTGAATTAGATTTCTGTAGAAATTTAGGTGACCTCTTCAAGCGATTTTCAAGAACCGTACAGAGCTGCACTTACATTATTTGAGTATTACAATAGAACTACTATCTAATTATACATTACAATTTTTTTAAGCGCCATAACAATATTTCTCCAAGCCTTGGGTTGACTGTCAAAGAATACGAAAAGAAATAAAGTCCGCCTTTTGCATCAACTTTATTTTAAGGTTTACAATAAACTTTAACAGTCGTAGAGCCACGCATCACCTTTTGTTGTTGCATGAATGGGCCGGCTCGACCGGGGAAGTACCACGACCTCACAGAATACCGGCGTAAAGTAGAAGTCACAAACTTCTGCGTTTCGTCTGGTGAGTGCAGGAAACCGGTGCCCCCCCCCTCCTCCAATTCTGGGGGAGGGGGGCACTCTAAGGGAGGCAACGCATCTGCTAAGCCTCTGGTATTGATGGTGTTCATGGGCGGCGGTAATCACTTACCATCACGTGAGCCACCTGCTCGTTTGCCTCCCTCTTCTATAAAAAAAAAGTACAAATAAACAATGTTGTATTAATGGCCACCCTCTAGGTTCCTATGTATGGTAATAATGTCTACCACATAATGACATATACATACCTCGTATATTATTAAATTCTATAGAGTATTTTATTTACTTTCTGTAGATATATGATACGTACCATAAACATTACATACAAAAAATATTTGGGAAAAGTAAGGCTATTGCAATACTATTCACGGGTGGCGAATCGACTATAATAATAGTCCTAAAAGTTTCCTTTCACCAAACCTCACCTATTTTACTTAAAGGTGTAGGCAAGGAGGCAAGGCAAAGGCAAGAAGTGTGGAAAACTGTTACAGGGCGTAGTAATCAATAAATCTGATTATAGTGTCAATGTGAAAATATGTTCAATTAATCTTTATCGACTTTTCTATATGGTCGTACACGGGGCTCATTACATACATTTATACCTTTACGTGTCCTCGTGGCGCAAAAGTATATAGGTTGCCTTTCTTCCCGTAGGATGCTTGAAGCTTTGAAAATGCAGTTAGCTAGCACAGACTGTTTATGGTCTAAGGCTGAAATAAACAATCTATTTGCCAAGTGTGGCGATTGTTCTTAACCGTCCCGTACTGGAGAGGCTTATGCACCGCAGTGGACTTTTACAGGTCGTTATGATCATGATTACGATACATACATAAATGTATAATAACTCTTTTATCTTCACGCATTTTCCCTTACCGAGGTAGGCAGAGATTCAGAAAATGATGTCCTTTAGACCCACGTTTAACCGCAGAGTACAGAGAGGCTCACGTAAGTGATTACCGCCGCCCATGAACACCAGCAATACCAGGGGCATAGCAGATGCGATGCCGGCCTTAGAGTGCCCCCCACCCAGAACTGGGGGAGGGGGGTGTGTGGGCCTCCGGTACCTGCACTCACCAGACGAAACGCAGCAGCTTGTTAGACTTCTACTTCACGCCGGTATTCTGTGAGGTCGTGGTACTTCCCCGGTCCAGTCGGCCCATTCATGCAACAACAAAAGCTGATGTGTGGCTCTACCGCTGTTAAATTGGGACAACGAAACAGTGGTCAGTCTATTACCGTCTTAGTATCAATGCTAACGTTAGAATACTATAACCTGTTTCATTAGATCAAGTCATATAAACATCAATGATTCGAGTACAAATATTTATAAACATCACTTTGATACTTGCCCCGACCGGGATTCGAACACGCAACCCATAGTTTCGAAGATTTCACTACTAACTTACCTGTAGATTAACAATTAAATAATATGTAAATAATTTCACCAACTGATTTGATGAGTCACATGCGATAGCGTCTCAAGGGCATGCAGCGGTTACAGTATGTATAATGCAGGAACGGCATCATTGATGGGCGATAAAAGTAGGTAAAGTTCACAGTAGGTTTACCATGATCGAAAAATTGAAATAATGCGTACTTGTGATCGCAGCACCAATTATCCAGCACCAAATAAACTGAACTGATTTAAAAAAGAAAATATCTCGTATTTATGAACTTAATTTGAATTTGGAATCCTACTAATATTAAAAATGGGAAAGTTTGTGAAAATGGATGGATTTTCATTAAACCTTGCTGCAAAAAGTTATTTCGGAATAGGTTGTATTTATAATATTAATTTATGTTTTCATGTGATTACTACGATTTTGACTGTTTCAGTGACGTATTGTATTGTATGTCACGGCATTATACTGAGTTTGCATTATAGTGAGTATGGGTATTTGTATTTCGTAATAAATATTATTTGTAAACTATGTATAATATATTAATTTTTTTTCCTAATAACTGTTTTTTTTAATATTTGTTTTGGTTATTATTTGAATTTCAAATAAGTGTCACAGCGTTATATTGGCGAATAAACCAACATTCTTCTTTCGTTCTTAATTTCTTTCTAAATCTTTCTTTCTATTGGAGTTTTATTCATAAAATAACAACAGATTAAATCTCTCTTTCTTAATATTGCATGAAAAGCCCTTCGTGAGTAAATTTTTTGGTAGATTACGTTTTGTGTTAAATACATATTGATAGAATCTCATGGAGGTTATAGTAAATCTGCCGATAGATTGACATATAATATATTATTATACAAGAAGGTGAGATATAATATATGTCAGTTTACCGGCAGATAGAGGAACAAAAAAGTCACGATAGCCGAGTGGTTTGGTGGTCGGAATTTCGAGCCAAGAGACCCGAGTTCGGACCCCAGGTGGCAGGTAAACCTATTGGTACGAGACCAATGGGTTTTTCAAAAACTTATGTATGAATTATATCGTTGGCTTGGACATAAAGACGGCGACGGGCTCACCACCTGTCACGATGTCTCGAAAATATCTTCGATGGAAGGTGGGTCGAAAGTACTTAATTGTATAGACTAGACCTCTGTATTGGGAATTGCGTGAAGATATTTATATTTATTTATTTTTTATAAATGAACATAGTAATTAGGGGAAAACGGTATAATGATTGGCACTGTAAGCTGACTTCTACTAGTTATTGGTCAATTCTCGTAAACAAAGTTGGTAATATTTTAAATATTTTGCCGTGTTCTAGTTTTAAATAAGCCTAAATAAAGTAACACATTGAGCTTAACAAAAACTTAAAAATCTAATTTAACTTATTTTTACGAAATGCTACAATCATTGGCACTCAAGCATAGTAAATGGCACATTAATTTATATATAATCATTGGCACTATTGGGAGGCTTATAAAGTAATACCCAGATCTTACTAGACTCCAGTTACTAGACTCCATAGAGTAAGAAACTCATTCAAGGGGTGGTACGCTTCTACAACAAAATCCCGGGAAAAGTATGGATGTAATGTATGTTACTTATATCGATAAATAAATGATTTGATTTGATTTACTAAATTCTATTTATTTGTTACCTACTAGATGATATATTATTTTTTATCTAATGGTCTTCTAATAATTTTAGTAAATCTTTATAAGAGGTTAACTTAGTGGATTTAGTTCTTTTTTTTTAAATATGGTTATGTATTTTTAGTAAAATCTTTTGTTTTCTTGACATTTTGTAGGTGAAGACCATTGTTTCGATTCATCCTGTTCCTCAAAGTATTGGTAATATATCTTTTTTTATTAATTCTTTGCTTTTAGTAAATTTTTTTTTTGACATTTCATGAAAACTTTTAAAAACATTGGTCGCGGATCGTATCTTTATTTTATAACCTATTTTCTGCATTAATTATAAATTTTTAGTTAAATCTTTCGTATTGTCTTGATATTTTGTGGTCAAGGGCTGCCGTGTTTGTCCGCCCTGTTCCGCAACTGCTTGGTTATCTATAGCTTTTTTTGCATTGGCAGGTTTTAATAAAACATTTGAGATTATTATTACCTTAGAGTTTTTTTGTTTTATTCATCTTTGGTCGTATATTTTAGCTTACTTCTTGTTTTGGCAGTAAGTTTGTTTCTTTACCTTGAATACGCTATTAAATTTTACTTTTTTTGTTCTTACCCCTTTTTCTAAAAATAAATAATTTTTTGTCATTTTTCTAGCTTCACATCTTCCCAATCTTTACTTGTTAACACAAGAGATCGGAGCTATGCACCAATTTTTTGCTTTATGATGAGAGTTTTAGGCAATGGCAAAAAGTCTTTAAATATTTTTAAGGTCGACTAGTTTATGGAATCCAAATGGTGCGTTTTCTTTCCGATGCTGGAAAATAATTTCATCAGTTTGTAAAGGTGATGGTTCTAATGAATCATTAATGAACGAAAGGAAATACGGAAGATTTGATACAGGATCAAGATGAGATTCAGTCGTCGTTATTAAGTCTTCACAAACTACTTCAGATTGTTTCGTTTCCATTTACAAATCGACGTTATTTTCCCAGTTTTGTATCAATTGATCTGAAGTTAATTGTTCTGGCTTAGAAAATGTTCTTTGGGTGGAAAATTTTGGTGTTATATGTTTAAAAAATTCGTGTAACTTATTTGCTTCTTCTGATTTGTCCCGAAAATACCTTAGGTGGAAGTGTGGTGTGGTGTGGTGGTGGTCAAAGGGATTTAATTGTCTAGACCTCGAGACCTCTGTCTGCCCCTGTATTGGAAATTACATAAAGATATTTATTTATTTTATTATTATTTATATTCATATGCAAGGGCACAATCCACAGGCCTCAAAACCATTTCTTAGCGTCGATTTCTTCAATTTCAGTATACGTGTTACCAATATAAGGGCCACATCTGTTTTTAATAAAGTTTTCGTCAAATTATTTGTGCGCCATTCAAGGACTGCTTTACGCCACATGACTCACAGAACATCGGCTATGAGTATTATGCATTTAAAAAATTACATTAATTTTTTGAAGTGCTGGATGAAAAGCTTTTTGTATACACTTATTAAAACGCTCTGCCTTCATCCATATATTATCTGGCAGGTCAATACCCCACTCTTTATGCACAGAATTTTGAATTTCTGGTCGCATTCTCTTTAGAGTAAATATAACCATAAGTGGTGTCGTTTCACCGTCTGCTTTAAAGAATCCAAAGTATATGACACATGACTGAGATGCAGGATTTTAATTCGGCATGAGTCACCTCGTACACGTTTCTTTCACCCACAGTGACTCTTGTATTTTAGAACATAATATAAAATTAGTCTCATCTCCGATAAATACTCTCGTCGGATTGCGCAGAATATCGAAAAGACATTTTTTTTTCAGATAATCTTCTATTTGTCTGAATGTGTTTCGAATTTGGCTTTCGTACACTATTGAACTTGCGGTAGTTACAGCTTTTGCTGTTTTAAAAACAGTTTGTACACTCCTTCTTCTGGAATGTTATCTATAAAACTGTTTGGTCTGGGATTTCTATTATTTCTATTCTATTTATAAGTGATTGGCACTTTTTATGTGATCCTCTATGTGCCGTGGAAATCCTTTTCTAGTATATTCGATAATCCATTTAACCATCCAGATAAACCTTGTTAATGTTTTCCTCTTGACTAGATAATACCGTCGACCTGGTCAATTTTCACAAAATCTTTAGAAAGACGGAACTGCAAAGTTGCACGTGGAATGTAACATTTTCGGGCGGCAGTTTTTTCCCATGCCATTATTAATAGCTTCCAAAACTTTATCCGAATGTCTTTTCGAATGTTTCCTACCACTCGAAACTTACGGTATTTATATCAATCTAAAATTAGAAATGTGTACGGTACAGTCGTTGAAATTAATAAAATGTATAGCAATTGGCAGTGCTTATAATTGGATTTTGAAAAAGAAAAATTTTATTACGAAAAGATAAAGTTTAAAATCAATACAAATTTTGTTTACCTAAGAATTTGACGGAGCACGTCCATTAGTCATAAAGTATAGTGGTTTGTATAAATGCCAATGATTGTATTATCAAACAAATTGTACTAATAATAAATAATAGTTAAAAAAAAAACTAAAAACACGCTTTTTATAGAAAACCAAAATAAAAAATATAAAATAAAATTTTAAATTATTAAAATTTTAATAAATTTAAATTAAAAATCGTGTTAAAAATTTCAATGAATATAAATAAATAGTGTGGATAAAAAAATATTTTATTTTAAAAAAACCGTGGGGTGCATGATGTCAATAGTTATAAGCGTGATTTTTTTTAGTTTATTTTTGAAAGCGTGATTTTTTTACTTTTTTAAAAATTATTTTTTATTTTGTCGAATTAAAATTCTCCTAATTCGAAAATTTGTCAATATAAGCTAATCGATAATCGGCTAAAGACAATTATTGCAAATTAAAATTAACATCACATCCTGTCTTATCGACTGTAGAGAAAAATTATAAAATATTAAAATTATTTTTCTTACATTAGGTAAGAAAAATATTATAGATTATACTACTATTATACGACTATAGATAAAAATTATATAAATTAACAAAGATCATATTTTGCAAATTGATCAATGGATCCCTTTTACAAATCTAAAATATCGTTAAATACGCTGAAATTATGCGAACGAATATGAATAGATAGAAACTTACTGAAAAATCAGATTTTTATTTCGAAATATAGCCAATATATAGTCACGTAAAACACAACAATCATTGGAGGAGAGCCAATATTAGTAATGTTTACACTATATACTCTATGATTGAGGACTGCATCACCAATAGATATGTAGCTTTAAAGAGTATATAAACATTTCGTTATTGTGGCTAAATGACACAGAGAATATAATCTCTACGTTATAAAGTGACATTGCATTGGCATTTGACATACAATATAAATAAATGACTTGTTATTTCACATAACGAACAAGACTTATTATCTTTCATCTTTGTTATTGCATAAATTCTTCGCGGAGTTTATCATTGATCGATAGTTTAAATTTAACTAGAAATCTATTTATTTAGTCAACCAAAATGGTAAATTTTCAAAGCATTATTTATATGCTTTTCAATTATCTATTTAAGTCTTGTTGTCCACCTAGGTAAATATACATGTATTTAGTTTCAGTTCGGATTTAACATGTTCCATGAAATTTCAAGACCCTTTAACATGACTTACCGTTGTTATTCTGTATCAATGTTACCTGGAAATGAAAGGCAGGATGTGGAAAGAGGAGGAAAAAGTAAGATTCCGTTTTATTAGTTTGTTTTTTTTTGTCATTTTATACTTTTCTATTATATGGAATTATATTTAAAGACACGTAAATGGGTAATTAATAACCCACTACTCTCATAATGTAACTATTTCATTAACTCGTCATAATACAACTATTTAATTATATTGTAAGAATTCAAGCTCTGCCCAATTATTTAAAAAAAAATCCCAGTACAGGGGTAGTCAGAGATTTAGATAATTAAGTCTTTTCGACCCATGGTACGATATAATGGCTAGTGAGCCCATCGCCATCTTTATGTCCAAGCCTACAATATTAGATTAGACAGCCTGGTTTCCACAACTCCATGACTGATCATGTCTTCTGCATACCAAGCCAATGATATAAAACATAAATAAATTTTTGAAATAACATTGGGTACAGAACTCATGTCTCTCAACAGAATTTGAATAACCCAACCACTCGGCTATAAGGATTTTTTGACAGAGAAAACACAAAGAAGCTTATTTAGATAATCTAATAGGTATGAGCTATAACTGATGATCACAAACTAAGTTGGTGTAATTACTTAATAATTCTATCGTAATAGTTTTAATCTTAAAATCAGTCTAACATAAATTACTTTTATTATTGTGCATTTTTATCAATAACTTTTTTTGCCTTAATGATTAAAACATTGTTATTATAAGTCATCGCCTAGGAGTTTATAAGCAAAGCATATCAGTTCAAATTCCCTTTAAGCTGCGGTAGCCTAGTGGTCAGGGAGCATACTTTATGTGCAAATGATACAGGTTTGACCCATGGGCTCGTAAAACCAAAATTGTAAAATATAAATTTATTTGCTGGATTCCCCATGGTTCAGGCAGTGTATGAAATCATAGCAATTATTCTGTCCATTTTAGATTTAATAAAACTATAATACTTTAAGGATATTTGTAGTTTATAAACATGTACTAGAGCAGAATCACAGAAGTTTTTTCTGTTCTTATGTCTCTGAAATAGTTGAAGGAAATCCATTGCCTTTGTAGGCATTAACAGGCTGCAACTTTATATATTTTTTCCAATTAGGATAAAATGATAATGATATATTTTAGCATGCAGTGTATTTTTGTGACTTATATTTTCTTTAAAGTAGGGTTGTATGATTTTCTTTTAGTTTTATGTTAGAATGTTACATTGTGCAGAGCACCTTCTAACATACTATATATGTATATCTTCATCCTGTAATGTTGCAGTTATTATGCCACCATCAGCTTTGGAGCTGCTAACAAGACTGAATATTGAGTATCCTATGATTTTCAAACTGACAAACAAGAAAACAAAAAGGATTACACACTGTGGTGTTTTAGAATTTGTTGCAGATGAAGGAAAGGTTTATTTGCCACATTGGGTTAGTATTATAATATTCATACATCTTGTAAGTGCTTTTTATTGTGTAGTATGTAAGTTACCTAAATGCAAGCTTCAGTGTCTAATGTAATTTTACGCTTGTTGTTATATTATATTATATATTCTCACGCACAGTATTGTTTATCCATCAAAATAAGCAATTGTAAATATTCTATGAGTTACGATAGCTGAGTGGTTGGGTGGTGGGAATTTCAAGTCAAGAGACCCGAGTTTGGTCCTCAAGTGGCTATACCAATGGGTTTTTCTAAAAACCTATGTACAAATTATATCGTTGGCTTGGACATAAAGGCGGCGACGGGCTCACCACCTGTCAAGTTGTCCCGAAAATATCTTCGGTGGAAGGTGGGTCGAAGGGACTGAAATGTCTAAACTAGACTTCTGTCTACCCCTGTATTGGGAATTGCGTGAAGATATTTTTTTTAAATATTCTAATTATTTATGTGTCACAATGTTTTAATTTGTATGATTTTCTCCTTAAAGTAAGTAATATTATGGAAATTATGACTGTGATAGAAAAGGCTTTTCTTATGACACCCAATGTGAGAAGCAAAGTGGTACATTCTTACACCATTATTCCTTTGACAAATGGCCTTACTTTTTGTATTTTTTTTTTTTATAGAAAAGGGAGGCAAACGAGCAGGCGGCTCACGTGATGGTAAGTGATTACCGCCGCCCATGAACACCCGCAATACCAGAGGCATAGCAGTTGCGTTGCCGGCCTTAGTGTGGGCTTCCGGTTACCTGCACTCACCAGACGAAACGCAGAAGCCTGTTAGACTGCTACTTCACGCCGGTATTCTGTGAGGCTGTGGTACTTCCCCGGTCGAGCCGGCCTATTCATGCAACAACAAAAACTGATGCGTGGCTCTACCACTGTATCTTATGTTGTTTAAAATTGTTAACAGATGATGGCAAATTTAGTTCTTGAAGAAGGTGCATTATTACAAGTTGAAAGTGTCTCACTGCCAGTAGCAACATTTTCAAAATTCCAGCCTTTATCTGAAGATTTCTTAGATATAACTAATCCTAAAGCAGGTAATCATCACCATAAAAACAAATTTAAAAATCGAGGAAATTACTTACAAGTTTGTATACAAATTATATACAAAAAAGATTAGTAATCAATCATAGGGAGTGCAGAAATACTGCAAATTTATCATATTACTTTCATACTTTAGATATCCTAGCGATGGACATAGGCTACTTTTTATCCTATTAAAGCTAAAATATCTGGATTTGATTCCACATGTCACCAAATATGTGATATGCTATATAAACATAACTCAAAAAGAAATCATGATAGAAGGTGCCTCAGGAATGAAATTCAATTATATCAAAATGAATATTTATTTCAGTACTTGAAAACTGCCTCAGGAATTTCTCCTGTTTGACAACAGGCGACGTAATTGCAATCAAATACAACTCAAAAGTCTATGAGTTGTGTGTATTAGAAACAAAACCAGGAAATGCTGTGATAATCATTGAATGTGATATGAATGTAAGTATGACTGTATCACAAGTTATATGTATAAGGAAACTTAAATATAAAAATTTATAACTGTAAAAAGTAAACACTCTTGTGTAATACTAAAATGAGCTGCCAGAGTCAATAGCAATGTTTATCTATATCTGACGACTGAGGTTTCTTTAGCTTTCTTCCTTTCCCAGGTTCCTTTCTTCGAAATTTCTTCGAAAGGTTCCTTTCCCAGATGGGTCAATGGAAAAAGCACTACATTTTCTCGGCTCTGGGTGTTTGTGGTACCTACATTGTTTCCGATTCAAAACACAATTGTTATAGCTAATTCTTTTAGGATCAGAGTAATTTATGTGATGTTGTCCCTATCTATATATGTATTTATCATTTATTTATTATAAACAGAAGTGAAATCACAACCATTGAATCTTCTTCAATTCAACGGCTTCATAATGACCAAGACATTATGAAGCCGTTGAATTGACAATTTTTATTTTGCGGTACAGGTTGAATTTGCCCCTCCTGTTGGTTACAAAGAAGAAGAACATATCCCAAAGAGCGCTGATGGCAGTTCAGGGGCAAGCATGGATGAGGATCCAGCTATAATGATACCAGAACCTAGTGGTTTCATAGCCTTCAGCGGAGAAGGAAACCGTTTAGATGGCAAAAAGAAAAAGCTCACAAGTGAGAGTGAGTCCGAATCACAGAATTCGCAAGCTAGACAGGTATCTATTTACTTTTGGATCCAAAAACATTTGTATAGCGTCAATATCTCAATGGTTTAGGGTGCGGTATGTTAAACACAAGATCCCAGGTCGGGCCCGCAATTTGACTATTGTTGTAAACCACTTAAGACACAAGGACACAAGTAATGTTATTTTCATTTGAAGATATTTACAATGAAATTATTAGTATGCCTATTGGGGATAAGAAACCAGCCGAGTGGTTGGGTGGTCGGATTTTCGAGTCAGAGACCCGAGTTCGATCCCCATGTAGCAGGCTCATACCAATGGGTTTTCAAAAACTTATGTCCGAATTACATCGTTGGCTGGGACATAAAGACGGCGACGGGCTCACCACTTGTCACGTTGTCCCGAAAATATCTTCCGTGGAAGGTGGGTCGAAGGGACTTAATTGTCTAGACTAGACCTCTGTCTACACCTGTACTGGGAATTGCGTGATGATATTTATTTATTTTATTTATAAACATTACGCCCTACACGACATTTTGTCGTTATGATGCATAGAACATTATCCAATAAACTTCCGTTTTCACATTCTCTGTCTCACAATAATTGTAACGTCATTTAATTTTATAGTTATGCATATTTAAAATTGTTTCAGTCATATGTTCGCGGAATTCCAGACTACGATTTTGTTATTGGAACTCTAAGATTTATAAGAAACTCAAGGCCACCCAGTGCAAAAGAGGAAGCTCCTGCAGAACCATTTCAAGCATTCAAAGGAGAAGGTTTCACACTGCGTACTGCAAAGTCTAAGAATTAAATATACGTTAATATGGTATAAAATATTCCAAACCCAAAGTTCTGCTTCTAACTTTTATAGTCAGGATTTTTTCAAATGGAATTAACTTTACTATTAAATTTTACATGTGAAATAACTTTCATTGTTAAATATATTTATTTATTCAAATAATCAGTTTAGAAATGCATCAGATATGAAAATAAAAAAAAAAGAGAAAGAATCTTTTGTAATAGTATAGTTAACAATTTTTTGAGTAACATTGAAGTATAAAGAAACATTTTTCGTTATTTATTGTTATTCTTTACAGCCCATCAAGAGTTCAACGCTTAACATAGGCCTCCCCCAAATTTTTCTCAAAAAACAGTCCACAGGCACCTGCATCCATCAACTTTTTTTGTCTACATGGGGAAATACTTAACGTATACCCACCCCGGGGGGCTCGCACCGACTAAAACCCCACGGTGTTCCGCCTTTGCCGCATCTAAGTGGGGCCACGGGAACGCTTTCGCACACAACCGCGACCCCCCAGCCCCTCCTCGGGAGAAAAACAATCTCTCCCTCTCCGACTAGGCTAGATGCGCCGGGACACCGACGCGTCTACCTCCTTGGCCTCCAAACCCACGTGGATGACGAACCCCCCCAGGTCCGCCACTCGGAGGCCAGAGGGCTCAGGAAGGCTGGTGCTTGACTGAGCACCAGCCCACCAGTCACCCGCGTCGGTTATGGACTTTGGCACCGCCGCAGATCACACTTCGGCCGCGGAGGGCAGGGAGAGCGTCGCCTCGTAATACCGACACTCCTCTCCCCCCGCGGCCCCACCCCAGCCGCATCAGCGGTGCGACCCACGCCAGAGTCGCGGTGGACAGGAAGCATGGCGAAACGCAATACCAAGACTCCTCTTCCACCTCGGCTGTGAAGGGCACGGAGAGCGGTGCGAAGGCAACGACGCAAACACCTCCTCCACAGCCCACCAACACGCATCCGAAGTGGGCTGCACGAGCCCACTTCGGATGCACATATATATACGGTATACTTATTATATACTATATTTATCAGTAATATTATATTTTATAATAGACTTAACAAATATAAATAAATAAATATCTTCACGCGATTCCCAATACAGGGGTAAACAGAGGTCTAGACAACTAAGTCCCTTTGACCCACCTTCCATCGAAGATATTTTCGGGACAACGTGACAGGTGGTGAGGCCGTCGCAGTCTTTATGCCCATGCAAAACTCATTGGTATAAGCCTGCCTCCTGGGGATCAAACTCAGTTCTCTGACTCGTAAATCGTGACTTCAATTTTATTTTATGATTATATGTTTTGTGAGTTCTTGCTTCAACCTCTCCCTGATGCATATATTATATGTTTTGAACAACCTACATCCATTGAATATGCATTTTTAACTGATAATTTCAACAGTTGGGATTAAATTATTGTTTTTATATGTTGTGCTTAATGAATAATATTACTTATCAGTAATGGATATTGATACACTGCTCAAATACAGGCATCACTTTGTGATATTTTTCATTTCATCTGCTGCCACAGTCGCCAGATTTAAAAATGATGAATTAAAAAAAAGCAGATTAATATATCAACTTTTAATTTCTCTACCTATTTTCCAGAAATATGATAGGAATAATTACCTTATATATAAAATTTTTGGATTAGAATTTTTTTTAACATATTACATTAGTAAAATGGATCTTTCAAGGGAGTAAGACTGCCTCATCAGATTACTCCTGCTGAAGGAGGGGGCTGAACACTCTCCCCAAATGTATCATTTGTGAATGTTACAGCCAAACTAATTTATTTTAAGAAAACCATTTAATTGATTCAGCAGGGTGATCCACTATGCCCTGCAACCAACCAATAATTTCTAAATTGAAATCTCAATGTTTGGAACCTTAGGAGGTAAAACTATTCAAAATTTTACAAACGTTGGCCTTGAATTTGATAACACTAATTATGAACATTTATTCCTGTTTACATAGAAACATAAGACTCAATTTGTTTGAAAATTTTAACATTATCTCTGGGTATTAATGTAACTGATGCAGATTCTGTTTACCTTCTTGGAGTGCCATATTTATGGACCGTATAAAACCTCTTTTGAAAATAAAATTAAACTAATTTTTAGAACATGTATTCATAACAGTATATTATGTTTACTATTTTCAAGTATTGAATTCTTGTTTTTCAATGTATGTATTTACGTCACTTGAGTCCAGAATGGAAATTTTCTAATTTTTTAAAACATACTGACCTAAGCTTCAAAATAACTTTAGAAAACATCCTAAATCTCCTAAAGAATAAAAAAGAGTAGTGCTGTATGATTATTGTAATTTTTTGGTAATAAGTATTGTAAATACAAACATAATTTGGTTTCTGTAAAGAAATTATTTTATATTGAACACACAAAAGTATATACCAATGCTGCACCATGTGTTGAAAGACAAGATTGAGGAAAAAGCCTTAAAAGTGGGAATGTGATGAATAATGAATCTTAGAATACTAGGTCAAAATGAGGCAGACTGATGAAATGCTGCATCATCTAAGGCTTGAGAAGTTTAAAACTTCAATCACCTACTTACTTCAAAAGTCTGGCATTTACAGCACTTATTGGAATATCCCTTCTTGCAGTGGACTTTAATAGCTTCTGATCTTTCTATATAGTAATAGTTTACAATTGTAAGCTGTAAATCATTCACTACAGAGAAAACAAAATACTAAACTAACCACCAATAATTTAGCTTCAGGTCTAAAATACTACTTTTTAACCAATTAGATTTTAAATTTAGCAAATTAGATTTATGACTGTCATTACAATCTATTCAATAATAATATTAAAATGAATTTACCAATTTAAAACACTATTTCTTCTTTTTGGAAAATTAATACCTTACAAATTCATACCAATTAATAATTATTCAATAATTACAGACAGATTATACAATGATGAGGAAAGATTTAAAAAAAATATCAATAGATATCTTAAACTAAGCCTTACATTATTACTTACATATTTGATGCATCTGACACTAAATTACTAATAAACATATGTGAAACAAAACTTTTCAATCTGTTATTAGTTCTATATTATTCAAAGATTGAACTCTGTAAATTGGATTTATTTTACATATTATCTTATAGTGGTAAATACATATTTTTTTATTACATGCATACTGCTAAGATGTTTATTACCAATTAAAATTAGTCAGTCACATTGTGTAAAAATGCAGGGATCATGTAAATTATTCTGCTAAGATTTTTCAATGTAAGAGTCATTGCTACTGATGTTAACACCTAAAATCTCTTCAAAAACTCTTCAGAACAAATTCTAGCACGCGCATTTACTGCAAGTTTCATTTCACTTATTTCCTTATCAATCTCTTCCATGAAATAAATCACAAAGTCAACCAATTTATGTTTATACATTTGTTCTGTATGAAAATTCGTAATCAGGAAACTAATATGATACCCATCCACCGGTTTCCGTCGAAGAACGATAAAGTTTTCCGCTCGCATCATCATAAATCGCATAAATTTTTTACACAGTATTTTTTCAATTTCATCAGCTTGTTTGATCATAATACTGATTCTTATAGAATTTATCGATGATTCAATTAATACTTTCTCATTCGCATTCCGTGAAATTATTACTGGATTCAACAATAGTTCTTCGCTTGTTCTTACCTCTACTTCAGGTTTATTGTATCTTTCAACTACTTGTGACGAAAAATGTTCTAAACACATAGCTGAAGTAAGTGTATGGCGAACAGCGGTTAAATAAGGCTTTAAAGTAGCCGACATTTTAGAAAACTACGAAATAAATCACCACACCTAAACTATTATCGGATTCGAAAAAATGACAAAATCAGTCATCAATCAAAATTCAGGCCAGTCAAGGTAGTCAGTGTTGCCAACATACAGTACATTAATACATATTGAAAGTTGTGAACTAGAATAAATCGTCTATCGTATCGTACAACTATCCAATATAAAATACCAAAATATATTTAATTAATACTGAAAATAAGTGTTTAATTTGATTGTCCAAAAATATTATTGACCTCTATATGTAGACGTAAGCCATATAATACACAGATCAATGACTGAAACTACTATTATTATACTGCAGAAAATCACCTCAAATTACCTCAGGGAAAA
This sequence comes from Sericinus montela, assembly GCA_029286605.1. NCBI lineage: Eukaryota > Metazoa > Arthropoda > Insecta > Lepidoptera > Papilionidae > Sericinus > Sericinus montela. The sequence goes on from JAGSMR010000038.1 coordinate 488,824, forward strand.
CCAGTTTTGTCTATTGAGCTACGTTGACAGTCGTAAAGTATGAGTAAAGAAACGTATCTTTATAATCTAGAGATTTTAGGAACAATTGTATCCTTTCAAATGCCAATAAAGTCAAAGAGAACATGTATGTCTTATAGAGGTAAAAAGTAGGGAACAATTATTTAAAAATAGACAAGACCATAATGTAGTGATTATATACTCTTTGAATAAGACCACAGAGGCACGACAGTCAAGACAAGTGTTGTTTATGCTCTATGCAAGACAACAATGGCGAACGTTTTGTAAAGTGACGCAAGCGTAACGTTTTACGGCATGCGTTTATTTAATATTGCTAAAGTTATAGTTGTACACCGATTGAAGAACTTAGTGATAAATACATGACTAATTAGAAAACTATCCAAACAAACCACAAGCTATGGCTCGTGAATTTGATCACCTGTTTAAATTGCTGATTATCGGTGACAGTGGTGAGTGGGCGAGGCCAGAGCTCCCTAGTGATGTTATTAACGTCATTTTCTCCTGTTTACTAAAGTTCCCGAATTACAGGTGTTGGTAAGAGCTGTCTTCTCCTGCGATTCGCTGACAACACTTTCTCCGGTAGTTACATTACAACAATAGGTGTTGATTTCAAAATAAGGACTTTAGAAATAAACGGTGAAAGAATCAAGCTTCAGATATGGGACACAGCTGGTCAAGAAAGATTCAGAACGATTACGAGTACATACTACAGAGGAACTCACGGAGTCATCGTTGTTTACGATGTTACAAATGGAGAGTCCTTTGCTAATGTCAAAAGGTGGCTACATGAGATTGAGCAAAATTGTGATGTCGTAAACAAAGTTCTAGGTGAGTGAATATAATGGTAATAATATTTATGAAAAATGTAGCACCTATCACTATTTCCTTTGTAATCAGTTACCAATTTATAATTTTATTTAGTGGCGGATGTCCATGAATAATTGCTTTAATCATGATATTTGTTTATAAGTAATATTTATATTTGCTTATTAGTAATGTTAAATCTAGTTATTCATATCACTATTATACAACTCAGTTGAAGATGATTTAACTCTAGTTTAATGATTATGATTTAATTAGAAATAATTTTTTAACTGTAACCCTACATTTGAATACAAAAAATAATAATTAAAAGTTACAAAATGGAAATTATTTTTTCAAAATATTTGTAAATTCATGAATCACATTAGAATTTGATTAGTAGACATAATAGCATAGTTGGTGTGAATACTTAGAAGGCAATTCAAAAGCAGTTTGAAAACCACTCGGGGGCAAACATGTGTGTTGAATATGATTGTTTGTACTTGAGATATTAATATTTATCTTTGTAAATATACTTAATCTTTGGCTTGTTCACTATGATGGCGATAGGCTAACTTAATTGCCTAGACCTATGTCTATCCAAGACTGTTGAAATGCGTGAAGATATATATAAAATTACTTTGTCATTAACATGTTTGTTTTTTATATGATATAATCTCTTTGTTTTTATCACTTGCAGTTGGTAATAAAAATGACTGTCCTTCCCGAAAAGTGGTGGTAACAGAGGATGCCCAAAGATTTGCCAATCAAATGAACATCCCTTTATTTGAAACTAGTGCTAAAGAAAATATCAATGTGGAGGAAATGTTCCTTACTATAACAAAAATGGTAAGTACAAACATATACAGTAATGCATTTTTGTTAATTTTAAAGCATGTAAGAAATGCTGTGCTTTATTTCTTTAATAAATGAGAACCAATTTAAAATTTTTTAATCTGCATGTAGAATTTGGCACAATTGCCTGTGTTAGTTGATTAAATTTCACATTATTTTATCTTTATCTGTAAAGTTGCAACTTCTATGTTAAAAAGTGTTGGTTACTGCAATCAACAATCTGTTTTTTTAACATCACAACAGCCCAAGTGGTTGGGTGATCATTTCATGATCAATTCAAGTTAAGAGACCAGAGTTCAATCCCTTGGTGAACTTTTGAAATCGGGTATTTGCAAACAACATGAAAGGCAAAGCTATCTCAAGTGATTTTATGCCAATGCTAGCTATTTGTCTTCACTAAAGAAATAATAAAGATTGCAAGGAATGCTTTAAAAATAAATTTATCAACATTTCTTTTTGAAATAATACTATTTGTTTCATCGTACATGTAATAAATGATATGATTTATAAATTGCATATTTATTCAGGTACTCAGAACAAAATTGGAAATGAAGGAGAGGCAAAATGTAACCGGAAATGATATAGTGAATATAAAACGTACCAAAACCAAGAATGTAAAGAAATGTTGCCAGTGATTTTATGCAACGGCACTTTGCCAGGGATGTCGCTTATACTATGCTCAAATATTAAGAGATGTGTTGCACAACCCTAGCTGGACACAAAGGTACCTTGCCTGAGAAAAGTTTACCATAGAAATGTAATTAATGTAACCCTATGAACTGTTGGTTCAAGGTACAAAAAAATTATGTATTTTGATTCAGCAAATATAAATGAATTCATGAAATTCTAATGCAGTATCAATTATGGACAGTATACAAATCGATCTCTTGAAAATATTTATGTGGCAGTGTTAGTTTTATTCTGTTTAGCTCTGTCAACATAATATTTATAGTAACTACAACCATCACTATGTAGGTAATTTGCAAATTTAGGTTTATATATGCTGGGTTGAACAATCTCAAATTGAAGAGCATACACATCATGTGAAACAGTTGACTCCAAAAATTGTATTAAGATATTCAAATACATAGTTAATGTGTATGTTTGTATTCTTCTTATCAAAATTAATGTGATGGAGTGTTGTGGATTATATGGGAAATGTTGCATATAGATATAAAAAAAGTATACCAATAATTTAACAATTAAATTTAATTATTATGCTGATATTATATTATGTGTGTTAAGTTGCTTATTTTATGAATTGGTCTCATCACACTTTTGGAGCTGTAATGTAACTTATGGCTTTTATGAGAAAAAGTATTATTTTTGAGTGTTGAGTGTCATATAAGTCCAAATGTATATGAATAGTGATCAAAAACTTGTATCATACAACAAATGGCCATTTCTTATAAAATGCCTAAATTCATATTGAAAATACCTAATTTGTATCATTTATATATATAGTCATGCTTATATTTTTTTAAATCACCTTTGGAAAAATATAACTGTGAAGATTAAAATTTTTGTAAAATGATAATAATAAAATAGCGAAATATCAAATTTATTTATTTAAATCTCAAGAGAAATGTGAATGGTTGAACAAAAATTAAGAAATGTCGTGCTATGGGTCTGATGATCATTAATTTTAGAAGAAGCTATTTTTATCAACAACCAAATTGAATGTATGGTTTATTCATAAATGAACTATAAAGCATGATGGTACATTTTACTTTAGAATTTTGTCATGGTTGTCTTTGATAAAATAAAAATGTATGAAAAATGAAATTGTTCAACACCAAGACATAATAATGCTGTTTATCTGTAAGGCAATAGGTAGTCTAGATTATTTTAGGTGAACCCTATAATAAGTTTTTTGATCATTCCGTACAATATTTTTTTTGTACATATACTTCAGCTGGCCTTACTGCATTTCCAAAGAGTAATAAAATTCATTTAACATAAGCAGATGAAGAGCATTGAAGATTATGTAAACATGGGGCCACTTATGATCTGTTTCAATAAGAATATTTACAAGAAAATCAGCCTAATAATGCACAGTGTTTTTGTTCAATTTATTTCATTTCAGTACTCATTATTTTTAAGATATTTTGTTCATACCAGCATTTTAAAATGTAAATAGATGATATATTTTGCCCGTAATAAAATAAGTATTTTTATTTTATCATTTTGTTATTAACATCAATGCATAAGTCATATTTTTTATAATGAACTGTAATAGTTTGCTGCAGTAACGCCTCTCTTGTAAATAGGATATACTGCCTACAGTCTGGTAATTTTTTTTTGTTAGTTTTCGAGATGGTTAAGGTAAATCGTAATTGTCACCCATTTGTGGGTGTCAATTACGATTTACACCCACAAAAACCAAACTGGTGGTAAATTCTTTATGGCAGCTCTTGCATTTACTTAAATAAAGGACTGGAAAATGGCAGGACATGATCTAGATTGTGTTTTCCCTTAGTCGCTTCTTACTACACCTATGGGCAGAAGGAATATGACATCTATATTCTTAAACCGACATAGCAAAAAAAAATATATCATCACACAATTCCCAATACAGGGGTAGACAGAGGTCTAGTCTAGACAATTAAGTCCCTTCAACCCACCTTCCACTAAAGATATATTCGGGACAACATGACACGTGGTAAGCCCGTCGCCGTCTTTATGTCCAAGTCAACGACATAATTTGTACATAAGGTTTTGAAAACCTGTTGGTACGAACCAAAATCCGACCATCCAACCACTCTGCTGTGACAAGATTAGACAAATGTCTTGCATGTATCTGGCAGAAATTCTAATTTGGGATTATTACCATTCCATAACTCTCTCCACTGAAAGATAGGACATATACAGCAATATAATTTGGTAAGCTCTTCTCACTTGGTATTCTTATGCCAGTTTTATCCATCCTTCTATCAATAGCCATTACAATCCAAGACTGCAATCAGCACAGTTGCGAAAAATAAGTGGTGATTCTGATAGATAACAAAATAGCTGTTTAAGAATTAGCAAAATATTTTATATTCAAATACTTTACTCATAGAGACATACTTTATTATGCTTGGCCACAGGATCATAATGAATATCTTGAAGGTTTTTAGTTTCCGTATCGTTTTCGGAGATCACCAACATCGACGGGGACAATTTCTTAGACGAAGGTAGGTCAAACTGAAACTTAGTGTAGGCAGTATTACAGGCTGCAAAAAAAATCTGTTAGAGGAGTGACAGTAAAGGCAGGAAAATAAAAATTTATGTACAATTTTAACAGTGGTAGAGCCACGCATCAGCTTTTATTGTTGCATGAATGGGCCGGCTTGACCGGGGAAGTACCATGAACTCACAGAATACCGGCGTGAAGTAGAAGTCTAACAAACTTCTGCGTTTCGTCTGGTGAGTGCAGGTAACCGGTGGTCCACATACCCCCCCTCCCCCAATTCCGGAGGGGGAGGGGGCACTCTAAGGGAGGCAACGCATCTGCTATGCCTCTGGTATTGCGGGTGTTCATGGGCGGCGGTAATCACTTACCATCACGTGAGCCAGCTACTCGTTTGCCTCCCTTTTCTTTAAAAAAAAATATAGTATGAAGTAGAAAAACAGAAGAAAGGAAGTGCCCTTTAACGGTATAGTAATCGAGTTACCTAACTCACACATATGCAAATAAAATTCAACATCAAAAGACAGAAAACCTCATAAAAAGTAATAATAAACGACCTCCGTAAACGGCCGGCGTACGCACAGAGGCCCCGGATTATTTCCTGGTCGGGTCTTATGTACCAAACACTTATTCCTACATTTTCTCTGATCTATGTGTTTGTTGCGTTGTTTTTTATTCCATAATACAAGTGCTCAAGCTACATATGAAAGACTATGCATATAATAGACAGTCACCGACGACATTAGAAGTGGCATGGAAGATAAGAAAGTTACGGTGTTGGTGCTAATAGACTTTTCAAACGCTTTTAACATAGTTGATCATCATATTCTTTCTATCCTCTCTCACTCAAGTTCACACCCACAGTCTTAGAATGGTTCTCTTCTTATCTTCGTGGACGTCAGCAGTCAGTTCATGTAGGAGATAACAATTATTCTTGGTTAGATGTTGAAACTGGCGTTCCACAAGGCGGTATTCTCTCTCCTATTATTTTCTCTGTTTTTAGTAACTCAATAACCTCTGAAATTAATTGCTCGTACCATCTCTATGCTGATGACTTACAGCTTTACGTGCAATGAAGTATTGATGACATTCACGATGGAATTAAAGCATTGAATTCCCATTTAGATATAGTAAAAAACTGGGCATCACGTTATGAAGTTACTGTCAATCCCGTGAAATGTCAAGCAATATTGGTTGGAAGCTCAAGACAATTAGCAAAGGTTGATGTTGATAATTTGCCTCCTGTTTTATTTTATAATATTCCGATACCTTATAGCAGTTCGGTAAAAAACCTTGGTTTGCACGTTGACAATACTCTGAACTGGAGAGTTCAAGTCACGGATATCGGTCGCAAAGTTGTCGCCACCTTACGTACTCTTTATCGTTTTAAACATTTTCTTCCTCTTCAGTCTAATATTATGCTTGTTCAAACGCTTTTATTACCCATTATCGACTATGCAGATGTGTATGTTACCCAGATGTATCCCATGATCTTCTTAACAAGCTGGAGCGCCTTTATAATAACTGTATCAGAATCATTTTCGGATTGCGTAAATACGACCACGTGTCTCTATACAGATCTAAGCTTAAATCCAGAATTTTACTTGTTCTTTTCTCTATTTGAAATGATCCATCATCACCTTATCTCAGGGATAATTTTCAATATCTCTCTTCATCCAAGGATAGGGTCCTTAGGTCTCGGTATATATATATATATATATATATATATATATATATATATATATATATATATATATATATATATATATATATATATATATATATATATATATATATATATATATATATATATATATAAATATCTTCACGCAATTCCCAATACAGGGGTAGACAGAGGTCAAGTCTAGAAAAAAATATTTATTATTTTGTCACACATATTTGATCAAAAGTGACTTGATTGTCTGGACTAGACCTCTGTCTAGAAGTGTCTCTTATAACAATACAGGGGGTATTGGGAATTGCGTGAAGGTATTTAAAAAAAAATATCTTCACGTAATTCTCAATACAGGGATAGACAGAGGTCTAGTCTAGACAATTAAGTCCCTTCCACCGAAGATATTTTCGGGGCAACGTGACAGGTGGTGAGCCCGTCGCCGTCTCAATGTCTAAACCAACGATATAATTCGTACATAAGTTTTTTTTTAAAACCCATTAGTACGAGCCTGCCAACTGGGGATCGAATTCGGGTTCTCTCGACTCGAAATTCCGACCACCCAACCACTCGGCTACCGTGACTATCGGTTATAGTGAAGATATTTATTTATTAATTGATTTATAGCTGGAAAAGAAGCTTAAGAAGTCACGATAGCCGAGTGGTTCGGTGGTCGGAATTTCGAGTCGAGAGACCCGAGTTACCAATGAGTTTTTCAAAAACTTATGTACGAATTATATCGTTGGCTCGGACATAAAGGCGGCGACGGGCTCACCACCCGTCACGTTGTCCCGAATATACCTTCGGTGGAAGGTGGGGTCGAAGGGACTTTATTATCTAGACCAGACCACTGTCTACCCCTGTACTGGTAATTGCCTGAAGATATTTATGTAAAAAAAAATATCTTCACGCAATTCCCAATACAGGGGTAGACAGAGGTCAAGTCTAGACAATTAAGTCCCTTTGACCCACCTTCCACCGAAGATATTTTCGGGACAACGTAACAGGTGGTGAGCCCGTCGCCGCCTTTATGTCCAAGCCAACGATGAAATTCGTACATAAGTTTTTGAAAAACTCATTGGTACTGCCACCTGGGGATCGAACTCGGGTCTCTCGACTCGAAATTCCGACCACCCAACAACTCGGCTATCGTGACTTCTATATATATATATATATATATATATATATATATATATATATATATATATATATATATATATGTGTGTGTGTGTGTATGTGTATGTATGTCTATGTTTTATTTTCGTTGTCCTTAACTTTATTGCGCCTACCACAAATTTCACCATACCATAGGTTGACTGGAAGAGAATGCCTATAGGCATAGTCCGCCTTTTGTGACCTATACGGAATCGGAATAAAATATACAGGGAAGACATACTTTGGGATCAGAGCAGTGTATTTTATATCTCTATCTATGTATATTTATTATTATTAAAAATTTCGTCATTGGAAGGTAGGACGAAAGGACTTAATTGTCTAGACCTCTGTCTACCCCAGTATTGTAAATGCCGTGAAGATTTTAAAAAAGGAGATGCCTCGGGTACCTTCCAGGTTGGTGTGCGAGAGACACGGTGTAGCTTAATTTCGTTGCATCTTTCGTTACACTACCGCGAAGTGCTGGAATAATTTACGTCCACCCATCAAGAACTCGGGATCAATATATTGGTCTAAAAGTAGATATATACTTAGTATTCCAAGTGTTGCCAACAGCACTTGGTAACATACAACATACTCTCGCTGAATAATATCGAAAATCTTGAACCTAAAAGAGGTACGCAAACAGCACTGGAGCATTATACGAGGGAGGACTCAATAATCCTCTAGTCTTGTTCCTCCACCGGAAAGGCGACCATAAGAAGTTATTATCTGCTATTCCTTCGGTATTGCAGATGTTCATGGGCGGCGGTAATCATTTACCGTCACGTGAGCCACCTGCTTGTTTTCCTCCCTTTTCTATTAAAAGTTATCGGCTTTTTGTCCGACACAGGTCTCTCATGAATAACGTGGTTAAGAACGATCGGACTTTAACTTTATGCGCACATAATGATAATATACTTTTTGTAATTGCACGCAATGTGACCAAAGAGAATTTAACCAAAACGTTCTACGCCAAAGACTATTTAATAACGTTTTCTATTTCTACCCTTGACATAATAGACTTGACAATTGACATTTGTTTCAAATCGTAGAACCCAATTGACGAATTCGAATAGAAGAAAATTTATATTGGGATTTTATTTTCCTGCCGAAATGTCTTTGTGGTCAACAATTAATCGTAATGTGTTTAGGCGAACGTCAACCTTTGCGTTGACTGTGGCTGCGGGAACTTTCTTTTTCGAAAGATCCTTTGAGTTGATCTCCGTCACCATATTTGAAAGCATCAACAAGGGAGTGAGTATATTGTTATATAATTTTTATTTTACATGTGTTTCTACATTAAATAGTAATTCATATTCTCCATTGTACAAATGGCTATTTCGATTGTTAATTCTCATTTTACAGTTGTAATCCGTTTTATGGAAATAAAAAAAAATCTAATTTTAAGACAAAAAACGTAAAAATCGACATTTTAGTATCTTCCTTTTTTTAAATCTTCACGGCATTTACAATACTGGTGTAGACAGAGGTCTAGACAATTAAGTCCTTTCGTCCTACCTTCCAATGACGAAATTTTTGGGACAACGTGACGGGTGGTGAGCCTCTCATCGCTTTTATGTCCAAGTCAACGATATAATTCGTACATAAGTTTTTGAAAAAACCCAAAGAGCTTAACATCTGGGGATCAATCTTGGGTCTCTTGACTTGTAATTCCGATTACCCTTAACAATTGGATTACCAATTGGCTATCATGGCAATTGTTATTATTTGACTATATATTTTTTCTTTTTTATTACTTGTTTCCTGTCTTTGCTAGGTATATTTGTAATTTCCATAAAAGAGTAAATTAGTGGTCTGTGAAAGCTCCCTGCTCTGTACAACCTTTATCTCAAATATCTTTGATAGAGATTAAAGAGGGGTACATCAGCATCACTATTTCTCTGCCTATATATTGTTTTTCTTCACTGCAGTGTAAATAGTTAATTAATGTTAATTAATAAAGCAAAAAAACCAAGTAAAACTTGGTTTTGTAATTGATCCTAGCCAGGAGATTGAACCTGGATCACTCTCATATTAAGCTAGCACTTTGGACCTGAAGCTGCACTAGCTTTCTCACTATGCCAATGGATGAAATTGGTGGTGGGATTGGGGTGACTGTAATTATAGCTTTTAAAGTACTGCTAATAACACAGGCATTCAGATCTTTCTCCCACATGAACTCGTGCAAAGAAAATAGTTATTACTGAAAATTTTCATTGCATAGCTATTTGTATGAAGTTCAGAGTGATGATGAGTTATCAGTTATTATAGTTTCAGAATTTTTCTATACTGAATTGGCCTTCCAAAATTAGAAATTTCATTTATTTTTGATATGTTATTGTAAATATGCTAAACCGGAAGTGGAGGTGCTCTTCACAAGTATAAGTATAATATTGAAAAAAATCTTTTTCAGAAACTATGGAAGGACATCAAGCACAAATATGAAACACAGGGTTGAAGTACAATGATTGAAATAACAAAACTGTAATAATATAATTTATTAGCATAATTGTTAAAACTTGAATAAATAATGTTTATTAGCTAATAATTTTGTTTTATTTATAGAATAAAATTTAACAGTGGGAATAACTGACTTGAGTTTGCACACACCATAATATTTAGTTGCACATTTTTTTCACACACCGCGACGGGCTCACCACCTGTCACATTGTCCCAAAAATATCTTCGGTGGAAGGTGGGTCAAATGGACTTAATTGTCTAGACTTGACCTCTGTCTACCCCTGTATTGGGAATTGCGTGAAGATATTTATTTATTATTTTATTTAATATTATACATACAGTGGATTAATGATTTAATCCACTGTATGTGTGTATATATATATATTCTTACTAGTTATAATAATTTGATTCTTTTATATTATATAAATTTATATCACTGTAATGAGTGTGTAATGTTTAGTTTCATTAAAAAAAAATAGGGGAAAATATTGAATTATTTTTTGTACTAGACAAAATATAAACACTGAAAATAGGACATGGCACTAAGTAGTGCTTTGCTGCTATGGGTAATGAAAGGTTTTCAATTTTCACCAGAATCTTTTTCTCATACTGGGACAATGTAAAAGCTGAACCTGTCCCAGGATTATACTGATTTCTGATGCTAGTGCCTATTACCATTATTATATAAATAATTTTTTATCAAAATTTTATATCAAAATAGAGTGAATTGATTTCGAGATCTTATTTTAGGTAAGTTTCTTAGAAAATTTGAATGGACAGGCTATTATTTCATTAATTAAATGTAAATGGAGCAACAGCTATTATTAGATATACACATTACCTTATAATTACTTATTTAGCACTGACTTGAGCTATATTTTTTAATTTTTTATATTTTCAAAAGTTACTTTTTTTATTCAAAAGCAGCAAGCTATATGAACATCAATTGTTTTTGTTTGTACATGAAGCTAACATAACATACACTGGCATGAGTTAATCATGGACTGCACTGCTATATCAATATTGTAGACGGAAAATAAAAAGTTGTCATAAAATTCATATTTTATCATTAAAATTAAGATTGTGAAACAATATCAAAAACAAAGCGGACGAAATCACAGGTTACATCTACACGGTATCATGTTAGCTGTTAGTTAATAAGGAATATAGATGTATACCCTAGCATCATCCCTTATGGATAGCCAGCCATACAAGATCGCCTAATGTTACAATTTTTACATACCCCTCGCTTCTTTCTAATAAATCAAGTTATATATAGCGCGAGGACAACCCACAATAAGAAAAGGAGTCTCTTACCTCCCAGTCCATATATTTATCACTTTGTTGCTATACATGCCACCTTTCGTTCTACAATTAATCTTATGTATTGTACAATAATATTGTTTCATAAACAAAAAGTTACTACTTGGAAAAATAGAGAGTAATCATGTGAACCCTCTATATTTGAAGAATCATGATAAACTTAAGTGTAAGACTTAGTTTATCGAGGGCACACCTTTGACACATGACACCTACAATTTTACCATACAGCATAAACTCAAATATAAAATCTGCTAGTTTTACATTAATATTTATTTTTTATATTTAATAAATATTCATCTAAATAATGCTCTGAAAGTTTAATAATACATTATCTTTAGAATCAACATTATCAACAAATTGTTAATAAATTTTTTGTAAATAATAAAATACTGTGTAAAAAATAAAGGCACAGGTGCAAATTGACGCTCTCGTCTCATTTTATTTAAACTGTTTCTGATATATTGAAAAAATATATTTTCATGCTTAATGGATACAGACGGTAAAAATAAACAATTTCTTACTATTATTTCTATTGATATCATATACCATTTAAATGCAAAGTCATCTTTCATACCTCATCAATAAAACTTTATTATGTATAATTATACATATATAAGGTAAATAAATTTAAAGCTACATACTTAATAAAAAACCTTTGTTTTCCAAAATTATGATATCAAAAATCTCATATGTATAGATATTTTTGAAATCATCTGTATAACAAATACTATAACGAGTATTATATTTATAATTCGAAACATTAAATAAACTATTACTTATTAGGTAATATTTTTTTCTAAATACTGTTCATAATGTATGTTTCTAGTCATTTATCTAAACTATAAATCGAATTTCAAAACAAAAAGTTTCGAAAGCATATCAAAATAAAATAGTGTCTATAAAAAAATTGTTGTTAAAATCTTTGGTAATTTTTTTCAAGTATCTATCATATGTACACATTGCACAAGTTGCACGTTGGACAAGTTTAAACAGAATGAAGTTTTGTTATTTATAACCTCATCTAGCAATTATCAATTGCCTGTTAGTTCTTTCTCACAGTCTGGCTGTAGTTGAGTCCAGACTGTCCCGGCTGCACGGATATTAACCAATCACATGCTTCTTCAAGCAGCGTTACTTGCATGACCTATGGCGGGAGTATTCGGGGTCGTCGGTAAGCGTGTCCGCTGATGATGAAGAGGGTAGGGACCTCGGTTGCAGAGGCAACGGAGTGTCATACTGCGGTTCTTCAGCCAGAGCCAGAACTATATCAACCAGGAGCGGCTGAGCCAGATTCTTGATAGCCTCCTGACGCGCTACCTGAAACATTATTATTTATTCATTACATGTTCATATTTTGCTATATTACATTAGTGTACGAGTGTGTCTGAGTCTGCGCCCGGATGTAGCAATTGAGATAACAGTAATGAGTAAACAGGTTCCAAAAAATAATTGAAATTATAAAAGTAAAAACGTCTGAGATGTGGCAGGGGCCATGGTCACATAGTTTACACAAACACTTAAATTAGTTTTAAATATATAAAAAAACATAATGTAAGTGTATAAGTAATAGCTAGAGTCAATAGGCCTTTAAAACTGAATCTTATTTTTAATTGGATATTATCATCTGTATTATATGAAAGGAGATAATATTAATTATCATATATATTTTTTCTTGAAAACAAAAAAACATTCCCACTTGGAAAAACAGCCAGTTCCACAATTTCATGATAGCATACTGGCTGATCTAGCCGGTAGTGGTTGTTTTGTAAAAAAATATATATACTGTAAAATGAAGTTCCATCCAGAGACAATAATGGGATGTGTGTAAAGCTTACCACACCAAAATGGTGAGCGATCATCTTGAGCGCATATTCTTTGATGTCTGTCGCATGCATTCTGTCAGCGGCCTGCAGAATCGCTAGGACATTCTCCGGCGAGACGTTGCTTTGAAGGTTGTGTTTGCAAAACACTTGTAGCCGGTTGTTTGTAAAACCTGATATCAATAGTAACATTCATAAACATCGACGAACTTGATTGATCAAATAAAAGTATTTTTGAGCCGATTCTAATAACTCTTTAAAAATACTTTTATTTGAGCCTCACGAGCTCACTGAAAGAAACCTAATGAACCATGTACTCATTTGACTTTATAACGACGTAATGAAACCGAACCATTTTGAAGAAGCTGACTGGTGATGAAAAGTGGATCATGTTTCTATAAAAAAACGTACGACAAGAACGTGCGAAAAAAGTAGTGGTCAGAGGCCGGTCAGGCTTCACAGACTGTGGCGAAACCCGGGTTAAATCACAACAAGGTGATGCTGTGTGTGTGCCGGGATTGGAAGGGCATTACTCATTATGAGCTGTTACCACCAGGCAAGTGACCGGAATTAATCAACAGAAGGGGTGTGGTTTTTCATCATGATAATGCTAGAACTCACACATATTTAGCCACTCAGCAAAAATTAAGAGAGACTTTTAAATTTATCTGGAACCTATTTTATGATTTGCATACATGTAATAGTACCTCCAACATATTTAAAAACACTAACTTACCATAATATATCGGCGCTTGAAATAAATACAGTGAGTCTTCAGTGGGCATGTTCGTTTCACCATAGTAAATGTAACGCAGCAAAGAATCAAACGCCTCCTCTGATGGCACAGTGTCGCAAATTTGTATCTGTGTGCGAAAAATTAAAAATATAAGATCCTATGCTCATTAGGATTTTTTACTCTTAAATTAACTCTCAATATAAATGATGATTTTTGCATGTATCCATGTGTGGCCACATCTATGTCTTCACATTGGAAGCTCGCTAGTGGCGGATTCAGGAAACACATCGACGTCCTACATCGCGCTATCGAAGTTCGCACGATTACATGCATATATACGATTACCGATAGCGCACACTTGCGGTCTCCACCTCAATTGAGGCGCCCGAAATGCGTCATCATAGACGATGATGACGCAATCACCCGTGTCAACAATGCGTATGAGGCCCCGCCCCCTACGTACTTTCGCACGCACATAGACACAAGCCGCGTTCTGCGGCTTACACAACCTCGCCATAGTCGTAATTTCACGACTAGCACGAGACTTTCTCGTGGTCGTAGTCGTCACTAAATGGTTAACACAAGGCGATCCGTGAGGAGATTTTCCTCCAAACCAACTGGGGCCCTCGGATCGCATGGCCCCTCCCCCATGTCGGAAGTCTTCTCTTTCGTTCTAGGGGACGCAGCGCCTCGCAGCAGCAGCCATTATTGTCTTCAACTTCTAACTTGCGAGCCTCTCCTCGCAAGTCTCCTTAGATGAAGCTGTAAAGGCCTCCGGGCCAACAGCATCCCGTGGATGGTTTTAGTCGGTATGCTTCTCCTTCTGAGATTCGAGCGCGACACTGTTCGTTTCGGTGGCCTCCCGGCCAAGGAACGTTCGTGCATAAAATATTTCCTCCACGGTTATCAAAAAAAAAACGATCACCTGACCCGGCCGGTAGCTACCCTCTTCCTGCAGCACATCTTCCGCTACACGTCCTACATCGCGCTATCGAAGTTCGCACGATCACACGCATATATACGATTACCGATAGCGCACACTTGCGGAGGAGAGTATTTAACAGTGGTAGAGCCACGCATCAGCTTTTGCTGTTGCATGAATGGGCCGGCTCGACCGGGGAAGTACCACGACCTCACAGAATACCGGCGTGAAGTAGAAGTCTAACAAACTTCTGCGTTTCGTCTGGTGAGTACTGGTAACCGGTGGCCCACACGCCCTCCGCCCCCAATTCGGGGGAGGGGCACACTAAGGGAAGCTACGCTACCCTCACGGCAAGCTGCACTCACGTTGACAACGTTGTCGCGCGGCGTGAACGAGCGGAACATCGCCTCGAAGTAAGCGGCGCGCGCGGCCAGCACGGAGCGGTGCGCGGGCCGCGCCGCGCCGCCCACGCGCAGCGACACGTCGCTCAGCTCCGCGCCGCCGCACATCAGCGCGCACATGTCCTGCTCCAGTGTCGTGCCTGTGCCAGTCACGAGAAATATATACAAACAAAAATATAAAATAAAATATATCTCCACGCAATTCCCAATGCAGGGGGTAGACGAAAAATATATATAAAAAAAATATATCATTCCCAATACAGGGGTAGACAGAGGTCTAGTCTAGACGATTATACTATACTATTGATAGCGGCAATAGCCTAACGGTTTAGGGTGTGCGGACTGCGAAACGTGACGTCGCAGTTTCGGGCCCCGCCATTCGACTGTTGACGTAAACCAACTCCAGACACAAGCGTTGCAGCTTAATTGGAGTGGTTGACAGGAATACTAGTAATGTTATTCGGAATTGCTAGTATTCTTTTAAAAAAATATATCATTCCCAATACAGGGGTAGACAGAGGTCTAGTCTAGACGATTATACTATACTATTGATAGCGGCAATAGCCTAACGGTTTAGGGTGTGCGGACTGCGAAACGTGACGTCGCAGTTTCGGGCCCCGCCATTCGACTGTTGACGTAAACCAACTCCAGACACAAGCGTTGCAGCTTAATTGGAGTGGTTAACAGGAATACTAGTAATGTTATTCGGAATTGCTAGTATTCTTTTAAAAAAAAATATATATATATATATATATATATATATATATATATATATATATATATATATATATATATATATATATATATATATATATATATATATATATATATATATATATATATATATATATATATATATATATATATATATATATATATAAACCCACACTTGTAGCTATCACTAATTCAAAGTAGTTTTGTTACTGTAATTCTGTGTTTAGCTGTTGTTGAACTAATAAATAAATATCTTCACGCAATTTCCAATACAGGGGCAGACAGAGGTCTAGTCTAGAAAATTAAGTCCCTTCGACCCACCTTCCACCGAAGATATTTTCGGGACAACGTGACAGGTGGTCAGCCCGTCGCCGTATTTATGTCCAAGCCAACGATTTAGTTCGTACATAAGTTTTTGAAAAACCCATTGGTACGAGCCTGCCACCTGGGGATCGAACTGGGGTCTCTCAACACGAAATTTCGACCACCCAACCACTCGGCTATCGTGACTTAATAAATAAATGAGACGAGCTGTAACCTTGTATCTCCTCGTCGCATTCGTGCGCGGCCGCGGGCTGCTTAGGAGGTGGCTGCTGACGCCGGCGAATAACTTCCACCATCAGACTCTGTTCCATTTCTTCAAACTCCGACGACATTACAATCGGCGTGAAATTGTAGTCCTTCACGACGAAACTGATTAAAAGAAAACTTTTAACTTTCTGTTCTGAGGATTAGTTTGGCGAACAAATTACTGCATAGTTATAAACACGAAGTTAAGCAATATATTTTTGTTTTAAAAAAGGAAAAACGGGAGTTGAATTATGGGGCAAAAGAGAAGGCAGAACTGTTCGCGAATCTAAATAAAAAAGAACTAGTGCCTAAATACTGGAAGCTTGCTAACGTGCAGCCCGTGCCCAAAAAAGGTAGCCGTGTTGACCCTGTCAATTATCGACCTATTTCGATTACCTCCATACTCTGTAAGATTATGGAGCGTATATTAAACTTGCACCTCTTGGCATACCTAGAACATAACGATCTGCTTGGCGATCGACAGTACGGGTTTCACCGAAATCGGGCGACTGGGGACCTTCTAGTGTATGTCACACATCTATGGGCTGAGGCCCTCGAGAACAGTGGTGAAGTACTCGCGGCTTCGCTCGATGTCTCGAAGGCTTTTGACAGGGTCTGGCATGCTAGCCTTATCAATAAGCTTCCTTCATATGGTATATCCCCTGGACTGATAGCCTGGATAGAAGACTTTTTGCGGGAACGGTCTTTGCGAGTCGTTATTGACGGCTGCTCGTCGGAGGCTATGGCGATTAATGCCGGAGTTCCTCAAGGGTCTGTTCTGTCCGCAACTCTCTTTCTGCTGCACATAAACGACCTGCTCGAGCCCGGTCTCTTTTGGTATGCAGATGACAGCAAAGTTGTGGAGAGATATCTGGCGCGTGTTCAGGCCAGACAGGATCAAGTACAGTCTGCTCGGGAGGCCATGGTAGAGCGTATGAATCTTACATTACAGGCAGTTTCCAACTGGGACAATACCAATCTTGTGAGATTTAATGCCACCTTAAACGCAAGCGTGTCTGTTCTCCGCCAAAAGGAGCCAGTTCACCTTGGCTCCTAAATTTCAGAATGTATCTCTGGAATACACCGACCGCCTCCAGTTATTAGGAGTCGAAATCACGTCAAACCTTAAATTTGGACGGTTCATTGAGTCTAAGGCTAAAGCCGCTGCAAGGAGATTGGGAGTTCTTGCAAAAGTGCGGCGTTACTTTACTCCGGGACAGCTTCTGACCCTATATAAAGCTCAGGTCCGGTCGGCTATAGAGTACTGCTGCCACAGATGGGCTGGAGCTCCTAAATATCAACTGGCAGCCTTGGACTCGGTGGAGAGACGGGCCAAGCGGCTAATCGGTGATACTGACTTGGTTACCATCAATTTGTACAGTCTCGAACACAGACGTCGGGTGGCCAGTCTCTCGATGTTCTACAGGTTACATTTTGGAGAGTGTGCGAAGGAATTACATGAGTTAATTTCCCCTTCCCCTTTCCATCATCGGACAACAAGACGCACGGCGGGTCTCCATCCTTTTGTTGTGGATATACCCTGCATTCGGACGAAGCGTTTTGCTTCACCGTTCATAATGCGTACAGCAAAGGACTGGAATAATTTGCCTGCATCAGTCTTTCCGTCCGATTACAATGTGGGTGTCTTCAAGAGAAGAGTGAATAGGCTTTTTCTAAGCTAGTGTGCCTACCAACAAAAACTACATCGCACTTACCATCAGGTGGGATTGTAGTTAAACCCTAGCTTAAAATATAAAAAATGTATGTATATATATATATATATATATATATATATATATATATATATATATATATATATATATATATATATATATATATATATATATATATATATATATATATATATATATATATATATATATCTATATATATATATATATATATATATATATATATATATATATATATACCACACACACCAAAATAACTTTTTTACAATTTTTGTCTGTCTCTTTGTTTGTAACAGCTAATCTCTGAAACTTCGGGACCGATTTTAACAGGACTTTCACTGACATATAGCTAATGTTGTAAGGAGTAACATAGGCCACTTTCATTTTAGAAAACACAATCAGGGTTCCGCGTCAAGTGTCAAACTGCAGGCACAGCCGCGGGGGGCAGCTAGTAGGTAAATAGAAATACTGACCGCAGACAATACTCCTTGATGCAGTTAAGGTTGGCGTGATGAGCGGCGTGCAGCGCCTTCAGTACGTTACTGTAGCACAGGTTCGCGCGCAGAAATCGAGCGCAGAGCCCGCGCAGCCGTGGGATGTTGAGACGAAGTGCCAGCCGGAGTACTTGCATCACCAAAAGTATGGTGGCTGGGGAGGCCGGATTCTCGTCTGGGATAATTTAAGCTATTTATAGAATCTATTTCACAAGTATGACGTATATATTAAAAATAAAATGAATTAAAGAAATAAGTATCTTCACGCAATACCCAATACAGGGTTAGACAGAGGTGTAGTCTTTTTTTTTATAGCAAAGTGAGGCAAACGACACCCGCAATACCAGAGACATAGCAGTTGCGTTGCTCTACCCCAAGAAATGGGGGATGGGGGTGTATGGGCCTCCGATTATCTGCACTCACCAGACGAAACGCAGAAGTTTGTTAGACTTCTACTTCACGCCGGTATTCTGTGGGGTCGTGGTACTTCCCCGGTCGAGCCGGCCCATTCAATCAACAACAAAACCTGATGCGTGGCTCTACCACTGTTGACCACTCACCCACCCACCTTCCACCTTCCACTGAAGATATTTACGGGACAACGTGACAGGTGGTGAGCCAAGCCAACGATATAATTCGTACATAAGTTTTTTATAAATCCATTAGTACGAGCCTACCACCTGGAGATCGAACTCTGCACTCTTGACACGAATTTCAGACCACCCAACCACACACACATATATACATATTTATTACATAGAAAAACTATGACAAGATTTGTGTTTGCGCTAGAATAATGTTGGCTTGTCAGGTGGCTTTTAATCACTGGGTGTTGTAAAAGGTAGACCATCACCTGACCTTGAATAACGGATATATACGGACGGATAGGATAACTATCTTGAAAAAATCCAGACTGCAGCAGCATCTAACGTACGAGAAGTCAGGTCTTGTGGTCGCCAGTCCAATGGACGATCGTGTCAAATCCTCGATTCGATCGATAAATTAAGAGTACGACGGATTATACACTGCATGTATATACCATTCCCAATACAGGGGTAGACAAAGGTCTAGACAAATAAGTCGTTTCGACCCACCTTCAACCGAAGATATTTTTTGGACAACGTGACAGGTGGTGAGCCCTTCGCCGTCGTTATGTCCAATTCAACGGTGTAATACGTACATGAGTTTTTGAAGACCCCATTGGTACGAGTCTGGTACCTGGGGATCGAACCAACCAACCATTCGACTATCGTGACTTTTTTTAATAATATTGTTAGGAATGAAAAAAAAAAAATTAATTCCTAATTCTGAATCATCTGACACCATTGAAAACAGTGAAAACTGTAACACCAATCCAATACGGAACAAGCAAAAGACAATAATTTGGTTTGAATAACTTATACCTTTTTAATAATGAAACCTTAATAATGAAAGTGGACGAAGCGAAACAAGTATGTAGGGATCGTAGCAAGTGAAAAGAAGTGGTCTCTGCCTACCCACCCCTACGGGAAAGAGGCGTGATTATATGTTATGTTATGTATGATACCTTTTTCAGTTGGATCGATTCTATCCGTGTATATATAGTTGAGGACCATTCGGAAAGCTTCCGGCGTAGCTTCTGGCAACTTGATCACCAGTTCTGGTTGCGCTTTGTAGTTGTACGCCTCGGCAGGCTTCACTTCGCCCGCAGCTATGCGCTTCGTCAGTTCCTCGCGTGCCTCCCTGATAATTATCATTCGTGTTTTAACATCATGATGTACTTCCATTGCATAACATCTGACTTTCTTAACTTCTAATAGCTATAGATAACTCGATAATATAAAATTTCAGATACTCAAGCTTTGTGAACTGTATCAGAATGGACACGAAATATATTTATGATGCACTTCTATTTCAATTTTAATTTTCACAATTTGTTTAATAGAAGTGCCACACACCTACAGCTCCTCTAGTGTGCATCTGCCTATAGAGTCGCTTAACTTTAGGATTGATTGTTTGCCATCTACTATTTTTTTGAGATATCTAATGCGATTAACTGTATTTCAATTTTGAAAGTACATTAAAAGCAAATAAAATAAAAAATATATCTTTCAATTATTTTTTCTTGTTACCGCTTGTTTAAGTTGATACGGATTTCTTTTCCAGAACAAGGAACATGTGAATAAATGGGACAGACTAGAGGTGACAACTATTTTTCAGCATAATTGGGTATGTTTACTGTACAAAACATGGTTGCCGTGTGAGAGATAAAGTGCTCGCGAGCACGGCGATCTTTGCGCGCAGGTACGCGGAGCGCGCGGCGAGCAGCGCCTGGTGCGCGAGCACGCCGTCACGTCACGTCACGTCGTCGTGCTGACTCACTTGATCTTTGCGCGCAGGTACGCGGAGCGCGGCGAGCAGCGCCTGCGCGCGAGCAGCGCCTGGTGCGCGAAGCACGCCGTCACGTCACGTCGTCACGTCGTCGTCGTGCTGACTCACTTGATCTTTGCGCAGGTACGCGGGCGCGCGGCGAGCAGCGCGCCTGGTGCGCGAGCACGCCGTCACGTCACGTCACGACACGTCGTCGTGCTGACTCATGATCTTTGCGCGCGGGTACGCGGAGCGCGCGGCGAGCAGCGCCTGGTGCGCGAGCACGCCGTCGTCACGTCACGTCGTCGTCGTGCTGACTCACTTGATCTTTGCGCGCAGGTACGCGGAGCGCACGGCGAGCAGCGCCTGGTGCGCGAGCACGCCGTCACGTCACGTCACGTCACGTCGTCGTCGTGCTGACTCGCGATCTTTGCGCGCGGGTACGCGGGCGCGGCGAGCAGCGCCTGCGCGCGAGCAGCGCCTGGTGCGCGAGCACGCCGTCACGTCACGTCACGTCGTCGTGCTGACTCACTTGATCTTTGCGCGCAGGTACGCGGAGCGCGCGGCGAGCAGCGCCTGGTGCGCGAGCACGCCGTCACGTCACGTCACGTCGTCGTGCTGACTCACTTGATCTTTGCGCGCAGGTACGCGGAGCGCGCGGCGAGCAGCGCCTGGTGCGCGAGCACGCCGTCACGTCACGTCACGTCACGTCGTCACGTCGTCGTGCTGACTCACTTGATCTTTGCGCGCAGGTACGCGGAGCGCGCGGCGAGCAGCGCCTGGTGCGCGAGCACGGCGTCGTCACGTCACGTCACGACACGTCGTCGTGCCGACTCACTTGATCTTTGCGCGCAGGTACGCGGAGCGCGCGGCGAGCAGCGCCTGGTGCGCGAGCACGCCGTCACGTCACGTCACGTCGTCGTGCTGACTCACTTGATCTTTGCGCGCAGGTACGCGGAGCGCGCGGCGAGCAGCGCCTGGTGCGCGAGCACGCCGTCACGTCACGTCACGACACGTCGTCGTGCTGACTCTCTTGATCTTTGCGCGCGCAGGTACGCGGGCGCGGCGAGCAGCGCCTGGTGCGCGAGCACGCCGTCGTCACGTCACGTCACGTCACGTCACGTCGTCACGTCACGACACGTCGTCGTGCTGACTCATGATCTTTGCGCGCGGGTACGCGGAGCGCGCGGCGAGCAGCGCGCCTGGTGCGCGAAGCACGCCGTCACGTCACGTCACGTCACGTCGTCGTGCTGACTCACTTGATCTTTGCGCGCAGGTACGCGGAGCGCACGGCGAGCAGCGCCTGGTGCGCGAGCACGCCGTCACGTCATGTCACGTCACGTCACGACACGTCGTCGTGCCGACTCACTTGATCTTTGCGCGCAGGTCCGCGGAGCGCGCGGCGAGCAGCGCCTGGTGCGCGAGCACGCCGTCACGTCACGTCACGTCGTCGTGCTGACTCACTTGATCTGCGCGCAGGTACGCGGAGGCGCGCGGCGAGCAGCGCCTGGTGCGCGAGCACGCCGTCACGTCACGTCACGTCACGTCGTCGTGCTGACTCACTTGATCTTTGCGCGCAGGTATGCGGAGCGCGCGGCGAGCAGCGCCTGGTGCGCGAGCACGCCGTCACGTCACGTCACGTCGTCGTGCTGACTCACTTGATCTTTGCGCGCAGGTACGCGGAGCGCGGCGAGCAGCGCCTGGTGCGCGAGCACGGCGTCACGTCACGTCACGACACGTCGTCGTGCCGACTCACTTGATCTTTGCGCGCAGGTACGCGGAGCGCGCGGCGAGCAGCGCCTGGTGCGCGAGCACGCCGTCACGTCACGTCACGTCACGTCGTCGTGCTGACTCACTTGATCTTTGCGCGCAGGTACGCGGAGCGCGCGGCGAGCAGCGCCTGGTGCGCGAGCACGCCGTCACGTCACGTCGTCGTGCTGACTCACTTGATCTTTGCGCGCAGGTACGCGGAGCGCGCGGCGAGCAGCGCCTGGTGCGCGAGCACGGCCGTCGGCTCGCTGCCCACTAGCAGCGTCACGTCACAGAATTGCTCGGAGCGTAGCACACGGCCCAGGTCTTCGTGAAGTGTGCAGCGTGGATAATTTGACAGCTGTTTTTAGAGGAAAAGACAAAAATACCATAAATATAACAAGTAGAATAGCAACAATTCTGAAATAAAACGATTTTCGGATTATATCGCGTGTTTTATT
This sequence comes from Sericinus montela, assembly GCA_029286605.1. Taxonomy (NCBI): domain Eukaryota; kingdom Metazoa; phylum Arthropoda; class Insecta; order Lepidoptera; family Papilionidae; genus Sericinus; species Sericinus montela. Next base: position 512,187 of record JAGSMR010000038.1, read on the forward strand.
TCATTTTTATAAACTATACTACTTACTTTCCGAGTTTATTGAGGTTGTGCAGTGGTTAATGAACGTACTCGCTGTATTTTGCAGTGGCAAGATGGATGCATGCATGCATGCGCGCAAAGTTGACGGTAGCCGAAGCTAATGATGACAGTCCTGCTGTCATCGTTTGAGACCCGTGATTTCAGGTAAAAGTATTAAGAAGTAAAAATAGTTTTAGAAAACTATATAAAAACACGATAAAGTCCGAAAATCGTGTTATTTTAATTTGTGGTGTTCGCGTAAATACTAGAAATCATTCCAGCAGCATTTTTTGTAAAAATTACCAAAAATTTTTATTAAAGCACTCATGGTTCCAAAGAAACGTAGACCATGACCATAAAGATAGACGGGAGATTAATAATAAAAGGGCAACTCACTTTTCGGGATTCTGAGAAATCATTGATTAAAAAGAAAAACATCTCCGGTAAATACTATGTCTACTACACAGCTTAACACTGTGTCTTTGCACATTTTCAGAGCTGAGATAGACAAAGGTTTAGACAATTAAATCCTTTCAAAACAACAGTACCTTAGTGAAAGCAAAGCTTATTTGGGACAACGTGACAAGTGATCCCCAAAATTAAACCAAAATTTCAACGAAAAAGGTTTCCTAATGATTTAGAAGTGAAGTCGGCGATTTCGGTCTATGTTAAGGCCTCAACAAAAAAAAAATATTCGATTGTTTAACGAATTATATATCAGATCGGACAAATAGTATTAGATTTAGAAGAGAGTACATATTAAAAAAAATATATTTTGATTTAATATTTATGTTATACCTTTGCCAGGCGAAATTGTTGACCGATCCTTATAAATAACAGATTATAATTTATATTTGGTACAATTAAATTAATTTACAATACCTGAAAACGATAGAGGTCGCCACTACGGACGTTATTGTCCACGGTTCCACCAAAAATGTACATAGCATCCCCCACCACCGCACCAGCATGGAACAGACGGCCTGAAGGGATCTGAGAGTCGGCCGAGGGTTGGACAACTGACCTGCAACGTAATAAATAAATAAATATCTTCACGCAATTCCCAATACAGGGGTAGGCAGAGGTCTAGTCTAGACAATTAAGTCCCTTCGACCCACCTTCCACCGAAGATATTTTTGGGACAACGTGACAGGTGGTGAGCCCGTCGCCGTTTTATATCTAAGCCAATGATATAAAGTTTTTTTTAAACCCATTGGTACGAGCCTGCCACCTGTGGATCGAACTCGGGTCTCTTGACTCGAAATTCCGACCACCCAACCACTCGGCTATCATGACTTTTAACAACATAATAATGTTAGTAGTATTAGACACTGTATTATGTTACCAATATTATTTTTTATGTACACCTGTCCTATGTTTTTTATGTACTTTAAAGATATGAATACTTATGGAGCGGTTAACAGGAATACTAGTAATGTTTTTTCACATTGCTAGTATAATTTTTTTACAACAAAACAAATACTTACAACTATAGATTAAGAATTAGTTAGCCAAAAAACAAATTATTAAAAAGTGTTGATGATATCTTTCACAATTATAAATTACTTCAACGTTAACTCTTATAAATCTTAACGCACATTTGCACCGTGTAAAAAAAAAAAAACAACAACATAAATACACATAGTGTACGTGCCACATCTGCGTGTCCAGGTCGTAGCAGTGCAGGTCCGAGGGCAGCGTGCTGTCGGCCGCGCCGCCGAACACGTACAGGTGCCGCGCGTGCGCCAGCATGGTGTGCCCGTAGCGCCGCGCCGGCGCCGGGCCCGCGCACCGCAGGAGGTGCTCCGTGCACACGCGGCTCCAGCTGTAAAACAATTAATACATAAATATCTTAAGTCACGATAGCCGAGTTGTTGGGTGGTCGGAATTTCGAGTCGAGAGACCCGAGTTCTATCCCCAGGTGGCAGTACCAATGAGTTTTTCAAAAACTTATGTACGAATTTCATCGTTGGCTTGGACATAAAGGCGGCGACGGGCTCACCACCTGTCACCTGTCACCTGGGACTTAATTGTCTAGACTAGACCTCTGTCTATCCCTGTATTGAGAATTGCGTGAAGATATTTTTTTACATAAATATCTTCACGCAATTCCCAATACAGGGGTTGGCAGAGGTCTAGTCTAGACAATTAAGTCCCTTCGACCCACCTTCCACCGAAGATATTTTCGGGACAACGTGACGGGTGGTGAGCCCGTCGCCGTTTTATATCTAAGCCAATGATATAAAGTTTTTTAAACCCATTGGTACGAGCCTGCCACCTGTGGATCGAACTCGGGTCTCTTGACTCGAAATTCCGACCACCGAACCACACGGCTATCGTGACTTCTTAAGCTTCTTTTCCAGCTATAAATCAATTAATAAATAAATATCTTCACGCAATTCCCAATACAGGGGTTGGCAGAGGTCTAGTCCAGACAATCAAGTCACTTTTGATCAAATATGTGTGACAAAATAATAAATAAATATCTTCACTATAACCGATAGTCACGGTTTAAAAAAAAAAAACTTATGTACGAATTATATCGTTGGTTTAGACATTGAGACGGCGACGGGCTCACCACCTGTCACCTGTCACCTGGGACTTAATTGTCTAGACTAGACCTCTGTCTATCCCTGTATTGAGAATTGCGTGAAGATATTTTTTTACATAAATATCTTCACGCAATTCCCAATACAGGGGTAGGCAGAGGTCTAGTCTAGACAATTAAGTCCCTTCGACCCACCTTCCACCGAAGATATTTTCGGGACAACGTGACAGGTGGTGAGCCCGTCGCCGTTTTATATCTAAGCCAATGATATAAAGTTTTTTTTAAACCCATTGGTACGAGCCTGCCACCTGTGGATCGAACTCGGGTCTCTTGACTCGAAATTCCGACCACCCAACCCCTCGGCTATCATGGCTTTTAACAACATAATAATGTTAGTAGTATTAGACACCATATTATGTTACCAATATTATTTTTTATGTACACCTGTCCTATGTTCTTTATGTACTTTTAAGATATTCTAAGAATACTTATGGAGCGGTTAACAGGAATACTAGTAATGTTTTTTCACATTGCTAGTATATTTTTTTTACAACAAAACAAATACTTACAACTATAGATTAACAATTAGTTAGCCAAAAAACAAATTATTAAAAAGTGTTGATGATATCTTTCACAATTATAAATTACTTCAACGTTAACTCTTATAAATCTTCACACACATTTGCACCGTGTAAAAAAAAAAAAAAAAACAACATAAATACACATAGTGTACGTGCCACATCTGCGTGTCCAGGTCGTAGCAGTGCAGGTCCGAGGGCAGCGTGCTGTCGGCCGCGCCGCCGAACACGTACAGGTGCCGCGCGTGCGCCAGCATGGTGTGCCCGTAGCGCCGCGCCGGCGCCGGGCCCGCGCACCGCAGGAGGTGCTCCGTGCACACGCGGCTCCAGCTGTAAAACAATTAATACATAAATATCTTAAGTCACGATAGCCGAGTTGTTGGGTGGTCGGAATTTCGAGTCGAGAGACCCGAGTTCTATCCCCAGGTGGCAGTACCAATGAGTTTTTCAAAAACTTATGTACGAATTTCATCGTTGGCTTGGACATAAAGGCGGCGACGGGCTCACCACCTGTCACCTGGGACTTAATTGTCTAGACTAGACCTCTGTCTATCCCTGTATTGAGAATTACGTGAAGATATTTTTTAAATACCTTCACGCAATTCCCAATACCCCTGTATTGTTATAAGAGACACTTCTAGACAGAGGTCTAGTCCAGACAATCAAGTCCCTTTGACCAACCTTCCACCGAAGATATTTTTTTACATAAATATCTTCAGGCAATTACCAGTACAGGGGTAGACAAAGGTCTAGTCTAGACAATTAAATCCCTTTGACCAACCTTCCACCGAAAATATTTTGGAGATAACGTAAAAGGTGGTGAGCCTGTCGCCGTCTTAATGTCTAAGCCAACGATATAATTCATACGTAAGTTTTTGAAAAAACCCATTCGAACGAGCCTGCCACCTGGGGATCGACTTCGGGTCTCTTGACTCGAATTTCGATCACTCCACCAATCGGCTATTATGGATACCATTTAAAAAAAAAAAGAAAGTTACGTGCAACACACCGGCATCCCATGTCAAGTGTCGAACATAAGACAGTTTTAGGATGTCACAAATCTATTATAACATGACCTGAAAAACAACTTCGATTCCGTCAGTGCCCCTACCCTATCACGGACTTAGATGTTTCACGTTAAACCGACAATTTTCTGTTACGTGCTCTAACGTAACCCAATCAAATTTACAACATGTACTATATATACTATTCATTATTAATACTATTCATTTTGAGAAACAACCAAATTTAGTCGTCGGCAAAATAATATTTTCTTTAAATAAATATCATATGCAAATTATGTTCAGTCAAATAAGCTTAAAAAGCCTCATACCTATGACTTATTTCAAAACTTGTATTCCATTTGCAAAATGGGCTCAGACAATAAGACAGCGATAGGCTCGCCACTTATCCCAAATAAGCTCCAGTAAAATATGGGTCGATAAGAAATAAACTATTTTAAAATATATATTTATTTAAGATCTAATTCTTACGTATGTGTCTCGAAGTCGAACTGAAATAGAGCGTTGGTGATTTTCGCCCCACTCTGACCGCTAAACACAAACATCTTGCCTCTTGCAACGGCTACAGGGAAGTTGCAACAGGTCGGTGGACACTGACCCTTTTGCTCTACTCGCTCCCATTGACGATTCTCACCCTGGAATCAAGAAAATAACTTCAATAAGAAAATAATTTCAAATAAATGTATGGCTAGCATGTAAATAATTTTTTGAATACATGTTCAACGTTAGTGTAATATCTTGACGTTTCTAGAAGCTAGCTGAGACTTGACATTTACAATGTACCACAAGAATTGAGGCTAAATACAATTATTGAATATATTACAACTCTCCAGCAATGTAGCTCAGTGTTCTATTTTTAAAAAGGCAGTGTTCGCAAATATAATCACAGGCTTTTATAAACGTTTAAGAAATAGTTGGTGATTCTATAAATTTTATTTGTTATAACTTCATGATAACATACCACTAAATTAACAGTCCACATATCGTTAAGGCGGGCATTTCCATCATAACCGCAAAGATCCAAAGTTTATCGTCATATATGGCTGCACCATGGGCTGATCTTGGTACAGGCTCTCTGAGAACAATATCCAAAGAAACCCAGTCACATAAAGAACTCATTTCAACGGATAGTTTAAACTAAATTCGTTTTGAGAAACAACCAAATTTAGTCGTCGGCAAAATAATATTTTCTTTAAATAAATATCATATGCAAATTATGTTCAGTCAAATAAGCTTAAAAAGCCTCATACCTATGACTTATTTCAAAACTTGTATTCCATTTGCAAAATGGGCTCAGACAATAAGACAGCGATAGGCTCGCCACTTATCCCAAATAAGCTCCAGTAAAATATGGGTCGATAAGAAATAAACTATTTTAAAATATATATTTATTTAAGATCTAATTCTTACGTATGTGTCTCGAAGTCGAACTGAAATAGAGCGTTGGTGATTTTCGCCCCACTCTGACCGCTAAACACAAACATCTTGCCTCTTGCAACGGCTACAGGGAAGTTGCAACAGGTCGGTGGACACTGACCCTTTTGCTCTACTCGCTCCCATTGACGATTCTCACCCTGGAATCAAGAAAATAACTTCAATAAGAGAATAATTTCAAATAAATGTATGGCTAGCATGTAAATAATTTTTTGAATACATGTTCAACGTTAGTGTAATATCTTGACGTTTCTAGAAGCTAGCTGAGACTTGACATTTACAATGTACCACAAGAATTGAGGCTAAATACAATTATTGAATATATTACAACTCTCCAGCAATGTAGCTCAGTGTTCTATTTTTTAAAAAGGCAGTGTTCGCAAATATAATCACAGGCTTTTATAAACGTTTAAGAAATAGTTGGTGATTCTATAAATTTTATTTGTTATAACTTCATGATAACATACCACTAAATTAACAGTCCACATATCGTTAAGGCGGGCATTTCCATCATAACCGGCAAAGATCCAAAGTTTATCGTCATATATGGCTGCACCATGGGCTGATCTTGGTACAGGCTCTCTGAGAACAATATCCAAAGAAACCCAGTCACATAAAGAACTCATTTCAACGGATAGTTTAAACTAAATTCGTTTTGAAAAACAGCCAAAAGTTATATTTGTACACATTTGGGGTTTTTGGGTCTCAGATATTTTTGTCTTATTGTGTTCCAAATAACCAGGCATAAGTTTAAAAAAATTTCTTTTAGTTTGATGACAATGTATATTTAAATTATTAACTACAACCCTTATTAGTATTTAGAATTGTTTTTTTTTATTTAACATCAGTTATTCTGTAAACAATTATAGCAATTATATAATTTATAAAAAGCAAGTAAATTTTACCCCCATTTTCCACTTTTTAAAGACCACTTTTTATTCTAATTTTATGAGATCCACAGGTGTATTTTTGCATGTGTAATGGTGAATTATATAATAATAATTTCATATACATATTTCATCTATGTTTTATTTTATATCACTTTACTTTAGTTAATTAATGGATTTAATAATAAGTGGAAAATTTTAAATGGCCTTCTGTTCTGTTTTGTAAGATGTAAGCTTTCAGAAAATTTTATTTATACTTACTGCCCAATAAACTTCCATTGTACCCACTGAGCACTTTGGAATTTGTACTCAAAAAGATCATTTTTGTTGGTAAGATTGGAGTTGGCTAAGATGTCACCCGTGTAGCCCCCAAATACAAACATAGATGATCTGTGTACCTGTAAAGAAAAATTGTAAATGTCTAGTAGAACATAGTAAAAGCAGTAATTTTCAAGTCAAACTGTAATAAAAGTAAAACCAAAATGTTACAAACATTAGTATAGAAAATTCAATGTGTTAGGATACATGTAATACATGATGTATTACATATGTAATACATATGTAATACATCATGTAATACATAGGATATATGTAATACATATGTAATACACACTTCATAAGGAACCATTTTTAAGCAACAATTGTTATATGCAAAAAGAGGTATTTCATTCCAGATTACGACAGCTATAACTTTTAAATATTTTTAACAGATTTTAGATATTTTTTTTAACATGCAGAATAAAAATTATCTTTTGACTATTTTATTTCAGTTGAAACTGCGAAAGTGGGCAGCAGCATCTACGATGCAGGGTATTTGGTACTTCAATCGCACACCTGCTTGTTAAATGTAGAAATTATGGTAAACTCTCCCTCAAGGGAGTGTGTTTAAGCCTATGGTCTGCAGTGAACTATGTAAGTCATCATAGACTTGGATAGTTAAAGGCAGTAAACATAGGTGAAATTCACTTTGTAAATAAAGAATTTCTACTCACCACTGCTGAGTGATGATATCTAGGAGCTGGAGGAGTACCCATGCATCCAGTTTTAGTCCAAGATTTTTCCCTGATATCAAACCTTATTAGGTCATTTAGCATAGATTTACCATTGTCACCGCCAAATACATAAATTGCATCCTTATATGCTACTGCAGTATGTTTACTTCGTCTGAAAACATTAACATAACAAATTCTCTTGTCACATTTTTATTTTAAGTTTTACACAAGATATACTCATAAAAAAGAAGTAATTATACATTAAGTTTTTGGGTTTTCATTGAAAAGATAAGAGTAATAATAGATATAATACAAAAAATTACAGTTCAAAGGCTATAAATTTGTTTATGTTTATTAAATATTGATTTTCAACTGATTTATCTTGTAGATATCATTTTTTTTGATCCCTCAATATCAAAGAATATTATTTGAACTTATTCATTGGATCAATCTTTTAAATATAGAAGGAATCTTGAAACACTATACTATGAGAAGTAGAATAGTTTATGACGCTTGTACTTTTAAATCATAGCAAATGAAATGCATTTAATCAACTACCAAACATTTTCTGAAATAAAAGACAGATCCCAAAAGTAAATGATTAATTTGATAAAATATTTTTGCTTTAAAATATTAATTTTGTTACTATAATAGTTTGTTTTATAGTTTATTCTTTTAGTAACTTAAAGATTTTATTAGTTATTTACATTTTCCATACAAATTTTTTTTTTTGAATACCTGGCACCAACAAATTCGTAGCATTCAGACATGCGCTTCCATTTATGCACAGTTTCAAATGGTCCAAACTCCATCCTGAGGCTTATGTCCAACTCATTTGGGTTGCGTAGTTGTTCAGTTATCATTTTAGCAATGTTTTGCATTCTTATAGCTTCCCTGTAAAAAAATTCATTCAAAATATTTCGAGAAAAATAGTACGATTAATGATAAAAACAACAAAAACAAATATTTTATAGATGTATTATAGTTATTCCTGACATGTAAGAATCTATATCGAAACTTATCTAGATGTAGAGCACAATTAAAATAGAAAAGAATCTATAATTAAAACACAAAAATAGGTCGTGATGTATTTATCGTTGTTGGTCATTGACTTCTCATTTGGCCCAAAATATTATTAGTCAGTCACTAATAATAACGGTAATATTGTTGTTAAAATGTAAAAAAAACTGCAAAAAGATTCTTACCTTTTTCTTCTGGCGGAAATTGGTGAAATTGTGTTGGTTGTTATATTTACAATATATGTTTATCCAATTTAATTCAAACACTAGGATGGAAACAAATTAGTGATATACTACTTGAAGTACAGAACACAGATATTTTTTTGTGTGTGCTGCGGCTGCCAAGGTCAAAAATATTAATCACAAATAATATACCTTTAAATCACGATTTATTTAAATTGCAAAACCACTACCAATTTATATACGTTCAATTTCAAATTGAAAATTTCAATTCAATTTATTGACATACAGATACTACCGATAGGGATGGTCAGCCCTCGGCAAATATAAATAGTTGTCTATGGTCTACTCCACCTGTGAACTCTACTTAATTAGTACGTACTAAATCGAGTTGAATTAAACTAAGTGTTTCTCGCTGCAACTGTAAGCACGATAATTCAACTAAAACATAGTAGTTGTATTCCCTTTCTTTCCACCTTACTCGTTGGAAAAAGCAAGCAAGGGAAATATAGAGAACGCTATTCTTACGCTTCGTAATTAGAATTATAAGTTTAAGGCCGTTCTTTGTGGAACTCTTTAAGGGAGACACTTGACTTTTGATAGGCTCAATCAATGAAAGTTTTATTAAAAGAGTTAGGAAAATTTAGACATTTACAAAAGTATTTTTTATATTATAAATAAATATCTACACACCATTCTCAATACAGAGTTAGACAGAGGTCTAGATAATTAAGTCCTTTTGGTCCACCTTCCACCGAAGACATGTTTTGGGACAATGCGACAGTCCAAACCAAGGATATAATTTGTACTTAAGTTTTTAAAAACTCATTGGTCTCGTACTTGTCCTGGGGATCAAACTCGGGTCTTTTAACTCGAATCCCGACCACCCAACCACTCTGCTATCGTCACTTATTAAATAAAGTATTATTTTGAGACCTATTTTATACCTAGCAAAGCCAGGTCACTCGAGTTTCAAAGTTTCAATATTTCTAAGTGTTGTAGTCATAGCGAATTCGGACATTCGAAGGTTGAGAACTTGGTCACTTGTATGTGTTAATTTCATTTGCATCAAGTGCTAGCTTCTAATAATTGTTATATATTTTACTTACTTTTTTATAAATTTATTAAGACTTTATTTACTGTCTTACTGTTTATAAAATAGTCCACAATCTAAAATATGGCAATCTTTGGGAGCCCTTTGTTCAGTAGTGGACTTTTGATAGACTGCGAAGGTGAAGATGAAAAATATGGTTTATGTAGTATGTATTAGGTTTGGCGAATAGGTGCCATTTTCTATTTTTATATTATACAGCTTTTGCTTATTTTTTATATTTAGTGTACAGTTGTGTTGAAATGGGAAACTGAATATGAAATAATAGAATATGTAAGTACGCCACGCGCGGAAGACGAACCACATATGGCAATGTATTTTTTTGTTTTAATCTACTGTACTATCTTCACACATTTTCTTATTATAGGGTTAGCCAGAAGTCTAAACAATTGAGCCTTTTCTACCCACCTATTACGGTGGCTGAATCATTTACATACGGTGAATGAAGTTGAAATATTTGGATAGTTCTTTCAAAAGAATAAAGATTTACATTTCAATTTTGTAACATATTTCTTGGTTGCCACGATTTATTATTTGGTTAATATTCAAAATGACAAGTAAATATGATTAACGTTGTTACATTTGCGCTTAAGAATAAGACAAAAAATCACACCACAAAAATATTTTATTTTAAATAATTGTGATCATAGTTGTATAGCACTTTGTACTTTCTCTGTGTGGAAGCGTGACGTGTTTTGTGATTGCCACCGAAGTTGGAAGTCAAGGAAATAAAGTAGTTACTCTAATGTTGTATTAGTAGCTTTTAAATCAGAGTTATAAGCAAAATGTTGACCTAATTTGAATATTGACTTAATGCAAATCTAAACATTAATTATCCAGAGTAAGACAAACACTCGGCTATTATTTATTATCTATGACCATACAGAATAGAGAACTAGATATTATAATAAACCTAATAAAAATACTCAAGACTTGGCTTAAAGGTCTAGATACCAGGCCATAAACTCCAAACCAAGAAAAGGGAACTAGATAAGACCTAGAGAAGATATCTATGCTCTATGGTTCATTCGTCAACCAACCTAAACTAAACCCAACAAAGCCGTTGTTTCTATTTTATGATAATTGTATTTTTAATTTTTAAATACAATTGTTTTCTAAAACTAAAACAACAAAAAATTTCTTGTGTTTTAGAAATGTCTTCACCGGTAAATTCCATATGTTTACAAAAATATATATTAAATATCTAACATGGTAAATAAACTTTTTGAACCATAACGTATGATATTCTAATGTTTATACAGACAGAAGAAAGCGTGCGGCGCAATAGCGAAAGTGAAAACGGTGAAGTAGATACACCTGAGCATGATCCTCATTTTGATCCTATTGTATCATTACCGTTGGTAGAAATTCAAACTAATGAGGAAGATGAAGAGGAATTGGTAAAGATACGAGCAAGACTCTATAGATATGACACTGGTGATCACGAGTGGAAGGTAATTTTCCAGCTTGAATTTAATTACAAATTGAGAAATATCAAACACATTTACTAACAGCACTTTGGTTTTTTGTTTTCTGCAATAAAATTGCGACCAATTTTGAACTAACACTATAATGTTTACAGTTCCTTTCTTCCATTCTTTGACAAATATGTTCTTTAATTTCAATCTTACTTTTATTATATATCCAACAGGCTTAGTAATTGCAGCACCAGTTCCTTCACAGCTTTCATGCCGATGCCCAACACCAGAGTTGGTGGTCTAGTATTTATTTGACATGGTTATCCTACTATCTGTCAATTTTCATTGTGCTATTTAAGACTGTTTGAGATCATAAACTTAGGCTCAGTAAACAAAGTTGATGATCTCGATGATGGCAATAAATCAAATCTACTAATGAATCAGTGGAAACCATACACTCAACCAAATATGCAATTTGTCTCTTATGATCTGTTCTTCCTGGCAGTTTCTTTTATTTATGCACATAGGTATATGTATGTATATATATATATATATATATAAATATATATATAAATATATATATAAATATATATATACACATACATATACATATATACATATACATATACATATACATATATATACATATATATATATATACATATATATATATATATATATATATATATATACATATATATATATATATATATATACATATATATATATATATACATATATATATATATATATATATATATATATATATATACATATATATATATATACATATACATATACATATACATATACATATATATATATATATATATATATATATATATATATATATATATATATATATATATATATATATATATATGTATATATATATATATATATGTGTGTATGTATGTATATGTATATATATTATATTTATTATTTGTATTAGTAATTTATATTGCATCTTTATTTTCGTTAGGTCCTATATTGATTTTCTTTTTCTGTAACCTTAAGCACCTTAACAATATTTCTCCACGCCTCGGGTTGACTGGCAGAGAATGCCTAATGGCATTAAGTCCGCCCTTTGTGTAACTTTCTTTGTGAGGTTTGCAATAAAGTGTAAATAAATAAATAGGTCCAGCTAAAAAGTCACTATAGCTGAGTGGTTGGGTGGTCGGAATTTCGAATCGAGAGACTTGATCCCCAGGTGGCAGGCTTGTACCAATGGGTTTGTTTATATTGTTGGCTTGGACATAAAGATGGCGACGGGCTCACCATCTGTCACATTGTCCCGAAAATATCTTTGGTGGTAGGTGGGTCAGAGGGACTTAATTGCCCTGACTAGACCCCTGTCTACCCCTGTATTGGGAATTTTGTGAAGATATTTATTAAGGTACAGCTAACTTGTCTGTATTTACTATATTGTCTGACATTCAAACATCAACTGCACATTTATTTTCATAAGATTAGATGCATTTATCATTAGGCTTGTTGACAAGGATGCAAATTTTATTTTCAGACATTAAGAGATGGGAGAAAAAAAAGTGAAAAAGAAAAAGCAAACTGACTGACTTATTTTGGTCATTTATTTCTATTTTGATCATTTATTTCTATTCTTCTTGAAATGATTGAAATCATAAATTTGTACATGTTCTATTCAAGTTAACATGGACTACATAAATAACAGCAAACATTTCTTGTAGACAGAAATTTTAATGTGATAAATTATCTATTAATTAGTCCAGTCAGTTGCTCGACATTTGTTTTGAAAACTGTATTGCCTGAGGTCCCTCTGGACTGATCAAATCAATGGCAAATGACACAAATAACTATTGCTTAACATTGTTCATATACTGTTTTTATTTATATAAAAGTGAGACTATAAACTGGAAAGTTTTTAAGGTTTTCCCAATTTTTTAAGTCTACTAGCCTATTACAAGCTGGCTTTTTGGCACTTTCTGTAGTTTTAAAGAATTTCTACAATAACTTTTCAATCTATCTTTTGTTACTTGTTCTTATTAAAATAATGATTATATTTTTAGGAGCGAGGTACTGGGGATATCAAGCTGTTGAGACATAAAATGAATAACACTGTAAGAGTAGTAATGAGACGGGACAAGACACTTAAAGTGTGTGCTAACCATTTTATAACTCCGGATATCAGGATGAATGTCCACTGTGGATCTGATAAAGCTTTCAATTGGTCAGTTTTTGCTGATTATGCTGATGAAACTTGTAAACAAGAACTGCTTGCCATTAAATTTGGAAATCCGCAGAGTAAGTAGTTTTGGTGTGCTAGTATGTAAGAATCCAACAAGTAATATCTTTGTGTTACTGTTGGTGGTGAACTTAGTCTAAAGCTTTAAAATTTCTAATGAAAGTAGGTTTGGCTGAGTATTTAGCTGTTAGTTGTGGGTTTCGAATTCTGCTATTTATATGGATAATAAATGTTTCTATTAAAATTCCTGTCCATGGAATATTTATATTTATGTAAATTACCTTCTTGTAAATTTCATAAGAGAGTAAACCTTAAAAATGGCAATTATACTGTTGGTTGGACAGACAGCAGACAGGCAATAGCATGTAAGGTGTAAATGGGATATATCCAGTACTGCAATAGTTAATTCATTTTACAAATGAGGCAATTATGGTAAATCCTTTTTATTTTGATTCCTGCAGTGGTCATTTACAGACTGTTTACACAACAAATGATAAAAAAAAATATAATATAAATATAATTATGTTAATATTTTAACAAAATGAACATTTAACTCTCCTTTTAGATGCAGAACTTTGGAAGGCAAAGTTTGCAGAAGCTCAGGAAATAGTCCGAACCAAATGCAGTTTATACACCCAAGATCAATCATCAGATGATGATGAGAGTAGTATAACTAGAAGTGAAGATACAGACACTCCTGAACCCAAAAGTGTAGATAAGACAGAGGATGAGAGCAAAAATGAATCTGACTTTAAAGAAGAGGGTGTGGTACTAAAGTTGAAGGAACTAAAAGTGGATGGTGGAAAACCTGAATAACTAAGTAATAGAATAGAAAACTGAATAACTTTAATATAGGCCCCTTGTTTCAATAATATTTTTTAAAAATGATAAATTTTTGGCAAATTTCTATTACACTAAAATAAAATTTGAGCTGAACTAAATTTGTACATTGTGTATAATACAAATTTTTTATTTGAAACTCATAATATAACCATAATTTTTAAAAAAGTTGTCTGTTTGTCTGCATAAATAATGAAAATATCCTGGGTGACCAAGCTGAGCTTGGTGGGAAATATGTGGCATTATAATACTAACACTTAATAAATTTTAGTTTTCATATTTTAACTAATTTTTCAAATTATGCAATTTTATTGATTTTTAAAGCATATTTATGCTGAACTTTTATGTTATTAAATTAAAGAGAAAAAAGTCAAAATTTAAACTGACATGGGCGGGATTTGACTTTTTTCTCTTTAATTTAATAACATAAAAGTTTAGCATAAATATGCTTTAAAAATCAATAAAATTGTATAATAAAAATTAAAGTTGGCGTTATCGTATTGATAATTCCTATCTAAAAAGTCTAATAAGTCTAAAAGTCAGGATTATCAAATTGTCACTTGCAAAAGGGATAATAGACGGCGCCTATGCTAATAAACAAGGCATAAGTAATATAAAGAGAATACAGAGTTAAAATTTCAGCTGATGTGTGTAAGACACGGTGGCTCGGAGGTAAGTGCGTCGCCACGGATCGGCGAAGGTCGCGGGTTCGTATCCCGCCCGTGTCAGTTCAAATGACTTTTTCTCTTTAATTTAATAATTTTACAAAGTTTATCTATATAAACTTGAAACATAAAACATTACCAAAATATTGGCCAATTAGTAGTCTGCATGTTCTAATAACCTTAGTACTGTCATTGACATCTTAGTACTGAAATTAGTTTGAGGACCAACAAACTTTATCCTAGACTTAGGATATAAATCTATATAAAGTATTCATAGATAAATAAATATATATATCTTTGTGCTATCATTTGATAGGTACCACTAAGATATCTATTTTTAGAGATAGAAGAAGTTTTGGTAGTAATCTAATTTGTCTAAATAAACAAAAATTAAAAACCTTGTTAGCAAAATTTGACTGTTACAGTACTTAAATATTTTTCACATAATATTTAAATGAGGCCGACTATTGAAGGTTTTTGTATTGCTTTTACTTTCACAATCAAATATATTTTAACCGAAATTTAGTAGTTTAATATCATACCTACATTTTATATTTGGTAAAAAAAATACTATTTTTGGGGAACTATTTCACGCGGGGCTGAAACTGCGGGTTGCCTTTTAAATAATCAAAAAATTGTGATGCATTTAACTATGAACTGCCCATTCTTTGTTAAATGTTACAATAAGACTTGATGCATTTATCATTCTTTGTATTCCATAAGTTGTGTATAAACATAATGGATCAATAACTTGTTTATATCATACATGGGATATGAGCATGTGCAATAAATTCGATAAAAAATTGTAGAATGACGTCACTGAACTAAAATGTTAGTATTTGAGATAATATAAATACCAAAAATTTAAACTGATAACCTTTTATTATTAAACATTATAGAATTTTATGAAAATTTTAAAGTGTCTGCATAGTATTGTTACAAGTGCACAAGCAGTCCGTCTATATATATTTCTAGCTTATCTTTTCTTTCAAAATTCTTAAAAATCGGTTCAGATTTTCAGTAGTGAAAGGTTAGCAAATGTACAAACTTGCAAACATTTATAATACAAAGTTAGGAAGTTTGAATGCTCCCTGTCCTCTCAGAAACAAGTTGCACCGAATGTGACTGATTCTATTATATTTCAATTTCATTCACACAATTATATTATATTTCAATTATTATACACACAAGATTATCTTAACATGTGGCTAAGATATGGTGCTTTGCAAGAGCCAACTATTGTTTTAAGCACATTAATTTTAAGTTCTTCAATAACTTTAAATGTCTTATAGTATTATAATATACCTGTTAATTTTCATCTAACATCATATTCTAAGATTTAGTGTATTGTTGAATTATATACCTTAGCCGAAACAAGTAACTACTATCAAGTTTGAGAGTGAAATGTAAAATAACAAAGTCCAAATTTTTACTTATATAATGGATATTACATAGTAGCTTTTCATGCATTATCAATAGTTAATAATGTTGTTAGTGGTTCATATTAGTCTTTACCTACATAATTTATGCGAATATAAAGCGAATGACCACAAATATTTTAATTATTTTTTTATTTTTGAGATATTAATTTGAATAGGTGTATCAAAGAGGTCTCGCATATGTTTCATTATTTGTGTGGCAAGGCATTTAGAATTTGCTTCCTTACTTGTCGACATAACTTCAAAGTTATTTGCAGTTATAGAAAAATATCTAGTGATGCTAAATAGTCACAAGATGTATAAGAATAATTTTCATAGTTATGATACACTTTAGAGTTAGTGTTAGCCATGAGCCATTCAGAAATGGAAATTTAATTTTTTCAGTTATGAAATAATTTGATGCTTCCCAATTATTTTCTGTCTGCTTGGGAATGGTCATAAAACTCAGTGATTGAACAATTTTTTGAGGTTGATGCCGTACCTATAATTGAAATAAACAATTATTGGTGCCACTGAGTTGTATGTAAGCCTGCAGATGCACTCGTTTGAGTCCACATGACAACATCTGTGCTGGACTGGAGTTGGATGTGTGACATAAACAATGCATTTTAAGTTATAGTAAGAAAAAAAAAAACAAAAGAAGGTAGCGGCAAGTTAAATATCTTAAGTTGCTTTTTTGGCACCATTGTGTGTAATTTTGATAAATTCTAGTTTTTAGTATTCAATTAAAATTTTTTGATATGTCATAGGTACATAGTAATGTAACAGTAGTTAATTTGGATGTTAAGATTGCAATAGGCTCACCATGTCACATTGCCCCAAATGTGCTTGGTGAAACGTGGGTTAGTTATACCCAGTATTGGGAAACTGCATATGAAGGTACATACATCAGGAACTATGTTTGTCATCCATATGAGTGGGTTGATAATGAAATCCATTTGTTACAATTTGCATTTACAGGCATTAGAAAGCGAAAAGTGGAGAGCATTATCACCATTTCTTCATTGGTAATGCATAATCTGTCCACATTTTATATATAGAAAGGTTTGTCATTAATGAATTTGTTGGATTTGTACTTTCTTCAACAGGTTCAGTAATGTGAATTTATTTAGACTTCTAAATTACCTTTCTTGATTATAATAACAAGCCATTTGTTGTTTCTTTATTATAGTTGTATTGCATATTTTTGACATGTAAAATTAATGGTATTTCAAGATTTAAAAAAAATGATTAAATAAGAATAGAAGATTTAATTAATTTTGCTCATACTTCATGCAATCTATCTTTTATATATTATTATGGAAATTTCATCAATGGAAAAATCTGTAATGCACTTTTTAAATAGTATCTTGTATATATTTTTTGACCTGTTTAAGAATGCCATTTATCTAATTTTAACTTAACCTAACATATGAAATCACTATATGGTTCTGGTTGATCCTATTCTTATTCTACAGTATGTAATATAATGTGACATGAATAAGGTGCATATAGAAATTATCTGTTTTGCCTTCATGTGTTTTAGTTACCTTTATGTGTTTTAATTTTTTAATTCATTGATTTGTGATTTTGCATCATAAATAAATAATAGAAATTAAATGTTTTCTCACTATTTTATTACAGTTTTTTTTATTACACACAGTGCCTTGTTGCACATTGTTTGTGTATCCTCAAAAAGTGCTACAAACAGTGCTTAAAAATTGCTATGTATAAATTTATAAAACATAGTGGATCAATTGCACAATAATTTTCTTAACGCATTTCCTTTGGTATTTCAACCTATTCTAAATAATAATTAGTTTAAAAAAGAAACAATAATGGATGGAATGTAAATCTTGAATCCTCCACACAACAAAAATATTCCTTTAGTTTCCAGTTACAAACTAACTGCCAAATCATAGATCTTCCTTTGTATTGCTTTTTGCACTAAATAATTGGAATGACTGCAATATGTTAAGTCTTACTCCTAATTGTTTCTTCTTTTCTTCTGATATTTTGCCATTAAGCAGTTTCTTTACTCTTTCATATTCAGACTTAGTAAAATCATCACCTTTTTCTAGAATTTTCTCCATGATAGTTTTGTAAATTTTGCCAGACACTGAATCCTAAAATTAAAATGTTTCATTAAATTATTTTACAAACTAATATTGGCAGAATTTTTTTTAGCAACTGATTTAATTGGATAACTTTAAATCTACTAGTACTAATTAAGTATTGCTTCAACAATATATGGTTACCCAAATAAGTAAAATTTCAAAGACTAGTGATAACTGTATCAAAACTTACCTTTTGAGACGCTTTCTTTAATGCATCTTCAGTTTCTTTCAAAACTACTTTCCTTTTTTCCTGGTCCGATTTTATAAATTTGGCTGCAAGTTTATCAAGCTCTCTTACACATCCCGGTAGGTTTAGGTAAATTCCAGTTTTTTCACGGACGAATCTTCGAAGCTCGTCGCTAGAGAAACCTTTAGAGTCATCAAACTGAAGAGGATCACTTTTGCCTTTAATGAAAAGCTTTACTACCGGGAAATTATCCTTTGTTGCACCATACTTTAGCGAGAGCTTCGTTGTCTTTTTCACCATAATCTTTTACCCCTACTTCAGCAACTAATAATTCCTCAAAATCTTTTGATTCTTTTGCTAATGCCACGAAAGCATCATGTTTATCGCCATACGGGAATGCTACGTCAAATTTAACTAAGGCAGCTTCGAACTTGTTTATAACTTTATCAAAAGAATACTCATCTAACTCTACAGAACCGCTTGCAGCAGTTGCATCAGTGACAAAAAGTACAGCGATAATTGTGCACAGAAATAACAGAAACCGCTCCATCATATAGATTCAAAAAAACTATTTAGGAACGGACGACGAACGAGCGTATATAAAATACTATTTTAGAATATATCAATGAACTTAAATTCTTATCACAAACGCGTGTACTCAGCGAAAGTCAAATTAAAAATAATAATACTAGGCTAAGCTAAAAAATTATTGCTCGGCGTTCAAAGTTTTTTGACACTTGAAATTTGACAACAAAAAGACCATTGATCCTGTGCCGGTTCGCCTGAAAAAGACTAATAAAATTATGTTACAATACTTTGATTACACTGATATTATAAAAATTATAGTAGTCTTGAAATATTCACTTATTGATTATTTATTAAGTTATTCAGTCAAAAGAAAATGAATATATTTTTTTCATTAATGTGAAATTTACTTTCCAAGCAATAGGCAGTTATTGACTACGTGAGTAGAAACGTTACATGGTATTTTTCTTTTCCTATTGGTGAATACAGTGAACACGTAAGACCGTGGAGTTTTAAGATTGGTTAAAGTTTGAGCTTCAAAGAGTATATATTAATAAGTTTATTTACATTTTATAAACGTTTATTTACATTTTGTAAAATAATATGTTCCGAAAAAAAAAAATTCTCAACTTTCTATCAATACGGTGGACCTAAACCTTAACTCGGTGTACTTAGCTAGAATGTATTTAATAATTATTTAACGCTATAATTTAGATAAATTTCAACGCAAATTGAAAAATAAGTAGTTTTAGAAAATAAAAATTACTCTCTTCTTCGTTTTATGGCGGTTTATTTATGTTCGCCAATCACGTAAAGGATGATAGAAGCTTTGTGCGCGCATCACGGAAAAACTTATATAGATTTCAATTCAATTTTTTGAGTTTTATTTTGTAGATACTTCGTTAACAGTTAAGCAGTCGTGTGTGTTTTCTTCCTGAGTATTTTGTCGCTGTTCTTTTTCTGGTACATGATAAATTTATGGTCAGCCGCACATTAATTGCGTGATCGACCTGATTCTGGAATCTTAATCGATTATATTTATACTCTCTCTCTCTCTTTTAAATAATGATATGTATATATGTAAAAATACATGATATATCATAATATACTTACGCGGACGAAGTCTCGGGTTTTAGGCTAATGTGTTAATGAAGACAAACAATAAAAGATTTATGTTATTAGAATCAATAAGGCTACTTAATTGATAATTATAATTAATTACATTCTACAAATAAGGCTACTTAATATTAATTATAATTAATACTTAATAATAAGTTACGATAGCTGAGTGGTTGGGAGGTCGGAATATCGAGTCAAGAGACCCGAGTTCGATCCCTAGGTGGCAGGCTCGTAACAATGGGATGATTGGAAAAATTATGTACGAATTATATCGTCGTTGGCTTGGACATAAAGACGGCGATGGGCTCACCACCTGTCACGTTGTCCCGAAAATATCTACGGTGGAAGGTGGGTCGAAGGGACTTAATTGTCTAGACTAGACCTCTGTCTACCTCTGTATTGCTGTATTGGGAATTGCGTGAAGATATTTATTGATATATTCAATAAGGCTACATAGAATATATACAAAGGGAATATTGGTATATAGTAAAAGACTTAAGATTTATACGGCGAGGAATATCAGGAGGTAAATGATTATACAGGTAGATTTGAACAGCTGAAAAATATGTGGTCGATAGTGCCTTCATCTAAGCCAAAGCCACAAAATCAGCAATCTCTGACCCTAATCGTGGCAATCTGTTCTTGTGTGCAGGTGTGGCCGATTCTGAGTCGGTAGACAATTGAGGTTGCTCGTTTACTAGCTTTCTTTTATTTATAAAAAATAGGGCTGTGAAGGGATAGCAGGTTGGACTGCAGCCCTTAACCCTTTTTGTTACATTGTGGTTTGCAGCTACCCTTTAGCAAATACAACAAAATCATGTAGTGTCTGTAAGTTCGCGTTATATTAGGCGCATTTAGGCTGTAGGATGATGCTTTCTTAAAATACAAATAACAACAAAATCGGTTGAACAAAATATTGCTTCAGATCCGTTCCATAGAAACCTTGCATTTGCCGGGATAAAAAGTATCCTGTAATATAATATTTTATAACAATTATTAGAAAGTCATTCACCCGTTTTGTAAACTTTCACGTTGATAGTGTTAGGAATTTCAGGATATGTATTATTTCCAGCTCCTAAGACTTCACTTTTGCGGCAACGTATGCAGACGGTGTCGAATAATTGGCGATATATTATACAATAAAAATAAATATAAATATCTTCACGCAATTCGCAATACAGGGGTAGACAGAGGTCTAGTCTAGACAATTAAGTCCCTTTGACCCACCTTCCACCGAAGAGATTTTCGGGACAACGTGAAAGGTGGTGAGCCCCTCGTCGTCGTATATTATACAAATTTTTATAAAAAGCATTATCTGTCCTTGTCTTCGCGCTTTGTAGTTTTTGAACTATTTTGTTGTATAATTTGCTTTTAGAACATTTTGTACATTTTTACCACAACTGATTTGATGATATATATCAATTAAACTATCTTTTTGGGTTAGTATCCTAAAATACAATAATAATAAAAAATTGGCGACCTCCACGGACGAGTGGCGTACACACCGGTTTTCACGTTGTCGCCAGCTCCAGGTTCTAGGTTCAATTCCTGGTCGGTTCTCGCGTTAGGGTGTTTGCGGCACCTTCGTTGATAATAATGCCATAACACAAGCGCTTAAGCTACTTACTTTGAGATCAGAGCAATGTATGTTGTCCTTATCTACGTTTGTATGTATGTAAAAATGTTTTATTATAAGATGCGATAAAATTTTAGAAAAACTGTACCATGCTTCAGGTACAGTTTTTCTAAAATTTTATATTTTTATTGGTTTTATATTTTTATTGGTTTGCCCATATTATATTTTTATTGGTTTGCTGCAATAAAACAAAAATAAAACTGAGAATTATATTCATATACAAATGGACTAAAACTCAATTCACAAATTTTTACTTTTCGCTACATTATGTATGAATTTCCTGCAGTGTAATATACATAAATACTAAAGAAATGAAAGAACACCGTGGAATTGCATTGTTTTATATTATAACTTTTTTTTTCTTGTCACTTGGGAAAGCAAACAGATTAAATGAGTGGAAACGCAATGGTTTGTTTGGTTTTGTGTAATATGTTTTCCTATATTAAGTAATGAGAGTTATTGCCAGGTCAATGAGGACTTACGATAGCCGAGTGAACCCGAGTTCGATTCCCAAACATATGGCAGGCTCGTACCAATGGGGTTTTCAAAAACTTACGTACGAATTATACCGTTGGCTTGGACTTAAAGACGGCGACGGGCTCACCACCTGTCACGTTGTCCCGAAAATATCTTCGATGGAAGGTGGGTCAAAGGGAATCAATTATCTAGACTACACCGCTGTCTTCCCCGGTATTGGGAATTGCGCGAAAATATCTGCATATATCCGCTATAATGTTATACTTATTTATTATTTGAAACAGTAAAGGAAATGCTTTCCCCAGGTTATGAACAACCGACCTGGCGGGAAGCTCTCCCCTGCAGCACATCATCCGCTATAATGTTATAATTTGGGTTGAAAGGAAACTGTCAAGACGTCTCCTCCCGTATTTACTACTTCTTTCTGTCGTGTATTTATCTCAACCTGTTGCGTAATCAAATCATTATCACTACATTATTTTAAAATTATTGGTAAATACCCTATGAAAATGTGTCCCGATTTTTTTTTAGTTTATCACGTTTAAACAGTCAGATAGACACGAACATGCGCCTTTGTTTTATATGTTGTAATATCGTTTCCTCTAAAACGGATTCTTTATTTTCCATCTCAACAACAGGACAAGTACAAAGCAATCAAGCACGGGCTAAAATTGGAGCAAGTTGGCCTAATGGTGTCATACCGTATTTTTTTGATAACAAAAGTTATGGTGAGTAAATAGATAAAATCAAAAGCTTTCTTTTTTGGTTTCAAATCCCAAATATTTTTTTGTGACGAAAATGTGTCATGGGTGAATAGACGTTGTTTCTCTTTCCTGTACAAATTAATCGGTATTGATTAATTATTCGGTTTATATGCTCGATTAGTGAGCCCTCGCTTCGAGCATATAAACAATCCCAAAAAAACAGGCATTTTTGTTTTTCGAGATGGTAATCTGCCATTTTTATCTTCACGCAATTCCCGATACAGGGTAGACAGAGGTCTAGTCTAGACAATTAAGTCGCTTTTGACCCACCTTCCACCGAAGATATTTCGGGGCTACGTGAAAGGTAGTGAGCCCGTTGTCGGCTTAAAGTCCAAGCCAACGATGTAATTCGTACATAAGTTTATGAAAAACCTATTGGTACGAGCCTGCCACCTAGAGATCGAACCCGGGTCTCTTGACTCGTAATTCCGACCATCCAACCACTCGGCTATCGTGACTATTTTCCAGTAGCTAATTGCAAGGCCTTAGCCGCCTCTTACGATACCAAAGGGAAGAAAGGGGAAGGTACCAACAGTATCGACATCAGAAAATGTATCAGATGTAGATATAGATAATATTCATATAGATTTTTTTCTGGTAGCTGTAAACAATTGGCTCAATATATTATATTAGCAATAAATTACAACGTTCAATATTATCGCGAAAAATATTTTGTTTTGAATAGATCATATAATAGCAATGCGTGTTCGCATGGCAATGAATGCGCTAGAGAGTTCCTCGTGTATCATATTTAAGCCGATTATTGGAAAACCAAATTTGAACACAACTTGGCTGCACATCGCTAACCCCCTTTTGGAACGAGAGTGTATGCATGAACCACGCTATAATGACTCTGGAGAAGTGGTAAGAAATATTATTTTCTATTTATGATTGTTTTTTTAAACAACATCACAAACAAGCTTACTATTACCTCAGTATTGGAGTTTAGTATTTGAAACCTCTTAAATTACGATCATTAGAGCTTTCTTCGGTCAACGTTACAGGGGATGATAGTTTCATCTTTTATGCTAAATATGTACAAAAAATCAGACAAATATATTGTTTTTATTGTTATATTGACAGCTGTAAACTTATTAGTACAGAGTTTGCTCTTGTATAAACTCGGGAGATATCGGTTTAGACACGCTATGACAGAGATCGCGGGTCGAAATCCTACCCGTTACCCGTATATTTGAATTTAATGTTTTATTTATTTATAAACAAAATGTTCGCTAACTCTCTAAAAATATACATCAAAATACATAATAAAAAATATCTTCACGTCATTCCTAATAGGGTAGGCAGAGGTATAAGATATAGCCATACACCAACAAAGCCAAAGAAACGAAGATCATTAGGTACAGATTATAGCAGATAGCAAGAAACAATGAATGTTACCAATTCTCATATTTTCTTATTTTATTTACGGTCTATGGGTGCTCGTATTGAAATGATAAGGCGAGCCGTCAATAAAATGAAATAAATTTCTCTATTAGAAATAAAAACCTAGGGTACCACATTTTTCTTTGTTCTCGGCTTAGTCGAGTACGTTACATTTAGCCCGACGCATGCAAAGCGGATAAGTCTTCTATTTCAAGGATACGAAACAGGTTTTTTCAAAGTTTGAAATATTTTTTTCATCTCCAGCTCATAGTTTTAGGTTTGGATTGCCTGTCGGAGCAGCAGATACTGCATACACTTATGCACGGCATTGGTTTCAAAGATGAGGTGTCACACCCACAACGGGATCAATATATTCGGATCTTGTGGAATAATATACAACCTGGTAAATACTCCGCATTCATTCCATTTCTCTTTTCCAAGTGCAGATTCTCCAATTATTTTCTAATTATGCGTCTCAGATTTAAGTGTTTGCGGCGGGAATGAGGTAACTAGGCCGGATTCAAACCACAACCTCACTGATGACACACGTTGCGGTTGTACAAGGCTGTCATCAGTTGCCATCGAAGGCAGATATAGTAATCTGCTCTTAATAACAATGAACTTTTCGGTTAAAAAAATAGAATGTATTCATGTCGTGCCGTGACGGTGCAAGGCCACCACTTTCTTTCTACACATGAGTTTCGTCGACAACTTGTAAATAGCAATGGCTTCTGAAAAATGGCGGCATAACCATCTCGAGAAATATTTCGTTTTATTTCATATCTGGTATTCTAGACTAAAATAACTAAACCGGTGACGGGGAGCAGCGTCTAGTGTGCGTGGTGTCTGAAAGTGCAATAAGCTATCGACTTGCCAAGCACTTATGGCAAATCCACCTTACAACCTTAAAACGTCTACAGGCCATTAAGTAAGTTAGTAAATGAACTTAAAATCAATAATTTTCTATGTGACCATCTATTTCATCCCTCTTCACCTTGAGGTCTTAAAATAAACGATAATAAATATATAAAGAAATCGGTCTTCTGAGTAACTTATATCATACGTCCTAGTCTGAATAAACTCTTACAAAATTTTTTCTTTGTTCATTTAGACACACCATTGCTCACGATATAGTCATTTTTGTGTTTGTTGTTAATAACTTTATGATGGAACATATTTCTGGTTCTCAGCTTACCATCACCTATTCCGCATACAAGCGGATGAATCGCAAACGACAACTGTGGTCGAATATGATCCGATGAGCGTAATGCACTTTCATGACAGAGCCTTCAGCGTGAATGGCCACGCGACTATAGCGCCGATGGTATGTTTTAATTCATTCTTTTTTAGTTTTGTCAAAATAAAACTTATGATTAATCATTAATATTACTAGTAGGTAGCATACATTTTAAAGTCGAAATGTACTAATGTCGAAATCTGTGGCTGAAGACAATTTCTATGAAATAGTAGTTTCATTTAGTAAATACTTTTATCAAACTGATAACACTGTGTTTATAAGGCATGCTACGTATTATTTGCAATCCAAAAACCAAATAATAGTTATAGTACTTGATAGTCGAATACAAATATGAATGAACATTTTGTGTTATTTAATTTAAAAGTGTATAATCTTCAATGAATTCCTTTAATAATTAAGATCGAATTCTTTATGTACGTGTGATTAAATTTTTCCTTATTCGTCGAATATTCAGAGAAAACCCGCAACCCCTCTAGCTTCGTCGGCGGATTCACAATCAATTAAGCTATTGGGACGACGAGTTTAATAAAATATATAAATAAATACATGTATAGATAGGGACAGCGTCACACATACAGGGAGGCAAACGAGCAGGTGGCTCACGTGATGGAATGATACCCGCAATGAACACCCGCAATACCAGATGCGTTGCCGGCCTTAGAGTGCCCCCCCCCCAAATTGGGGGAGAGGGGTGTGTTGGCCTCCGGTTACCAGCACTCACCAGACGAAACGCAGAAGTTTGTTAGACCGGTATTCTGTGAGGTCGTGGTACTTCCCCGGTCGAGCCGGCCCATTCATGCAAACGCAAAAGCTGATGCGTGGCTCTACCACTGTAGACTTTTCTCGACATTTCTTGATTTTTAGCAATGCCTTCAATACTGTAGACTTTAATATTCTACTTGCTGTTTTAAGTTCTCTTGAAATATCTCTTGGGGTTATTGGTTGGTTTCATAGTTACTTGCATGGATGCCGGCAGCGTATACGAATACATGACACGTTTTCTGACTGGTCTGCTGTCATCGCTGGCGTTTCGCAAGGTGGCCTGTTGTATATTAAACAATCTCAATCTCTTTCTATTTTAAAAACTAAATTCAAACTGGGAATCGGAAACAACGAAGGCACCACAAACACCCAGACCTGAGAAAATGTAGAAAAAGTGATTTTTCTATATTAACACGTCCGGGAATCGAACCCGGGACCTCTAGATGGCGACACCTTGAAAACCGGTGTTAACGCCACTCGGAGGTCGTCATATATTTTATAAATTATAAAATAAATATTTTATTAATTTAACTTGCAGATATCTGGCCTTCTAATAAACCCCTCCGATGATTTATCTCAATTGGATAGAATGAAATTGCGCTTGATTTTTGGACACGAGTGTAAGAAGCGTAATATAGGAGATCTTTTGGATACTTGTAAAATAATATTACATGATAATATAAAGTTAAACATGCCAGGTAATAAATCTGTACATTTATCTAATGAAATATCTGACAAAGTAAACAATGAAGGTAGTGAAGGAAGTTTGGAGGAAGAAACTGACAACGCCTCAAAAAAGGTTAATAACGTAACTTTGAAAGAGGACATAGCCAGTGTAAGTGAAAATAAAGACGAAAGTAATGTAGAAAACCTAAATGACGAAGAATACGAGAACCCATCTTTTAAACATATCGGTGAAATTAACAGTCCGTCCAGATAACTGACTTGTGCTGTTTACGAAAATAAACTATCTAAATAAATTAAAATGATGTTTCGTAATATTACCCTCTTTAACTCTTTTTAAACTATCGCAATAAGGTGACGTAAATAATGAGAAAGAGAAAATAAATGTGAATGTGAAACAAAGAAAAAGAAAAGAAGTGTCATTTCGGTCTCACACCTGCTAAGATCCATTTACCGCCATTGCCATATGTTTTTAGGGTTACGGAAACATTTTCGTCCAAACCCACGTACTTTAAATGCGCTGGTCGTCCAGGACAGTCCCTACTCGCGCGATAATGCAAACTCTCCCTTTCGCATCTACTTCATCCTTCTCCAATCCCACGTGGGAAAGGTATACCTCTCCGTCCACCAACCGACCATGGTGCACGGGAAACTGGCAGGTTTAAAGAACACCAGTCTACTTGGCACCCAGTGAGGGATTAGGGTAAGTACATTTTGGTCTCGTCAATGATAATACCACCACTGCTCTTCTCCATCGTAGGGTGTTATTAGCTCTTACTGCCATTATAAGGCGGCAAAAGGTTCGAAGGGATTAAGTAGGTGATTAATATCCATCTGAAAACTTGATCTTCCGTCAACCTACTTAAGTAGGTTTCTTACTTATCTTCACGCACAATCCCTGACGGGGAAGCCAGAGAGAACAGATCGCCAAGTGTCACGATCTCTGCATACCTCTTTCGCTTCTTTCAGATCATCATCTTCTTTATACATGCACGTCTAGGTATACGAGTACTCTTGACCCTTCCCTCTTCGAGCAATTTGTGCACATGGTCTTCCAAAGGTAGTCTCGGCCTACTTCGATACCTTTTAATATTAACTTTCGCGCTATATATTTTCTTCACCATTCGGTCTTCACTCATTCGCTCATCAAAGCACGCCCTTATCAATTTTTGTGATACGGTCATCTTTAAAACCTGCCATATTGCGAATCTCTTCGTTTCGTCTTCGATTAGCCAAGGTGACGCCGCATATTTCACGAAGAGATCGCATCTCCACTGCATTCAATTTGCTTTTATGCTTTTTGGCATACCAAGGTTTCGCTGCCATATAACAAAGACGTTACCAGCACTGCGTAATGTATCGCAAGACGTGCACTTTTCACTACGCCTTGCCTTTTCAATAACGCAGTCAGGGCACCGTTGATCCCGGCAGCGACATGCCTGTCCAAATTTATATCACATCTTCCATCCCGGCTAAAAGCACTCTCCAAGTATACAATTTCATTCGCCTGTTCTAGACATTCCTGATTTACGCTGGTTTTTAATATTAAAAATTAACGTTGACAGAAGATTTTGACATAAGTATTTTTTATGGGAATTAAGGACAAACGAGCATATGACACTCCTGGTGGTCAATTATAACTTATACTTTCACTATACTGTAGGAGCTGCATTTGTTCTCCAGGCATTCAAGGAAGGGCGCGAGAATAGGAAGATGAGTGTAGGGAAAATAGGCAGTCTGAGTCATCACGTCAGTATAAGTTGCTACTTTACAGTGGCCATTATGCGAGGCTAGTTACCAACCTGTTGGAGCCGATCTATTTCAGTAGCGACCACTATTATTAATAACTGTTTTTGACACCAATGTACATGAGACACATTTTTTTTTTTCATTTTTATTATTGTATGATATGACTGTATTTTGAAGTATTTGAAATGATATTTTGAAGTATTTGAAGTTAAATGTCGTACCTAAAGATTACTAATAAGATACAACATTTAATATGGTGTTGGTGTGCCGACAGTGGTATAGTTTGCTGTTTTGACTTAAAAGTAGGAAGAAGAAGCCGTTCAGATATAAAAATCAGGACAGTTTGAATAATTCTTTAATATACAAAGTATCAGTGAAGAATGATTAAATGTAGTTTCTGATTTATCTGTTTTCATTATTCTCTTCAAATTTTTTGCGTAAATCGCATTGAGCTGCATAGATAAGATTCAATTTTTGGACATCTGTTGAGCTCAATCCTTGCCAATGACCCATTGCCCAACCATCATTCTGAAATAAGTATTAGGAAAATAACAATTTGTTACCATAATATTTTTTTTTTACAACGACAAATCAATTATAGTAGAAAATATTAATGACGTAATATATACAAAACAACGTATATAGTATTAGTTATTTTAATTATACATGTATCAAAATGATCGACCAATTTATTTTTACACTCTTACCCATATAGGATACATAATACTGGTGACACCATTTTTGATCTGTAACCATGGGTAATGCATGACGCTTTGATAATCGTAAGGAAATCCAACTGCTGCAGCTGGTGGAAGTTTTTCACGCATTTCCTGTTCTATATCTAAAATATCGAAAAATAATTAAAAATATATTATAAAATACGTACATGGCGCGGGTTCGAGATGAAATTGCATACATTGTACCACAAATGTCAACAGAAAGCACATCTTATTATTGTGTTGTCTTTAGACAAAAAATGTGCAAATTGAAATCCTCGGTATTTCAATTTGCACATTTTTTTTGACAATTGTATTTTTATAGAGTCCTCGTATTTATTTTTCTTACCCGCAGTAAGGTTGTTCCAAACTATGTGTAAAAATGAATCTCGGTCGTGCATATTGTGTTGATGATCCAGACCAAGTACGTGAACGAAAAGGTGCAATAGTTCGTTAACAGAATTGAAACAGTCTGAATTAATTTCTAAAATCTGCAAAAATAACACAATTTTTGAACTCTATAATAATGCTATTAATAGAATAAAATATATTAACGTTAATACTTTGTTGCCGTTTGGTCTTCCTGATGGTGGACACAGACACCCTGGTTTAGGCGATCGAGATAATATTAAAGTATTCGCTGCATGGCGTCGTAAAGATGATTCCTTTACGGTGTGATCGATTGAAGGGCTCTCTGATGTTGTCATATTTGAACCTAAAAGATACTTATTTTTAAGACCGTTATTTTTTAAAGCAATAATATTATATATTTCAAAAGAATTGGCTACCAACTTTCGGTTCCTTGAGAGTTTGACAGAGTTAAAGATTTATGTACAGAGTCATCGCCGTCTATTTCACTCTCTTTGATTTCATTATCACTAATGGCTGGAGTATGACTTTGCGTAGGATTATTATCAGTTGTAGTCGAAGGTTCATCGTCTTCCCCTGTAGCAGAAGCCATTTTAGGGCGTGTACTAGTTATCTGATCCTTTTCATCATTGTCTGATGTAAGCTCGCGGAATTGAATACACGTTTCTTTTTCAATATGACGAATTACCGCTTGGATATTTTCTCTTTCCTCGGCAGCTAAAAATAACATAAATATTATAGATGTAAGGCTTTAATTTGTCTAAAACAACTTATCTATAATAATTACTTACAAAATTCGAGCCGGTCTCTCATCTTATAATTAATAATCCCATAGGGCCAAATTCTATCTTTAAAGTATCTATCAATTTCATCTGGTGTTGCGGCTTTCGATTCAGCGTTATTTTTTATCACACTAGGGCAGGTTTTTAAAAGATATTGTCTATTTCGCTCAACACACTCGTTGCCATAAATTATTCCTATTTTTTCTACATCAGTTTCACTTAATCCTTCACGTTGGCCAATTTTAACATTACCCTGAAGTACAAAAAATTGAGCTTAGTGTTGTAATTTATATTGAAATGGTAATCAATAGGAGAAAATGACGGTTGAGCGGCGGCTACTGTGTAAGACGTTTGGTTTAAATGTATTCAAAATATTGTATTTTTTAAATAAGAATTTTATGCAGTACTACATTTTTATTATATATTTAAGATAGTTAGACAAAGCAAATAATTATAAGTAACCGAGAATATTAATGGAATGAAAAACAAAATATAAATTGTTTGTGTTATAATATTTGTTGGATATTGCGGAAAATATTAATATCCAACAAATATTACTACACAGACAATTTATACTCTTTAACACAAAAAAAAAAAATTAATTCGCTGCTGATGATTAATAGGAGCTTTTAAGATATTAGCAAGAGCCAACCATGTATATTAAGAATAGTTGACATATTTAAACCCCATGCAAACAGAGGGTTGTGATGAGTTTAATGAGTATTCGTTTATCTGCCTAAGGTATCTTCGAACCCATTATAGATATACATAGTTGTTTTTTCTTTGGAAGAGAGTAAAATACACTATAAAACATCATCATGTCTTTTTCAGTTTCTTGTTCGTCTCTTTCGTCTAGTCTTCTAGGTGTTTTAAAATACTGGCTTTGTCCACGATTAGCTTGCGTGATATACAGTTGTGAGTAATCGTGCTGCCAACGTTCCCACTTTTCAGGTATGGCGGTGGTCCGTCTGTTATTTTAAGAATACAAATGCTTCTTGTGGGTGATATTTAAAAATAAATTTGGTACTTTTTCGTAGGACTTTAGCATTTTTTCGTAGATATTTTTACTAAAACTGTGTAGAATATAATTTAATAAATATAATTTAATAAATAATAGTGGTTCTTATTTTTTTCTCTTCTCATGGATATCTTAAGGGACTTAGACTCAGGGAGAAATCTTGAAAACTACAATTACTACTCATACAATTTAGAATAATCGTGTCGCATCTACCTCCGTTTGGTATTTTAAAAATTGTTCAATATGGGTACCTTAATTTATTTATATTCTTTTTAAGAAACGCAGAAGTTTATTAGAATTCTACTTCACGCCGGTATTCTGCGAGGTCGTGGTACTCCCCGGTCGAGCCGGCCCATTCATGCAACAACAAAAGCTGATGCGTGGCTCTACCACTGTTTAAATGTAATGTATTCATTATAACAAAAGTAATATAAAAATGAAAACAAAAATACATTACCGGTGTGCGAACTGTAACCTGACCGTTTTTCGAGAAAGCCCGAGCGGGATAATGTAGAACGCTTGCATAATCATAAGAAAGGCTTAATAGCGGATCCTCGGTTCTCATCGTGAAGTACTTTTTGTATCCTATGATAAGAATAAGCAACCAATTACGAAAAACAATAGCAAAATTAAATTAATTTCCAAGAAAGAATTATACAGAAAAAAGATCTGACACTTTATTTCTTTTATAGTCAGCATGAAGTCCGTAGCTGGATATAACGCACGTCGATTAATGGCATATATAATTTAGAAGCTATTGCTCATCGTCAATACTTAATCAGGTTTATTCGACATGGTAATATCTCCATCAGAAATTGTCTCAACTAACTTACTTTATAGCCTGTAAAAGTCCACGGTAGGACATATGCATGTCCCATAAGAAGGTTTTGCCACAAAAGCAACGCGATTCCAATGGGCAATCCCTACACCTGACATCAGGTATTCATCAACATCACTATTTTGGTCTGGTATATTTCGCGACAATTGTCCCGCCCTCAGTGGACAGTCATTGCGATTTTTAATTTAAAATCCCGTAACGCCTCTCACGACACACAGGGAAAGTATACGGATATATGGATATATAGATATAGGGATATAGGGATACCTCTCGTCTCATACTAAACAAATAAATAAATTATAAAATAAATATCTTCACCAATTCCCAATACAGGGGTAGACAGAGGTCTAGTCTAGACAATTAAGTCCCTTTTGACCCACCTTCCACCGAAGATATTTTCGGGACAACTTACAGGTGGTGAGCACGTTGCCGTCTTTATGTCCAAGCCAACGATATGAATCGTACATAGGGTTTTAAAAAAATCCATTGGTACGAGCTTGCCACTTGGGGATCGATCTCGTGATCTTGGTTTTTATAATTATTAACAATAATGTGATTGGCATGTTATTTTCCAGCACATACATCGATTTTCATGTTTCCATAAAATACTATACTAAATTCCGACGAGTTTTTGTCCATCATTCTTTATCATAAGACATGGCTCAAAATTTATTGATAATGTATTATCATAGGTAGATTAATGTGAATTATTCTAGTCGCTTACCTGGTTTAATATTCTCCCATTGAATTGTAACGTATTGATCTCTGTCAGGTCTGGTGTGCTCATGAGAGAATCCTAAAATATGCATCACTTCATGAACAATTTCCCCAAGAGATAGGCAATCATATCCGAGTACTACCATCTGAAAAACAAATACGTGAAGTCATCCTAAAGAAGCCATTTTAAAAAACAAATCAGTAATACTCGCTTAGGGTGTGTAAGTATATTCAAACTATGACTGCAGTAGTCACGTATTTATGTTAGGTGGACTACAAGCTCGTTGGTAAATCTAATCCGGCAATGGAATATAAATCTAGGTAAGAAAATTTTGGGATAACATTTTAATAGTGCATGCATTATATAACAATGTTGATATGACATTTATGTTACTAAAAATATTGATGTTATGCATATGGGCGTGCTCAAATCTAATGTAAAAGTCATATGCAGGACACAGACCGCTTCCATGAAGAGGATTTAATACGAGAAAACGTAGACGGTGCAGTTAATCATTGGTCTGTTATAGTATTTTTAGTGTAGTATTTTTCGACATAGTTATCCCGCCATCTGTCGGTAGCATTTTCTTTTGGAGAGTAAGGGGCAAACGATCACAGGAGGTGACTCCTGTGATGGTAAGTGATCACCGCCGCCCATGAACACCTACAATACCAGAGGAATAGCAGATGCCTTTGAGTATAGGCTCTTTTCTTGAAGGTTCCGTATCGGTGACGGCAGCACATTCCATAAAGTGCAAGTGCGTGGCAGAAAATTCCGCAAAAAACGCACTATGGTGTAATACCAAGCATCACATGTAATTTTAGATTATGCCATAAGGTTCGATGGTGAAATTAAGCGGCTGGAATTAATCCAAACAATAATCAATTTCTAGGCAAAAGCCTAGACATTTAGGAATGATAATAGGCACTGCATAGTCCCTTCATGCCCATTATTTTGATTCCACTCATTTTTTGAAAACTTAATGATTCTCGATGTTTAATTCAGTTCCTCGTTTTAATGTTAGGTAAACAATAAATATTAGGTAAAATTTATTGAAAACCTGCACTCCATTATTCGCTTTTCGCTCATTGCTGTGCACACACTGTTTAATGCCGTACGGATTGCTTATGTACAACCATTCCACGCTCATAAGAGACATTTTATCCGTCGGTCTCTCTCTTAGCCGTTGCAGTCGAATACAAGAAGCTTTTTCGAAATAATCGAAGGCTTTGATTATTGTTTCTGAAAGAAGGGAATCTGAAACGAAGTATTTAGTTACATAAGTATTTTTTTTTTTTTTTTACATTTAGTTTTTATGTATGACTATATGTGAAAACTTTTTATTGGCTTAGATTGTAATTTACATGCATGTTATATTTTGTTAAGATTAAGCTGTTATTTTTCCAGTAAATAAATAATTAAATAAATAAATAAATAAATAAATAAATAAATAAATAAATAAATAAATAAATAAATAAATAAATAAATAAATAAATAAATAAATAAATAAATAAATAAATAAATAAATAAATAAATAAATAAATAAATAAATAAATAAATAAATAAATAAATAAATAAATAAATAAATAAATAAATAAATAAATAAATAAATAAATAATATTCATTTAAAAAAAAACGATTTTCGGATTTTATCGCGTTTTTAATTAGTTTTTTTATAAACGGGGGGACCCCGTGACCACGGTTGCTGTAAAGCATTCGAAACGTCGGGAAATAAAAATAGTTTGTAAAAAACTAATTAAAAACGCGATAAAATCTGAAAATCGTTTTATTTTAAACGTGTAGTATTCGCGTAAATACAAGAAATCATTATTATTCATTTCCAAAATTATTTTCATATAATTCTCTTTTTGTTAACCATCAAATTTATTCGCCATACACACATAGTGTAGAAATAAAATTTTTTATTCATTGATAAATATATATTACATCCCACGCTTATGATTTTTTAATCAACCATCGTTTCGTAATGAGTTTCTTATACCAGAAAAGAAATAGGCGAATGAAACAACGTGGATATCCTCTTTTTAGAAAAGTTTACGAGGAGTTTTGAGGATGGGTAATTTTACAGTTTTTAATGTTGAATTCCCACTTTGCTCTTTTCTCCAAAAGCTGTTTTTTTAAATAATAATAATAATAACGTTTCTGAGAAAATATTGCGATAAAAATATCTATGTTAAAAAAAAAACTAGAACAAATTACCAACAATTTATGTTCTAAGATTTTATATACAATTAATAGTTTCGGCGTACATCGCAAAATGTTATTGTTAAGTACATTATTATTAATTAACTTGTTTTCACTGATTAACTCGTATTTACACCACCTTTTTTCTACCAAATACCTGCCCCCTTTTTCCAACCTAATGATAATACTATTTATCGTCAATATGTTTTTAACCAAAGGAATTACAATATTATCTTCACGCAATTAATGAATACCCCAATACATGGGTTAACAGAGGTCTAGTATAGACAATTAAGTACCTTCGACCCACCTTACACCGAAGATATTTTTGGGACAGCGTGACAGGTGATGAGTCCGCCACTCTCCACTCTCACTCTCCACCGCTTTAATCTCAGTCCAAGTCAACGCTGTAATACGTACATAAGTTTTTGAAAGACCCATTGGTACGAGCCTGCGACCTGGGGATCGAACTGGGGTCTACTGACTCGAAATTTCGATCACCCAACCACACGGCTATCGTGACTAAAGTGAAAAGTTTTATCTATTATATTTCAGCTGTTGACAACTACATGCAACTATGTTTACTTAATCTGTTTTTATTATAATTAACTTTTCAGAATAGGCAGATACTGTAATTTTTCTCATGTGATGTCGTCAAAATAATATAATACATATAGTGCCCTATTTATTTCCTTTCTACTATGAAGCGACTACCTAACGTAAACAAGGGATACCAAAGGTTTAAACCGTTTCATCGAAATTATGAAATCCTTTTCAAAAGCAAATGAAGAATATAGTATTTTAAAATTAAAAAAGTCACGATAGCCGAGTGGTTGGGTGGTCGGAATTTCGAGTCAATAGACCCGAGTTCGATCCCCAGTTGGTAGGCTCGTACCAATGGGTTTTTCAAAAACTTATCTACGAATATCGTTGGCTTGGACATAAAGATGGCGACGGGCTCACCACCCGTCACGTTGTCCCGAAAATATCTTCGGTGGAAGGTGGGTCAAAGGGACTTGATTGTCTAGACTAGACCTCTGTCTACCCCTGTATTGGGAATTGCGTGAAGATTTTTTTATAGATATTTGTTTTAATACTACTGTTATATTTTAATATTTTTAAAGTAGAAGTATCAGCTTGAAATGTCAGCGAAAGTTTAGCATTTTTCAAGAGTATTGAAGGGTCTAGACTCGACCTCTGTCTACCCCTGTATTGGGAATTGCGTGAAGATATTTTTTTTATTCTTTTTTTAAATTAAAAAGTTTTATAACGTGTGGTATTGACGCTTACCGTAAGTATTTGGATCGATGAAATAAGGCACTATTCCATGTTTCCATTTTTTATGCCAGGGTATTTTGGTTTCTAATTTCAGTGTATTTGTCTCCTTTTCATTTTTTTGTACTGGTCCCAAAAGTTTCGCTGGTGCGAAGTAAAATCTTCTTGCTGTTGTGTTTAAGACAATCTAAAAATGGATGTATTTTTTATTACGAAGGTAATAAGAATCACAGATGCTTAGAAAATGCGAGCACGATTGGTAGATATTGCCACCATTAAGTGACTTTAAAGGAAATATAATATATATGAGCATGTATAATTTGTCTAGTCTATAATTGGCAATGGCTCTGAATTTCAAGTTAAGGACTGTAATGTACGGGACAATAATACTCGGAGATTCGGATCAGACTGTTTATTGTACTGCACTTATTACATCGTGAAGCGGAAACATTTTCAAATCTACCTACATACACTACACCATCACCCCCTTAAGATATAAGAGACTTACTTAAAATTAAATAAATTTACAGATAGATATGTTCTGTAAATAATAAAGGTAACTTATTCACGGTAGGTAACTTATTGATAGACATATGTATATATAGACATACATTAAACAGTGAAAAATCACTATTAAAGATACTAAGATTACAGGTTACCTAAAGTTTTAAAAAAGGAAATACGTACTAATTGGCATGACAAGTGCTATTTTGACATTCTAAACTAATTATTATTTACTTTTCATTTTTTTTAATTCATCTATGCATCGCTCAGCCGCCTTGCGTCGCGCCCTAACAATAGAAACGTCCGGTTCCGGATTCTTATTACTATTCTTTTTCTCCTCCTCACCGCGATCTCGTTGCAAAATTGCCTCCTTATTAATTAGCGGTTGGCTTGTAGTGCGGTGACCTGTGTCCATTTCTTTATGTATTTGGGCTAAAGAAAAGCGTGTCTTGCTACGCCGACTATCATCTAAAATTTGATCAATGTGTCGATTTTGTATACGTCCGTCGACAGTTTTTACAACATACGACACGGGGCCGGGTCTCTCTAGCACTACTGCATCAGCCCACTTATTTCCGAGTTTGGAGTAGTCCCGAACTAGTACCGGGTCACCGGGCTGCTGCACGCGCAGCGGCGTGGCGCTGGCGCGCTCTTCGGCCGCTCGCTGAGCGTCGCGACGCGCGCGCCGGCGTCGGGCCACAGCAGGTCGAGGCGCCCGCGCAGCCGACGCCCCAGCAGCGCCACGGCGGGCTCGCGGCCCGTCGTGCAGTGTTCCGTGTTGCGATATGTGAATAAAAATTTACTTAGCGCCGTATTATCGTCGATATTTTCTATTTCAGCTTTTTTCAAAGCCTGTTTCACAGATCGCACTGCATTCTCCGCCGCGCCGTTGCTAGCCGGATGGTACGGAGCCACGAGCGTATGCTTTATGCCATTACGTTTCATATAAAGCTCAAATTCCTCTGAAGCGAACGGAGGGCCGTTGTCGGTGACAATGTGCGTCGGTAACCCAAATCTAGCAAACATTTTTCTTAAATGTGTAATGACGACCAAGGCCGAAGTACTACTTACTCGTTAGACCTTATCCACTTAGAGTGAGCGTCGACGATAACTAAATAGTACTTATTTCTGAAGGTCCCGAGAAAATCCATATTGAGTCTAGTCCGTGGCTCGGCCGGCCAAGGCCACGAGTGCAGCGGGGCCGTAAAGCAAATTCGCACTTATCATCCCAATGCCATTTAACATTTTTCTTTAACAAATTATATAATGGTTTTATTACTACCATAGAAATTAACAAGCCCCATAAAACTTTTTAACTGTGTGACATTAGTCGGCTTGGGTGCGCCTACAATGGCCTCAATCTTTTTCATATCGGTGTGTAAACCGTCCTTATCTATTTTATAGCCTTAATTTACATTTCGTGTAATTAATTCGCAGACCATTCTCTTTAAATCTCTCTTCTCGGATTAATAGTGAGTTAGCTTTAATAATGGGTACAATCGGCGTCCCGTAGTCGGATATCTCAACTTTGCATATAACCCCCTCCCGCTGCAGCCTGGCGAGCTCGTCCTCTTCTCGAGCACGCAGCGCCAGCGGTTGCGGCCGCGCCTTCACGAATACAGGACTATCGTCTTTTAAAAATAAACGTATGCGCGACTT
The DNA here is from genome assembly GCA_029286605.1 of Sericinus montela. Classification (NCBI taxonomy): domain Eukaryota; kingdom Metazoa; phylum Arthropoda; class Insecta; order Lepidoptera; family Papilionidae; genus Sericinus; species Sericinus montela. The sequence continues at coordinate 551,282 of JAGSMR010000038.1, forward strand.
AAAGGTACCTAAACCATCTGCGAACACCTCGAGGAATTCGACTCGCAAGGCCGTCGCCATCGAGTCCTCGGCTATCTTATGATAATCTGTAACAGCTAGCTTTAGCTCTCGAATCCACGTTCTTCCCATTAAAGGTGGGCCACCATTTTCATTGATATGTAATTTTAAGTTAGCTATTTTTTCTCCATACTTGACATTTACATTAATATAGCCAAGCGTATCGATGACGTCACCCGTGTATGATTTTAACATTAATTTTTTATGTACTATTGGAACATTTAAAAATTCTTATTATGGAACGACTTCGATACAGCTGAAATTTTACTGCCCGTATCTATTTCAAATTTGCACATTACATTTTCAACTTTAACGTTAACACAATAAGGACTATCGCTGTCGTTAACAACAATTTTATAGAAATTACTATCATCCGAATCGTTATCAGAGTTGTTAAAAAAAACTGACCTTTAGACTTGTGAATTTTGCTAGAAGCGCCATAACCACTCTTCACATACTGACCGCACATAACCTTTAGGTGTCCTATTTCTCCACATGAATCACATGTGTAGTACTTGTAGCGGCACTTGCCCTCGGCATGCTGCCCCTTTCCACGCCGTCGACACGTGCCGCGCTCCGACAGGCCCGCGCCCGCCGCGCCGCCGCCGCCGCCACCGCCGCCGCCGCGCCTCGGCCGCGCTCCGCTCACTCGCTGCAACCCGTCGTCAGCCGCTCGCGAGCCCGCGGGGCCGCTCGAGCCGAGCGCCGGCGCAGTCGCGCACGCCGCGCCCGCACGACGAGAGCTCCACAGCTCGCACGTAGTCTATATTTCTCTCAGCAAACAGCCGCGATCTCATTTCTTCGCTGTATAATCCCGAAACGAACTGATCTTGAATGTTGATCTCAAGGGTCGCGTTAAAATTACAGCTTTTAGCGAGATGCTTCAAACTTTGTAAATATGAACGAATACTTTCTCCTTGTTGCTGCTTTCTTTGCCTGAAGAGATGCCGTTCTGCTATCTCCGATCTCTCGGGCTCCAAATGTTCTTTAACTAGTCGAACTAATTCATCGAATGTTTGGTCTTCGGGCTGGGTCGATGAGCACAGGTCGCACATCAACTCGTAACACTCAGCGCCCACTAATGTCACAAGCGTTGCTACGTGTACATTGTCCTTGATACCATTCAATGTCATGAATTGTTTCACACGACGAATGTAAGCGTCCCAATTTTGACTACTAATATTAAAACTTTCGATATTACCAAACGGCATTGTAAATAACGCGTAAGTTTCGATTTAACAACAAAATATTAATTTTCGTTAATATTTTGTAACACTCGTCGCCAGTGTAATGTACGGGACAATAATACTGGGAGATTCGGAACAGACTGTTTATTGTACTGCACTTGTTAAGCGGAAACATTTTCAAATCTACCTACATACACTACAAGGACTTAAAATCATGCCTGACACTGCATATTCATATAGTTTGTTTAGAGTTAAATCAAGACAAACCTCTAAAAATCATAACAATTATAAATTAAAAATAACATAAAGCTCGCCCAGCCTTTTAGTTCATATATAAATTATTTAAGAGTTAATTACACGTCGCACTTATTTAAATGAATTATAAAAATACTGTTTATGCGGCGAATTTTTTTTTATAAATAATAATAAATTAATATCTTCACGCCTTTCCCGTATAGGGGTAGACAGAGGTCTAGTCTAGACAATTAAGTCCCTTCGACCCACATTCAACCGAAGATATTTTGGGGTACGAAAAACCCATTGGTACGAGCCTGCCACCTGAGGATCGAACTCGAGCCTCTCGACTCGAATTCCGATCACCCACCACTCGGCTATAGTGACTTTTTTTATCATAAAATCATTTGCGTTTAACTGTTTCATAGTTAAATATAATCTGTCGGTTTTATTTATGCATTAGTTACGGAATGTTTGAATACATTTATTTAAGTATCAAAGTGTTAGCGTTATGAACTTGCACTTTCTCAAACGTTAGCTTTTATAATATTAGTGAGATAAATAAAAATGTACTATGATTATGTAACACTATTATGTATGTATTATTTTTAATACAAATTTCTTCATATTTTTTTTTTATTTTATCATGACTAACCTTGTCAGTAGTGACATCATTCAAGTGTCGTTGTCTGTAAGTGACTCTTTGACCGTTTCCCTCCATATCATCGTACAGTTTGTCCACAATACTCTCAACTCTTCGCATATCCTCCATTTTGAGTGCAGGATTGGGAGGTTCCACGTTCCTTTTTATTCTACTGTGCCCTTGTGTTTTTTTGTTAAAACGATTCATGTTAGATCTTCGCGCGTTATTTAACTTTTCGAGTCGCGCGGTTTCCTCGTTAAAAATTCGACACATGTCTACTGTATCTTGTCGTTTTCGTTGTATTAGTTTTCTATCGACTGTGTGTAATTAAATAAAAAAAATATTTAATTTATTCTACGACGATAATTAGTATATAATAACATTGTCGGAACGCGTAACCTACAAGTCTGATATCTTTTAGTATGTCCGTATTAATTAGGTGGACAAGATTATTTAGTATAAACTACACTACACTTCACTAGGGGTAAACATTTGTATGATAAATATAAAAAAAGTTTATAAGCCTAGCACGTTTAAACCATTTTTTATAAATATGTATATTGTAGTTATGGAGATAAATTAAATATGGTATGTATCCTACGAGTATTTATTCTCAGTTACTAATATAAGAGAGAATACTCTTTTTAATTTTAAAACTTGGGCTTGGTTACATAAAAACTTTTGCAAAGACACCTTTTTTTAAAGTCTACATAAAAGCCTGTCTAAGGTCACTGCCAGGACAGGGCTCTCCCGTAAGGGCGGGTTTGCCATAATGGCCACGCTTGGTTAGCGGATTGATAACCGCAATACCATGCGCCTCGCATCTTAGAGTTCTTGTGAGTGGTCGGGTAATTTTCTAGATCGTTTACTCGTTATCTGTCGGTAGCTAATAAGAGATAGTATTTTCAATGCTCTTAAGACACCTACGTTTTGCTATTTGTATGGTGTGGTATTTGGGATATTTTTATACTTTAACAAATAACTCGCATCTTAGATGCTGCTTCCCTTAATCGGTCAGTTTAGTTATGGCCTGATACATGAATTTTTGAGGTAGTTTTCAAGGTTTTTCCCTTAATAACCTGTTACGAACACCCAAAGAAAGCAGTTGGTAGATGCGTTAAGGTCGATTTATGTCACTTCATTTTCTACATTGATTTTAGGGTACAGCGTACTTTATCCTTGTCACATTAAACATTAATAAATTTTAACTTACTCTTCTGAACACTTAAATTTGGTTTTATTGAACATTCGATGTAAAAATATTGTACCATTGATAGAACAAATATTTTCCAAAATAACATTGTTTTACAATTTTTTTCCTTTCAAAATAATATAATCAAAGCCATCACAACACCCAATAACAATAACCGATTGGGCTTTTATCGTAACTGGTTTTTATTGTATTGTATTGGGAAAAGTATGTTGAAATTGGAATTAAATGTTTTATTTGTTACTACGTGGAAAGAATAAGATGCAATAAACATCGAAACTTTCAACAATGGAATGAATATAAGGAACGAGATTGGTAATGATGATTTTTATTTTTTACCTTTCAGTAGACAGATATAAAGTATATAATGGGCTGGAGGTGGAGTATGAATAAAAATAAATCAATAACTTCCCGTAATTCCCTTCATTTCTATATGAAGGGAATTACGTGAAGTTGTGTGTAAATTATTTATTAAATAAAGAAATAAAAAGCTAAGCTATGAAGATATTTATTTCATGTGTATACATGAAAAAAATATCTTCACGTTATTCCCTATAGGGGTAGACAGAAGTCTAGTCTAGATAATTAAGTCCCTTCGACCCACCTTCCACCGAAGATATTTTCGGGACAACGTGGCAGGTGGTGAGACAATGTGAGATGTTCAAGCCAACAATATATTTCGTACATAAGTTTTCGAAAAACACATTGGTACGAGCCTGTCACATGGGGATCGAACTCGGGTCTCTTGACTCGAAACTCCGACCACCCAACCAATCGGCTAAAGTGACTTTTGGAGGCGGAGTATGTGTTAATATATAGGTCTCATTCTCTGTCACTTGAGGAAAATGGTCATCCCTTATTCCCTTAACTTTGTACTCTGTCCATTTATCTTAACGCCATTCCCAACAATGGTGTAGACAGAGGTCCAGACAATTTAGTCCTTTCGACCCACCGTTCACCGACGACATTTTTTGGGACAACGGGACAGGTGGCGAGCCTGTCGCTGTCTTTATGTCCAAGCCTACAATATAATATATAAAAAATAATAAATATATAAATATCATCACGTAATTCCCAATACAGGTAGACAGAGGTCTAGTCTAGACAATTAAGTCCCTTCGACCCACCTTCCACCGAAGATATTTTCGGGCCAAAGTGACAGGTGGTGTGCCCGTCGCTGTCTTGATGTCCAAGCCAACGATATAATTCGTACATAAGTTTTTGAAAAACCCATTGGTACGAGCCTGCCACCTGGGGACCGAGCCGACCACCCACCACTCCGCTATCGTGACTTTAAATTGTATGTAAGTTTTGAAAAAGCCCATTGGTACAAGCCTATCTGGGGATCGAACTCGTATCTCTTAACCCAATTTCGTCTACATAACTACCTTCCACCGAAGATATTTTCGGGACAACGTGACAGGTGGTGAGCCCGTCGCCGCCTTTATGTCCAAGCCAACGATGAAATTCGTACATAAGTTTTTGAAAAACCCATTGGTACGAGCCTGCCACCTGGGGATCGAACTCAGGTCTCTTGACTCGAAACTCCGACCACCCAACCAATCGGCTAAAGTGACTTTTGGAGGCGGAGTATGTGTTAATATATAGGTCTCATTCTCTGTCACTTGAGGAAAATGGTCTTCCCTTATTCCCTTAACTTTGTACTCTGTCCATTTATCTTAACGCCATTCCCAACAATGGTGTAGACAGAGGTCCAGACAATTTAGTCCTTTCGACCCACCGTTCACCGACGACATTTTTGGGACAACGGGACAGGTGGCGAGCCTGTCGCTGTCTTTATGTCCAAGCCAACGATATAATTCGTACATAAGTTTTGAAAAACCCATTGGTACGAGCCTGCCACCTGGGGATCGAACTCGTATCTCTTAACCCAATTTCGTCTACATAACTACCTTCCACCGAAGATATTTTCGGGACAACGTGACAGGTGGTGAGCCCGTCGCCGCCTTTATGTCCAAGCCTACAATATAATATATAAAAATAATAAATATATAAATATCATCACGTAATTCCCAATACAGGTAGACAGAGGTCTAGTCTAGACAATTAAGTCCCTTCGACCCACCTTCCACCGAAGATATTTTCGGGACAACGTGACAGGTGGTGTGCCCGTCGCTGTCTTGATGTCCAAGCCAACGATATAATTCGTACATAAGTTTTGAAAAACCCATTGGTACGAGCCTGCCACCTGGGGATCGAACTCGTATCTCTTAACCCAATTTCGTCTACATAACTACCTTCCACCGAAGATATTTTCGGGACAACGTGACAGGTGGTGAGCCCGTCGCCGCCTTTATGTCCAAGCCTACAATATAATATATAAAAATAATAAATATATAAATATCATCACGTAATTCCCAATACAGAGGTAGACAGAGGTCTGGTCTAGACAATTAAGTCCCTTTGACCCACCTTCCACCGAAGATATTTTCGGGACAACGTGACAGGTGGTGAGCCCGTCGCCGTCTTTATATCCAAGCTAACGATATAATTCGTACATAAAATTTTGAAAAACCCATTGGTACGAACCTGCCATCTGAGGATCGAATTCGGTTATCTTGACTCGAAATCCCAACCACCCATCCACTCGGCTATCGTGACTTTAAATTGTATGTAAGTTTTGAAAAAGCCCATTGGTACAAGCCTATCTGGGGATCGGAACCTGCATCTCTAACCCAATCTGTCTACATAACTACCTTCCACCGAAGATATTTTCGGGACAACGTGACAGGTGGTGAGCCCGTCGCCGTCTTAATGTCCAAGCTAACGATATAATTCGTACATAAGGTTTTTTGAAAAACCCATTGGTACGAACCTGCCATCTGAGGATCGAATTCGGTTATCTTGACTCGAAATCCCAACCACCCATCCACTCGGCTATCGTGACTTATTAAATACAAGTGAAGTGATAATCACAGACTAAGTCTACATATCGTTTATGATTTGTCCAATATAAGGCTAACAAGTGAAAATATCAAAATAAATTCAAAATAAAATAGAACCGTCGTACGAAGTTTCAGCATCTAATTTTCAATTACAATGCTTTTGTGTACGGAAATTGTTAAATAAATAAAGCAAACAGACATAAATATTTTAAAAAAATCGAACTTTGAAACATAAAATGATGCTAAGTTGATGTTAAATATTGACTTTCTAAGAAGTCTGCGTTTGTTATCATATTTTTGAAACGTCAGGAAGTGTAAAAAAATAAAACACCATAAAATCCGTAAATAATTGTTTTATTTTAATGAGCAGTGCTAGTATTCACGTAAAAAAAAAATAATAGTCATTATTAATCTTTATAGCTTCGTTGAGATATGAATTGAAAGGGAAAATTGTCTAGACACCTGACTATAAAAGCAAATATAAACTTACATATCTTCACGCTATTCCCTTTATTGAAAACGCAAATTAGTGTAGACAGAGTTCTAGGAAATTAGGACTTTCCAACCTACCTCAAACCGAAAAAAATTTTGGGACGTGTAAAGGTGGTGAGCTCGTTGCCGTCTTCATGTCCAAGGCAATAATATAAATCGTACATAAGTTTTGAAAAACCCATTGGTACGAACCTGCCATCTGAGGATCGAATTCGGGTCTCTCGACTCGAAATTCCGACCACCCAACAACTCGGCTATCGTGACTTTTACCTACTTATCTTAACGCATTATATTAAAGGGTAGGTATCATAAATCAATAAATAAATAAAATGCTTGACCGCTAGGCAAGCGGATTGACGATCACAGTACCAGACACCTTCCATCCTTGGCGCTGCTGGCCGTCACCCGTCTACTGAATTTTAGTATGGTATTGCTCGTGATGGTCAAAGTCCTATCTGTCGGTAACCCATTGCATTTTTCTTTTCTTGTTTCAGAGAGCACGAGGATCAGTGATAGTAAATAAAGCAAACAGACATAAATATTTTAAAAAAATCGAACTTTGAAACATAAAATGATGCTAAGTTGATGTTAAATATTGACTTTCTAAGAAGTCTGCGTTTGTTATCATATTTTTGATAACAAACGCAGACGTCATGAAGTGTAAAAAATAAAACACCATAAAATCCGTAAATAATTGTTTTATTTTAATGAGCAGTGCTAGTATTCACGTAAAAAAAAATAATAGTCATTATTAATCTTTATAGCTTCGTTGAGATATGAATTGAAAGGGAAAATTGTCTAGACACCTGACTATAAAAGCAAATATAAACTTACATATCTTCACGCTATTCCCTTTATTGAAAACGCAAATTAGTGTAGACAGAGTTCTAGGAAATTAGGACTTTCCAACCTACCTCAAACCGAAAAAAATTTTGGGACGTGTAAAGGTGGTGAGCTCGTTGCCGTCTTCATGTCCAAGGCAATAATATAAATCGTATATAATTTTTTTAACAAACGTATTGGTTTCTGATCGGGATCGAACTCGAGTCTATTGACTCGAATTCCGATCACTCAGCTATCGTGACTTATTAAATACAAGTGAAGTGATAATCACAGACTAAGTCTACATATCGTTTATGATTTGTCCAATATAAGGCTAACAAGTGAAAATATCAAAATAAATTCAAAATAAAATAGAACCGTCGTACGAAGTTTCAGCATCTAATTTTCAATTACAATGCTTTTGTGTACGGAAATTGTTAAATAAATAAATAAGCTGCAACAGTACTCCATAGTCTAAAAGGCTTGTGCTGGAGCAATTGTTTCGGTGTAAATTATTGTAAAACAATAACACGAATGTCGAACTCACAGTAGTAAAACCTTCGTTTTTTATACGCAACGCTGTCCATTGACCTCGTTGACCTTGCTCTTTTATTATTCTTTAAATCACAATCAATAATGTATAGTTGATAGAAACCTTAACACAAAGTATAACTTATTTAATTGTTGTTCACGCATATAAAGATCAAGAAACCTTTAAACTTGTGATCTTTATTGTGTATATGTATTAGTATATTACACACTAATAATTAGAAGAAGGAATGTGGTAGTTTGTCGTATGGTATCGGTGTAAGAATTTACTATTTTCGTTCCGTGGGTGTTGGAAGGCGCGATTCGCGTAAAGACATTGATAAGATAAAACCTAAAACCTTGAACACTCTCCGCTCTGTTATAGTACTCATATTAACGTAGTAACTAGTAAAGAAATGTATGGTCTACTGTGTATGGCGCGCTGAACACGCAATTTTAAAATATATTTTTGAATTCTTTTCGACACTTTTGTATATTTTATTAAAACATTATCCACGCTGTAGAATTTTCTTATTTTATGATGGTAGTTCTGGTATACAAATAAAATATCTTCACGCAATTCCCAATACAGGGATAGACAGAGAGAGGTCTAGTCTATACAATTAAGTCCCTTTGACCCACCTTCCACCGAAGACATTTTCGGGACAACGTGACAGGTGGTGAGCTCGTTGCCGTCTTCATGTCCAAGCTAACGATATAATTCGTACATAAAATTTTGAAAAACCCATTGGTACGAACCTGCCATCTGAGGATCGAATTCGGTTATCTTGACTCGAAATCCCAACCACCCATCCACTCGGCTATCGTGGCATTACATACAAATTGTATATGCAATAAGAACCTGATTAGGTACAATTGTTTCTGTTTCTTACAATACTGGGCACCTGAGAGGATCAAACCCGCAATCCACAGAAAAAAATAAACACACAAACACTCACACGTACATTATAAACTATTAGTATAAACGAATTCAGGAAGAACAACCCTGTGTTCTCTTAGTTAATTGTACGGCGTTACCTTGACCGACCGAAAACGAAACGAAGCAATATGGCATGTTTAAAGACGATCTTACCACAAAATAGATATGGGTGAGATTCGATAAGAGTCCTTTCAACAGAAGTTTAACGTCAACTAAAATTTATGTAACTCTTCACACAAGTTATTGTAGATAGGTACTGCTGAATTATTTTAAGAACGCCATAGTTTAGCACCTTTACGCCTCCGAGCCATCGGTCATGTCAAAATCACGAGCATCCGGTACTATATGCGAATCTGGTTAACGAATGTTTGTGGATCCATTTCCTCTATATATATATATATATATATATATATATATATATATATATATATATATATATATATATATATATATATATATATATATATATATATATATATATATATATATATATATATATATATATATATATATATATATATATATATATATATATATATATATATATATATATATATATATATATATATATATATATATATATATATATATATATATATATATATATATATATATATATATATATATATATATATATATATATATATATATATATATATATATATATATATATATATATATATATATATATATATATATATATATATATATATATATATATATATATATATATATATATATATATATATATATATATATATATATATATATATATATATATATATATATATATATATATATATATATATATATATATATATATATATATATATATATATATATATATATATATATATATATATATATATATATATATATATATATATATATATATATATATATATATATATATATATATATATATATATATATATATATATATATATATATATATATATATATATATATATATATATATATATATATATATATATATATATATATATATATATATATATATATATATATATATATATATATATATATATATATATATATATATATATATATATATATATATATATATATATATATATATATATATATATATATATATATATATATATATATATATATATATATATATATATATATATATATATATATATATATATATATATATATATATATATATATATATATATATATATATATATATATATATATATATATATATATATATATATATATATATATATATATATATATATATATATATATATATATATATATATATATATATATATATATATATATATATATATATATATATATATATATATATATATATATATATATATATATATATATATATATATATATATATATATATATATATATATATATATATATATATATATATATATATATATATATATATATATATATATATATATATATATATATATATATATATATATATATATATATATATATATATATATATATATATATATATATATATATATATATATATATATATATATATATATATATATATATATATATATATATATATATATATATATATATATATATATATATATATATATATATATATATATATATATATATATATATATATATATATATATATATATATATATATATATATATATATATATATATATATATATATATATATATATATATATATATATATATATATATATATATATATATATATATATATATATATATATATATATATATATATATATATATATATATATATATATATATATATATATATATATATATATATATATATATATATATATATATATATATATATATATATATATATATATATATATATATATATATATATATATATATATATATATATATATATATATATATATATATATATATATATATATATATATATATATATATATATATATATATATATATATATATATATATATATATATATATATATATATATATATATATATATATATATATATATATATATATATATATATATATATATATATATATATATATATATATATATATATATATATATATATATATATATATATATATATATATATATATATATATATATATATATATATATATATATATATATATATATATATATATATATATATATATATATATATATATATATATATATATATATATATATATATATATATATATATATATATATATATATATATATATATATATATATATATATATATATATATATATATATATATATATATATATATATATATATATATATATATATATATATATATATATATATATATATATATATATATATATATATATATATATATATATATATATATATATATATATATATATATATATATATATATATATATATATATATATATATATATATATATATATATATATATATATATATATATATATATATATATATATATATATATATATATATATATATATATATATATATATATATATATATATATATATATATATATATATATATATATATATATATATATATATATATATATATATATATATATATATATATATATATATATATACAAGTGAAGTGATAATCACAGACTAAGTCTACATATCGTTTATGATTTGTCCAATATAAGGCTAACAAGTGAAAATATCAAAATAAATTCAAAATAAATAGAACCGTCGTACGAAGTTTCAGCATCTAATTTTCAATTACAATGCTTTTGTGTACGGAAATTGTTAAATAAATAAATAAGCTGCAACAGTACTCCATAGTCTAAAAGGCTTGTGCTGGAGCAATTGTTTCGGTGTAAATTATTGTAAAACAATAACACGAATGTCGAACTCACAGTAGTAAAACCTTCGTTTTTTATACGCAACGCTGTCCATTGACCTCGTTGACCTTGCTCTTTTATTATTCTTTAAATCACAATCAATAATGTATAGTTGATAGAAACCTTAACACAAAGTATAACTTATTTAATTGTTGTTCACGCATATAAAGATCAAGAAACCTTTAAACTTGTGATCTTTATTGTGTATATGTATTAGTATATTACACACTAATAATTAGAAGAAGGGAATGTGGTAGTTTGTCGTATGGTATCGGTGTAAGAATTTACTATTTTTCGTTCCCGTGGGTGTTGGAAGGCGCGATTCGCGTAAAAGACATTGATGAGATAAAACCTAAAACCTTGAACTGTCTCCGCTCTGTTATAGTACTCATATTAACGTAGTAACTAGTAAAGAAATGTATGGTCTACTGTGTATGGCGCGCTGAACACGCAATTTTAAAATATATTTTTGAATTCTTTTCGACACTTTTGTATATTTTATTAAAACATTATCCACGCTGTAGAATTTTCTTATTTTATGATGGTAGTTCTGGTATACAAATAAAATATCTTCACGCAATTCCCAATACAGGGATAGACAGAGAGAGGTCTAGTCTAGACAATTAAGTCCCTTTGACCCACCTTCCACCGAAGACATTTTCGGGACAACGTGACAGGTGGTGAGCCCGTCGCCGTCTTTATATCCAAGCTAACGATATAATTCGTACATAAAATTTTGAAAAACCCATTGGTACGAACCTGCCATCTGAGGATCGAATTCGGTTATCTTGACTCGAAATCCCAACCACCCATCCACTCGGCTATCGTGGCATTACATACAAATTGTATATGCAATAAGAACCTGATTAGGTACAATTGTTTCTGTTTCTTACAATACTGGGCACCTGAGAGGATCAAACCCGCAATCCACATAAAAAAATAAACACACAAACACTCACACGTACATTATAAACTATTAGTATAAACGAATTCAGGAAGAACAACCCTGTGTTCTCTTAGTTAATTGTACGGCGTTACCTTGACCGACCGAAAACGAAACGAAGCAATATGGCATGTTTAAAAGACGATCTTACCACAAAAATAGATATGGGTGAGATTCGATAAGAGTCCTTTCAACAGAAGTTTTAACGTCAACTAAAATTTATGTAACTCTTCACACAAGTTATTGTAGATAGGTACTGCTGAATTATTTTAAGAACGCCATAGTTTAGCACCTTTACGCCTCCGAGCCATCGGTCATGTCAAAATCACGAGCATCCGGTACTATATGCGAATCTGGTTAACGAATGTTTGTGGATCCATTTCCTCTATATATATAAAACCTATTTATAAAATTCAAACTTGAGACCACAAATTGGAACAGTAACTATCTGGTGCGTGTGTAACAGCTTCACGTTTAACTGACCATGCAGCTTTACGATAATTTTAGCTATTTTAATGAAAAGATAATACTTATTTTATTTTTTTATAATTTCACGCCTTCCCCAATACTGGGCTAGACAGTTAAGTTCTTTCGATCTGTCTATCACCCAAGACATTTTTGGGACAACGTGATGGACAGCCTGTAGCCGTCTTTTTATGTTCAAGCCACCGATATAAATCGTACATAAGTTTTTGAAAATACCTATTGGTACGAGCTTACCACCTGGGGATCGAACCAGGTCCCTGGTATCGATCACCAAACCCCTCGGTTATCGTGACTTTTTTTTGCACATAGGCTTTGGGGTCCTAGCCTGTTCCAAAAAAATGACTTCTTATGATTTCGGTTGTATATGTTTTGCTTTTTAAAGTTACACCGTGTTATTGATTTCACATGGAATTTTTATATCTTAACCTGTAGCTATGAATGTATGCAGGTTTGTCGGAAAAAGAATTAGAATTTTGTAGATAACGATCGGCACCTGTCTGCTTAATAATTTGGTGTTTTTGTCTCTTAGACGTTGCTGTCTGTCAACGGTATACCTAATTTAGGTCAGATATGTTTCTGGAGGTTTCTCCTGGAATTGTGGGCAGTCAATTGTAATTTAAAGGCTTTCCCTTATTCCTTAGGCAGGGAGGGGTTGATATATTCTTACGTCGTGTTTAGGTCTTCAATACTCTTGAAAAATGCTAAACTTTCGCTGACATTTCAAGCTGCTACTTCTACTTTAAAAATATTAAAACATAACAGTAGTATTAAAACAAATATCTATAAAAATCTTCACGCAATTCCCAATACAGGGATAGACAGAGAGAGGTCTAGTCTAGACAATTAAGTCCCTTTGACCCACCTTCCACCGAATATATTTTCGGGACAACGTGACAGGTGGTGAGCCCGTCGCCGTCTTTATATCCAAGCTAACGATATAATTCGTACATAAAATTTTGAAAACCCATTGGTACGAACCTGCCATCTGAGGATCGAATTCGGTTATCTTGACTCGAAATCCCAACCACCCATCCACTCGGCTATCGTGGCATTACATACAAATTGTATATGCAATAAGAACCTGATTAGGTACAATTGTTTCTGTTTCTTACAATACTGGGCACCTGAGAGGATCAAACCCGCAATCCACAGAAAAAAATAAACACACAAACACTCACACGTACATTATAAACTATTAGTATAAACGAATTCAGGAAGAACAACCCTGTGTTCTCTTAGTTAATTGTACGGCGTTACCTTGACCGACCGAAAACGAAACGAAGCAATATGGCATGTTTAAAAGACGATCTTACCACAAAAATAGATATGGGTGAGATTCGATAAGAGTCCTTTCAACAGAAGTTTTAACGTCAACTAAAATTTATGTAACTCTTCACACAAGTTATTGTAGATAGGTACTGCTGAATTATTTTAAGAACGCCATAGTTTAGCACCTTTACGCCTCCGAGCCATCGGTCATGTCAAAATCACGAGCATCCGGTACTATATGCGAATCTGGTTAACGAATGTTTGTGGATCCATTTCCTCTATATATATAAAACCTATTTATAAAATTCAAACTTGAGACCACAAATTGGAACAGTAACTATCTGGTGCGTGTGTAACAGCTTCACGTTTAACTGACCATGCAGCTTTACGATAATTTTAGCTATTTTAATGAAAAGATAATACTTATTTTATTTTTTTATAATTTCACGCCTTCCCCAATACTGGGCTAGACAGTTAAGTTCTTTCGATCTGTCTATCACCCAAGACATTTTTGGGACAACGTGATGGACAGCCTGTAGCCGTCTTTTTATGTTCAAGCCACCGATATAAATCGTACATAAGTTTTTGAAAATACCTATTGGTACGAGCTTACCACCTGGGGATCGAACCAGGTCCCTGGTATCGATCACCAAACCCCTCGGTTATCGTGACTTTTTTTTGCACATAGGCTTTGGGGTCCTAGCCTGTTCCAAAAAAATGACTTCTTATGATTTCGGTTGTATATGTTTTGCTTTTTAAAGTTACACCGTGTTATTGATTTCACATGGAATTTTTATATCTTAACCTGTAGCTATGAATGTATGCAGGTTTGTCGGAAAAAGAATTAGAATTTTGTAGATAACGATCGGCACCTGTCTGCTTAATAATTTGGTGTTTTTGTCTCTTAGACGTTGCTGTCTGTCAACGGTATACCTAATTTAGGTCAGATATGTTTCTGGAGGTTTCTCCTGGAATTGTCAATTGTAATTTAAAGGCTTTCCCTTATTCCTTAGGCAGGGAGGGGTTGATATATTCTTACGTCGTGTTTAGGTCTTCAATACTCTTGAAAAATGCTAAACTTTCGCTGACATTTCAAGCTGCTACTTCTACTTTAAAAATATTAAAACATAACAGTAGTATTAAAACAAATATCTATAAAAAATCTTCACGCAATTCCCAATACAGGGGTAGACAGAGGTCTAGTCTAGACAATCAAGTCCCTTTGACCCACCTTCCACCGAATATATTTTCGGGACAACGTGACAGGTGGTGAGCCCGTCGCCGTCTGTATGTCCAAGCCAACGATATAATTTGTACATAAGTATATTGAAAAACCCATTGGTACATGTCATCTGGGATCCGAACTCGGGCCTCTTGACTCGAAATTCCGACCACCTAACCATTCGGCTATCGTGACTTATATCGTGACTTATATATCTATGTAACAATAAAAAAAAATATAACAGGCTTGAGAAATGATAACCGATGCATACCGTGCACTTCATATAAGTGATCAAGTTACAATATCACAGGCTTTATGAATAGATAAAGGCTGAATCGTTAAACGTTAGTGATAGTTCCGCAGTCGTGATCGTGACCAACTGTCCACTCCACCTGTTATCGGATCCGCAAATTCCAATTTAGAAAGTTTAGTTTTTATTCCGGCTTAAAGTTGTACAAGGTTGTGTTTCATTCAGTCGGGCTTTGTATGTCAGTGAGTGTAGGCGCTTCCATTTCTGTAATATCGCGTGTGTACAACGCCACATTTCTCGTCAAATTGTGAAGTGGTATAACCGCAAAGAGGATTTCTCTTAAAGTGAGCATATTTTTGTATTTTTGTTGTACTTAGTTGTTTAGTAAAACCTTTAGCCGCATTAAAACCGCACCTTTAGGTTATGTTGTGAATAAAATACGTAAACCTAATTATGACTGCCAATGTACCCTTATTAATTAATATGCCCTAAATAAACATTTAACAATAACATAGAGGTTACTTAATTATTAAAACAATTTTCATTTTTTAATTCACAATTTGCTATCCATTATTAATAACTTTGTTTTTAGGATGTTGCCGCATAATTTTTTTAGCGTCTTATTAGATTACAAATAAAAAAGGAATACTTACAAGAATGGTGTGTCACTTTGTTTATGATTATTTTTACTTCTGAATGAGCTAACTGCATAACTAGGTTGCTGTTGCTGCTGTTTTTTTTAAGTCTTATGAGGCTTATGAACCAGTTTTTAAGGAACGGTGCAGATTATAAATTGGGGCCGCGAATTTAACTGTAATTTCTTCATACGTTTCAAATTTTTGCGGATATTTATATTGTATTTTTAAGATCATATAGCGTTAGCGTTAAATATTTAACATATAGTTTAGCTTTGTTAGTACTACGCCACGAGGAATAGGGCTGTATGATTATTGAAGTTTTTTAGTTAATAAATATTGTAAATATAAACATAATTTTGTTTATGTAAATAAAGTCTTGAAAAAAAGAATATAATATCGAGTTTTTTTGGTTCAAAATTTATTTGTAAATTAATATTAATTAATATTTAAAATTAATAAATAAAAATATTTTTTTTCTTCAAATTCTTCCAATACAGGGGTAGACAGAGGTATTGCCAATTTAGTCCTTTCGACCCAAATTTCACCTAGAGCTCGAATTCAGAGTTCGGATTTGATAAAATATGAAAATCTTAGTAACTAAAATCGATTACTATTAATAAGCATCTGAAATATTGAGACGGCCGTATGTTGTTACTGTAAGAGTTACCGTCCTTTTCCTTTCCCTGGTAGTCGCAAGAGGTGACCTGGTAAAATGTTGTAAATGGCCATCTTTCGGTAGCCGACAGATGGCGAGTAATCCTCCTTATTGAATAGGTCTCTATCTTACAGTGGATTTCGACATGTCGTAAACTAATTAACATTTAGATATTCAGTTACAAGGTACACAAAAATTGTAAGCTAAATCTAAAATATTAAAATTTTTAGGTTTTATCTTTATATAGGATCTTCTGAAGTAACAACAATGCATGCAATTTCTTCGAAATTCTACGATCCAAGGCATTGTTTTTGCCACATGGTATTGTAGTATGAATTTTCTGTGGTTGTCCAGACTAAGGAAAAAGACTAGTAACCTAGACCTAGGAAAAAGACTAGTAAAGACTAATAAAGACTAGTAAAGGCGACATAACCGATTCAAATGAAAACGCGTAAAATAGCTGAGCTGATACTACATTCCCAAATCCGCCATTGCCAATAGACCATTATAGCAAAGCCCAGACTTGCAGTTGATTTTTACGGACTGCTAAATAAGTAAAGTATCTACTAAGAATAACATACAATTTCTTTTTTTGTTGTTATTCGTTACGCACCGAAATATGTAACTATATTTCGGTGCGTAACGAATATATTCTTGATTTTTTATTTATTCGCTTTTTATGTCTTCATTATTATTCCGAACGCATCGTTAATTAAACAGGCTCGCATTCCGTCATAAATTCTATTCATTACATAATTTGACACATTGGCGTGTGTACCAGTTTTGCACGAATTGTTTACTTGAACGATCGTCCTAATGCGTAAACAGTTATATATTTAATTTTGATCAATTCCTTTACATTCGGCTTGGTTAGAGATGTGTTGGTTTCTTTTTTCAATGCAATTCATGAAATTATTTTAATGAAGTTAATTATAATGTAAACGAAAGCGAATGTACTCGATACCAATAATTCTAAAGTTTTCTTGGCCAGCTATTCGTTACACAAGTTATTGTATATCTAAATAGAAGGCACCTCATGCTTTTCTTTATACCGTTGATTCTGTTCCGATACAATCTACTGTATTTTAAAAATGTCATAAGACATATGATGTGGGATACTTTTAAGTTTTATATTATTAAGAAGACCTCAGTGGACGAGCGGTGTACACACCGGTTTTCATACTGTTGTCAGGGGTCAATGTCGAAAAACCACACCTATAACATTGCTCTGATCTCAAAGTAGCTAAAGCACTTGTGTTATGGCATCGGATACAACGAAGGTACCACAAACACTCAGACACAATACAATGCAGAAAAACGGTATTTAATAACATAAAGATTAGCATAACTTGTGTTTTAAAATCAATAATGATTTTACTTAATGTACTTAAGTGATAGCACTGAATATTGGTTGGTTCGATCAAAAATATGATCGAACCAACCAACCAATGATCACAAGGTGCGGACTTAAGTAATTATAAAGAAGAAAGTGGATGATGACATAAAGTTTTCTTTTCTTCCGTAATATACTTTTTCGTTTAGAATTGCCAATGTCAATGTTATATAATAATCGGAATGTGTATAACGGACACGCCAGGCCGTTACGCACAGGGTTACGTGATAGCCACCGTCACGCTGAATTTACTGGAAGCATTGGAGAAACTCGGACTCATAAGAAAACGGTGCGGCTTAGCATGAGCATTTTCTGTTAATCGTACATTTTAGTTAGTTAATGTTTGTGAATACTTCAAAGTTTCAACCAAACACTGGCTTGAATTTGGAGTGTCTAACTACAATAGTGGAATGGCGATTTAGAATACGTTTGAGTGGCTGCGTGTGAGTTGCATGGGTCCTCTTGTTTACTGTTATGTATATATTTCTTGGTTTAAGTTGTTTTTTTTTTTGTATTTTTAACTTTAGCGCGGGAACGCATCCCAAATTGAAGGAATTGAAAAAAAGTAATTACTTGTTGTAAAAGTCACGATAGCCGAGTTGTTGGGTGGTCGGAATTTCGAGTCGAGAGACCCGAGTTCGATCCCCAGGTGGCAGTACCAATGAGTTTTTCAAAAACTTATGTACGAATTTCATCGTTGGCTTGGACATAAAGGCGGCGACGGGCTCACCACCTGTCACGTTGTCCCGAAAATATCTTCGGTCGAAGGTGGGTCAAAGGGACTTAATTGTCTAGACTTGACCTCTGTTTACCCCTGCATTGGGAATTGCGTGAAGATATTTATATTTATTTATTTATACTTGTAGAAATAACTTTTTTCAATTCTTAGTTATATGTAGTTTAAACGATTCTAGTTTATATTGAGTGAAAAAATCATTGTTACATTTTTAATTATTTAACAATGACTAGAAATAAATAGCAACAACATAAGTGAGATTAGTACCTATAAATATCCACTCTATTCAAAGGCCTTCCTTTTCTGAAATAGTCTTTGTGAGGGATTAGCAAGGGAATGCAATCCACGTTGCCGTCGAGCGACCGACTGGACTTCGAACAATGTCAAATTTTCTTTATTGAAGTCGTAGACATAGATTCCCTCATGATCTATTCTTTCAGCTCCAAGCACGTAACATAATAAATATTATTCATTGCTTTTAACTAAATTAGTGGTGCCGGTTCGGGATCAAACTTGGATCAATCTCTGACCACGGCTATTATTAGCCTGTTTAATTAATTTGTTTTTAATATATTATTAAAATTATATGTTTCACATTAATTAACATAACACATTAAGGTATAGTTCAATAGCGTTGACTGTAACTACAAAATCTGTTCATTAAATTTAAGCTACGGCTAATTTTAGTTTATCAAGACAGTGATACAAATTTAATATGAGTTGCAAAGTACTCTGAAAACTGATATTCCTGATCTAATTTCACGATGGAATGCTTAAACTAAAGCGAGCGAATGGCGGTCACTTCGGTCGGTCTTGGTCACTTCGTATCGGCGTCGGAATCTGCTATCTAGGAAATAAGTTAAAATCTACATGATATAATAAACTGTTTGGACTCCAAGAAATACGGGTGTTGGGTTTTTTTTACTTTAATAATTTGCAGAATACGTAGGTATGACAATTACTATAGTAGATGTAGATAATTCTACAAATTGCACATGCAGCGTCAATCATATAATCCTTCATAAATGTGTTTAATTCGCAAACTCTAATTAAAGTTATAATTCATGCTGCAAACATAATTACTAGGTCTTAGAACTAGGTACAGAGAATATGAGCGACAATGACCTAAATGGTTTATTAATTATGCAATAACAGGCTAAGAAGCACACACGTATCACAGACTAAGGTATGCTATTTATGTGTTATCAGCACGCACAATTATGTTTGATCCAGCTATTTTTCGTATTTTCATAATTGACCCTGCGAATAAAACATACGTGAAAGCTTGTTTAGATGTTGGTTATGCAATCTCCAGATCCAGAACGGTTTGCCAATATTGGAATGAAATTTGTCAAACTTAGTTTATAACAAGGATTAATGTATTATCCCTTTTATCCCCGTGGTGTCGTAAGAAGCGAATAAGACAAAGGCTAACAATTAAGATATTGTCTACCGATAGATGGCGGGTTAACCATCTCGAAGAATCGAACTTCAGTAATGCCAGGTGCAGTGGTATTGCGAGAGCCAAACCGCTTGTCTAGTCTGGCGATTATGGCAAACTCCTCCTCATATAATATAAGTGTGTGTGTTTAGTATAATATAAGCATATCCTGTAGCGGACTTTCAGGCCGTTAATGATGATCAATGATGATGACTATGAACATATTGGATACTTTCTATCTCGAAACTAACGTCCCTGAAGGAGAGGGCTGAATCTTGATTTAGATTAATGGATTTTCTTCCGGAGAGAGATGTTGGTTGACTTCGGGAAGTTAAAGGATCCCGCGAGATTTTTAGAATTACTGAAGCACGGACGAATTGGCAAATTTAGTTATCTAATATTCCATTTTTTTATTATAAATAGTATTTCATTTTGTTTTATTATAAATAGATATTTATATTTATTTGTAATGAAAAAAATGGAATACTTACCACATGAGTACCACGTACGCAGCATATCTACTAGCATGTTTATTCATAGAAAAGTGCAAAGTATCTGTTACAAATATAACTTTGGAGGATCGTTTTTTTGTTTAGTATAGGTCGTTTTTTTGATTTGGTTAGATCGTAATATGTTAATAAATAAATATGTTTAATTTTTTCTCTATTGCTATTTTGATTACGGTAGAAATAATGATTTCTTCTACGCTACTAAGATGTCACAATAATCATGTATTTATTTATTATTATTTTTGTGATCTTTTGTTTTTTCTCAGCTTACAGCTGGTTATATTGCTGTTTACGGGCATATGCCAAGTAAACAACTTTAAAACTATTGATAATGTTGGTAAGGACTATTTACTAATTAGGGAGATACTATATTTTCATCTACTTGTAAAAATTTTCTAACAATACGACAGATGTTTAACAGGACTGCTTTCTGCATACTTATGTATGTGTTTTCCTGAATATTCAAAGGTTTTAAACTGTGGTGAAGGTGTTTTGGGATGATTACTGTGGTTGATAATACTATTGGTACTACGTACTTATTTTGTTTCCATATTCTTGTTACCCCCTCTTTTAACTCGGCATATTTATGTATTTTTTCTGTTATTGTTTTTGATATGTTATGCGTGTTAGGTACTACAATGTCGATTAAGTAAGTTGTTTTGTTAGTTTTATCTAGCAAAATAATATCTGGTCTACTGTAGTGTATTGTTTTATCTGTAAGAATAGCACGGTCGTAATAAAGTTTGTATGCAGAATTCTCTAATACTTTGTTAGGGGTATATTTATAGTATGGTGTATTGATGTTGTTTATGTTGGGTGGCTAGTTTTAAGTGTATAATATTGGCAACTTGGTTGTGTCTGTGTGTGTAATCAGTCTGTGTAAGGTGGGGACATGCTCCAGTTATGTGTTGAATTGATTCAGACTGTATATGGTTATTATTATTATTATGGGGTATTTGTTATATTTTCTCGTCTGGTTGGGTTTTTATATACATAAAAATAAAAATACATAAAATTAAATAAATAAAGTACTATAAAATATATACGTTATAAACCCATAAAATACATAAAAATAATAAATAAATATTAAGACCCAACCAGACGGAAGCCCTCGACAGGGGAGACCAGACGGCCGAGGGTTAGGGCGACAGGGGAGAAACCGGCGGACGATGCGGGCTGTATCGAGGAGCACCGCCTTCTGCATTTGAGCTCGGAGCGGTCCGTCACGGAGTCCCAGTCGCCTCAGATATTCAGCGAGGCTGACTGGGATTAACCCATTCGCAGAAACAACTATAGGAATAATTTCAGCGGGCACCCTACCCCACATGTCGGTCACCTCGTGAGCCAGGTCCAGATATTTCGTCTTTTTGTCTGTTTCGGCTTTCACGAGGTTCTCGTCATACGGGATGGTAATGTCCACCAAAAATATCCTTGACTGTGCCCGGTCCATCAACACGATATCAGGCTTATTTGCCAGAATCGTCCTGTCCGTGACGATGGGCCGGTCCCAATAGAGCCTGGCGCGGTCATTTTCGAGCACGGCCTCCAGAGAGTACTTATAGTAAGGCAGTTTCCGTCCGACGAGACTGTATTTAAGGGCGAGCTCCTGATGTAAAATCCTGGCTACTAAGTTGTGTCTATGCAGATACTCAGAGTTAGAAAGCATGGAACAACCGGAGATTATATGCCGAAGCGACTCCCCAGGATGGCGACAAGCTCGACAGATGTCGACGGTGCCATCCCTTAGGATGTATCTCCGATAGTTGTTCGTCTTAATAACCTGATCCTGTATCGCACAGACAAAACCCTCGGTTTCCCCAAAGAGGTCACCGAAACGTAACCAGTTAAGGGAGGCGACAGTATCTACGTACGGCTCATGTAGAGCCTTGTAGAACCTCCCATGGAGCTCTTTTTCCTTCCACACGGTCTCCCGGTCGGAAACGCTCTATGCTCCCGGGTCCTGCCATTGCTCGTCGGCCAAGGATGGAGGGGTAAGTCCTTTATCACTCATAATGACATCTGCGTAGAACGAATCATCCGATTTCGCTAGAAAATAGTTACGGAGGCTGTACACCTCGCGATTATGCATAGTGAGGGCGCTTAAAAAGCCCCGTCCGCCATGCTTCCGCGGTAAGTACAGCCTCATCACTGACGACCTCGGATGATGCATCCTGTGAGACGTCATAGTGGTGCGGACTTTTCGATCCAGGGCGTTAAGGTCGGTTTGAGTCCACCTGAGTATACCGAAGGTATAAATCAGGACTGGCATGACCCAGCCGTTGAAGGCGCGTGCCTTGTTCACGCCTGACAAATAGCTATTAAGCACTTTTGCCAGGCGCGCAAAAAACACACCGCAAACCGACTGCTTCACGCCACCCAAGTTTTGTGACATACCCAGGTATCGGTATGTATCTGACTCGGAAAGGGTCCGTATGTTGACGGGCATAGCCAAGTCTATGCCCTCGTTGTTAGTGACCCTGCCCCTTTCAACATGGAGAACCGCACACTTATCCGTCCCGAGCTCCATCTTGATAGAATTGCTGAAATCACATGTGATTCCAAGCAATTCCACCAAATGGGAACGATTGGAGGCGAACAGCTTGAGGTCATCCATGTAGAAAAGGTGAGTAGCTTTTGTCCCTCCTCTCCGAATCTGAAATCCTCTCCCTGATCCATCGAGCAGTGTGCTAAGAGGATTCAGGGAGAGGCAAAACCATATTGGGCTCAAACAATCGCCCTGGAAAATACCCCGTCGTATCCTTATCCGGTGTTCCGCAGCCGTCATCCGCACGCCGAGATGACAAAGTATCGTGCTCCATTGCCCCATACAGTGTCCGAGGAAGTCTCTGACTGTACAGTGGACTTTGTACAGCTCGAGGACCCTCTTTAGCCATGTATGGGGCACCGAGTCAAACGCCTTTCTGTAATCGATCCAGGCGGCGGAGAAGTTCCGACGGTTGGGTTTAACCACCTTACCGATGACCGCGTCAATGATTATTATTATAATAATAATAATAATTATTATTATTATTCCTACATAAATATGATACATTTTTTGTCATTATTTTACAACATAAATGTTTTGTCATTATTTTACATCCAATAAAATCAGTAGCACTTTTTTACAGTACACAACAAGTGAGTAACAAGTAACAAATATAGATGTATTTACACATTTGCGCTAATGGAGATGTACTCTTATGTAAAACATAATATAACAGAACTACTATAAAATTAACGGAATCTTATCAAAACGAAAATAAAAAAACTTTGTTCAAAGATTTATTTTACTGCATAAAAATATAAAATCTAGGTTATGTTATCAATAAATAACATTCTCTTCGCGGCGCCTATAAAAAGTAATTTTAGCACATTCTGCCGATATTAACTGCAATTAACCCTTACCTACTGACTCCCTGATAATAATTGACGTTTTGACGCAATATATTGGCTACATTAATTGTATTTGCGTATTTTGTACTTAAAACAAGAATATGGACACAAGGCAATAATATTAGTGTACACAAATAAGTAATACGAGTAAACGAGTTCGCATGTGTTGGTTTGAGACTTTAAAGTAAACCGAGGCAAAAAAATGGCTCTTCTCTTAATGGTAATCTTGGTATAGAATTCCAAACATAAATAGACAACATATGTTACATAACCAAATGTTTTATAAAAAATATAATAAATAAAATTAATAAATAAATATCATTACGCAATTCCCAATACAGGGGTAGACAGAGGTCTAGTCTAGAAAATTAAGTCCCTTCGACCCACCTTCCACCGTAGATATTTTCGGGACAACGTGACAGGTGGTGAGCCCATCGCCGTCTTTATATCCAAGCCAACGATATAATTCGTACATAAGTTTTTGGGGAGTGCAGACAGAAGTGAAAACTTATTTTACTTTTAGATAAAAATAAATGTTAAATTTATCTAAAAAAAATTTTTAAATTTATCTAGACGTGTTTGCGGTCTGATATAGGTACATGCATATATGCAAACACTATAGCTACGTCTCGTAACGGTGTCGCCAGTCCAGAGATTTTATCATCTAAAAATATGCGTGTCGCGCTAAAAGTTTTCACTTCAAAAATCTTCGATATCATGTTTGCAATGGAAATATAAGACTTCTATGGATTCATATGAACTTTCAAATTGCGAGGAGATGAGAGCGAGTTCACCAGCGAACATCGACAATAGCATATTTGGCCTAATTCTTAATTTGCATTATTTTGAAATTCAATCACATTTGACAATATCAATATTTCTCTGTGGGTATTGTCTGTGTTGTATTAATTAGTGACTCGTTAGGTTAGGCCATTGTTTGCCGGAGCTCGATTAAGTAATTAGCGTAATTATTTTCTGTTCTGTTCTGTTTTTGCGATATGTTCATACGCTGCCATGAGACCTGGCGTTGAAAATCTTTAAAAATCCAGTACTTTGTCGTTCACACTTTAAATTAAAGACAATTAGAAAGAGTGATTTGTTGAATTTCAACTGGAGAAAATTTTGGCTCTTTGTTAATTAATATTTTTAACGTTTAAACTTTGTTCTTTCAGGTTCAGTTAACGACACGAATTAAAATACCAATCTCTTTCTTTCTGAGCATATTCATTCATGAAAATAGTTTTAACAATATCTTATTACATGCAAATCTATAATATAATTAATTGTTATCTCTAAAACCATGTTAACAATTTCTCTCATATTTTGTATTTAGTTAATATTTTATATTCTTAGTTCATATAAGAAGGTGTCATCTCTAAATAACTGCGTTTAAATAGGTAGGAAGTAGATAGTTAAATCGTTATTTAAAAAAATAAATATATCTATGAAATATGGCTGTCTATTGACACGAAGCAAAACCGGATCTCTCAGATACTGTTGGTAGTTTTAGTCTAGTAAGGATAACGTCTCAACAGCTTATGTCTAATTTAAACCAGATAATGGAATCTCTGGTGAATATGGAGATGTAGGATGAAACGCCAGAGATGAGGTCGCAGGTTCAAATTCTGTACGTGTCAGTTGATTGTATTATTTTGTCTCTTTTTTGAATATCGGATGAAGTCAGACAAACAAGCTATACGGGAGAAGCCTACGTTCTGCAGTGGACTTTAATGCCATTATAACGATAATAAATATATATAAATAAAATATCTTCTCGCAATTCCGAATACAGGGGTAGACAGAGGTCTAGTCTAGACAATTATGTCCCTTTGACCCACCTTCCACTAAAGATATTTTCGGGACAACATGACAGGTGGTGAGCCCGTCGCCGTCTTTATTTCCAAGCCAACGATATAATTCGTACATAAGTTTTTGAAAAACCTATTGGTACAAGCCAGTCACTTGGGGATCAACTCGGGTCTCTTGACTCGAAATTCCGACCACCCAACTCCTTGGTTACCGTGACTTCTAATTTCATTGTAACGATGATCATGATAATGTGTATATACTCAACCACAGATAAACGTGGCCGGGATACATCTATAACTCTTAGATTTATAATAGTTCACTGCTGGTCAAAGGCCTTTATCGAATGAGGATTTGCCATTATTGCTATGCTCGACAAGAGGGTTGAAATCGCAGTTCCAGATCTTGCACCTCTAGGGTACTACCCTTCACCGGTCTGCATAAGCAGACCAAACCAATACATACTATGGTCTGTTTTTTTTTCGAGATAGTTATTCTGCTATTTGTCGGTAGCCATTGACTTAAGCAAGGCTTTTCTCTTAGTCGCCTCTTACACCCACAGGAAGAAAGGAGTTGGCCTATTCTTAAGGCAATGCCACTTCTTGCATAAAAAAATAATTACCCATTGGTATCGTACGATGCGACTAAGGGAGAAGAAGCCATGAAGATGCAATTGGCACCAAATATGTGTGGTTTACTTACCTACTCCTTCTACATATTATACACATGTACAAATGCGTAAATTTGTGAGGATGGAAGAATGTCTGTTACTATTTTACGTCAAAACTACGGAAAGGATTTTGATGAAAGTTTTCAGTAATATAGCTTATACATTAGAATAACACGTAACCTACAATTAATAAAGACTCTCTAAAAGCTATCTTGGCGTGCAATGTCTAGGCCGTTGGAGTTACACAAAGATAATATATATGTAGGGATTGTTAGTCTTCAACTGTTCTAAATAAAAGTTCCACTGGAACCTAACTCACAAAAACGGTGGGATATCCCGTTGGTTCAGAATGTGCAGAAATGCTTACTGAACAATTTTCACTGTGACAGAGACCGCGCCCGCTTTCTAGGTGTTTCGACAAAGGAATCCAGTTACTGGCTACATGCTTTACCATCAAGTAACCTTAGTACATTACTAGATAACGAAAGTTGACGTATAGCTGTAGGAATACGATTGGGAGCATCGATTTATCAACCACATCGATGTCCTTGTGGCAGCGACGTCGATGAGTTAGGCCTCCACGGACTATCATGCCAAAAAAATGCCGGCAGACTATCTCGTCACGGTTCCCTGAATGAAGTCATCCGAAGGGCTCTTGTTTCCATAAATATTCCATCGGTTTTAGAGCCTTGTGGAATATTTAGGGAGGATGGTAAGAGACCCGACGGCTTGACTTTAGTCCCTTGGGAGAGAGGCAAAGCTCTTATGTGGGATGCAACTTGCGTCGATACATTAGCGGCCTCTCATATCAAGGGTACTTCGATAAGGGCCGGGGCGGCATCAGAGGCAGCTGAATCGGGTAAATGGCGTAAATATGAGTCTTTGAAAGGAGAATATATATTTGTTCCATTTGCTGTAGAGACAATCGGTCCCCGCGCGATGCAGTTTCTAAAGGAATTGTATCCGCGACTTATCGTTGCCGCTGGTGACAAGAGGGCTGGTTCTTTTCTCGCTCAACGGTTAAGTCTAGCCATTCAACGTGGAAATGCAGCCAGCGTTCTTGGTACCATGCCACGAGGAGTAGGGCTCTACGATTATAATAGTTTTTAGTTAATAAGTATTGTAAATATTAACATAATTTTTTCTGTAAATAAATATTTATGAATGACAAATAAAAGTCCATCACAGCCGACACCATATCTACTTTTTATGTTGAATCTCATATATCCCAAATCCATAAATATAATTAAATTGTATACTTTTTTCCAAACTTTTTTAATTTATACCTAAGTCGATTTTAGTATTTAATGTGGGTAATTTTTTTACTAAGTTTTTGCCAAACGTTGTGATTAGATTGTGTAGAGCGCCATTAATCGTTTTTTGTTTAACTATTTTGGATTATATTTTTAGTTATTTCGATATTCGAGCTGTTTGCGATGAAATTTTTTATGGATAGTATGAAACCTGGAGAAGAAATTAATGAGAGAAGGTTCTGGAAGAGGACACTTTAATATCAACAAATCACGCCGACGAAGCCGCAGGCAGAAGCTGAAGAAGTCCTATGTTTTAATTTGCCGTGTGATTTAGGGAAAAGGTTTCACCATCCCGATTCCAACTGAGTATAGTAAGAGCCGATTTAGGAAGACTAAGCCACGTAAATTGCTACGGCTCCCGATGGATAGTGGGATAAACAATTCATAAAATATCATACCAAAATTCAGCAGACCTGTAACTGGCAGCACCGTTTAAAGTGTCTGGTACTGCGATCGCCAATCCGTTTGCCAAGCGTGGCGATTATGGCAAACCTACCCTTAGGTGAAAAGCACATATCCTGCAAAGTCCGTTTACAGGCATTAAAAGGCATGACATAAAAAGGCAATACTTTTGTAACAGAACAATGTGCATGAGTGCATCGCAAGGCAAAATAGTACGTAACTTTCTCATAGGATACATCACTTAGAGTCGGACGTGCGATCTCTTCCAGCTAGCAACCCGAGCGGTACTTTCACGGCTATAGAAAGTGAATTGTTGGTGTCGCCAGACTGCGAATTAAATTTGACATGAATGTTCTTTTAAACTATCTATTGGCGTAACAACACAGTATAAGAATGACGATATGAAAATTTTTACTATTAGAATTATTATTTTACAGATTAATATAACTTTTAACAGTTTTATCAATTACTATCAACATCTTCTTCTCTACGTAGTAACTTATCATTCCGTCTATTAAAAATCGTCTAATAAAAGCTATTTTAGAAATATATAAATAAATAAACATACATTTTTCTTGTGAAAAGTTACTAAAGAATCAAACCAGGACTTCTTGTGCAAGAGTAATAGAATTCCTAAAAGAGTATCTTAAATAATTATATATAATTCCCAAACCCATTCCTATTTTTTTATGATTTCTAAATGGGAGGATTGAATTTGATCCGACAGAAGGTGGCGTAGTGACAGCATCATTCAGTTACACTTTATGAACTTTCCTAGGTATTTAATACTTAGTACTATACTATAATACTTAGTACTTATTCTGTATAATGGACAGCGAATCTGCTGATAATAAATGAAAGACGTTTAAATGTGTTAAATAGAGAGTTTAAATGTGCAATTGACGGATGTATAGACGAAATAAACAAATTTTGCGGTCAGTTTTGGTACTTAATTTTAGGGGACAGCTTAGAAAGTTTAAAATTATACTTGTATTTTTTATATGATATGCATAAAACATATAATATTTATGAAAATCAAGCCTTTCATCCTATTTCTGAAACTATTGTGAAGCTTATGTATGTGAAAAACCGAAATTCTTCATTTAAATTCCAAATAAATTTTAAATAAATTCATGGGTAATCACTTGTACGAAGTACTTTTGTAGTAGAATTTCAGTTCATTATAGTATTTACTGAAAAGAAGGCATAATAATGGTATTTTAAATAGGATTTTGCCAAATTCAAGATGTTAATTCGGTACTTTATGTATGCAAATGGAATCGGCTTATGGGTAAATCTTATAAATATTAATTCGTTATTAGCACGCGGATGGTTATTTAAACTCATTAGCAAGCGATTGCTAGAAGAAAGTGTATCGTGTTGTTACGTCGGCACTCGGCAGTGAACACAAAGCCTCGCTCCAGTGAACAGTATGTTACATGGTATCGCCGATGTCCGGATTCTGAGCTGGATTCGACACAAGTTTTTGCTGTAATTTTATTTTTCCATTTAATTAAAGTATATACTTTGAGCAATAATAACAGAATAATAAAGAATAATTATTATATTTAATCTGTACAAAGTCACGATAACCTAGTGGTTGGGTGATCGGGATTCGAGTCAAGAGACCCGAATTAGATTCCCTAGGCACCAATGGGTTTTTCAAATACTTGTGTTCGTATTGAGATCGTTAGCTTGGACACAAAGACGGCGACGAGCTCACCACCTGTCACGTTGTCCTAAAAATTTCTTCGGTCGAAGGTGGGTCGAAAAGACTTAATTGTTTAGACCTCTGTCTACTTCTGTATTGGGAACGGCGTGAAGATGTTTTTTTTTAATCTGTACAGGTATATTTACCTGTGTGGTAATGTTTTCTGGAACTTTACAATTTTCATGACGATTTATTTACTTTCCGAACAGAAAAGCGGGCCATTCTGAATTATTGATTCAATTTTCAAAAATGCGAGGCGATGTAAATATGTAACCATAAGCATATTGTTAGACTGTTTAAATCATTATATATGTCAATTGTAATTATCGTGTGATGTTGGCGTGAGTATTCACTACAACCTTTCTTTGTATCTTAAGAGGCGACTAAGGAAAGCTTTGAAAATGGCAATGGCCATATAATAGATATATAATGGCAATATAATAGATGCCATGCCATGACAGACGACGGGATAGAAACATCAAAAAATTCTGGTCAAAAATTAAGTTAATCGGCGGATGGCGGTAACGTCTCAGGTGCAAGCAGTCATATAATTCGCAAGGCAAATGTGGAGATTGTGGAATATCCTTGTTATAGAAGAGGCCAGTAACGTAGATTTTTATAAGCCGTTTTTATAATAAAAAGTTAATTTACTTTAATTACTTGGAAAACTTAATGGCTGTATGCTGACAAAATAACTAGATAAGGATTTTCTTAGAAGAACGGCAAAATAAAACCTTAAAAACCCTTCAAAATTATAAGCTTGCTCACAATATTTAACTTAAAGTGAAATGTACCACCACCACTAAGAATTTAGAAATTTTTAAATAAATTT
Organism: Sericinus montela; assembly: GCA_029286605.1. NCBI lineage: Eukaryota > Metazoa > Arthropoda > Insecta > Lepidoptera > Papilionidae > Sericinus > Sericinus montela. The sequence goes on from JAGSMR010000038.1 coordinate 582,852, forward strand.
TGCTGCTAGTTTCATTAACATAGAAGTCACATATCAAGGCTTTCGATGACGTAACTTGCTTAAGACCCAGAAAAAGACCACTTCAGAACACAGGCCTTGTTGCCCCCATGAGAGCAGGTACACACCAGGTGGTACATTTTACCCATGGGTAAAAAATTTAATGAAAAAAAAATATCTTCACACCAGAGTAGACAGAGATCTAGATAATTAAATGAATTAAGTATATTTGTTATCAGTCAGTACAATCTTAAATTGCGAATATCGGAGCCAACTACCTGATAGCCGAATTGATAGTTAAAACTCTTTTCAGTAAATAAGTCACGATAGCCGAGTTGTTGGGTGGTCGGAATTTCGAGTCGAGAGACCCGAGTTCGATCCCCAGGTGGCAGTACCAATGAGTTTTTCAAAAACTTATGTACGAATTTCATCGTTGGCTTGGACATAAGGGCGGCGACAGGCTCACCACCTGTCACGTTGTCCCGAAAATATCTTCGGTGGAAGGTGGGTCAAAGGGACTTAATTGTCTAGACTTGACCTCTGTCTACCCCTGTATTGGGAATTGCGTGAAGATATTAAATATTTAATTTAATTTAATTTAATAATAGTTAAAACTAAGAGTTTGCCGGATCGAATCCCGCAGCCGTTGTACCGTTTCCTGTACCGATCGCATTATTGGCTTGGTCACCAATAATGTGATTGGCTCACCACATCTCACATTGTCTCAAACGAAGCTTCGGTGAAAGGTGTGTTGAAAAGGACTTAGTTGTCTAGACCTCTGTCTATCCCAGTATTGAGAATGTACTTACCGGAGCTCCTTACAACTTTTATATACTTACTTAGTGAACGGCATGTAAAAGTACACAACAGGATTAGGCACAATCGCTTCTCTGGGCAAGCAAATGTGCGATCGAGGTACCAGACATCTCATAACTTATGCGCTATCTATTTGACATCAGGCGAAGCTTGGTGGTCTTAGTATTACTTTTATTAATGTATAGCATGTGATTCAGTTATTTAATATATATGTATAGAAATGCTTTTTAGTCATAGTAGACGAAGGCTGAGAACCAGGTGTCTCGTTTGTAATACAGGCTTACTTTCGTCTACAAGCATCAACTTCTCATATTTGTAATTTATTTTAAAAAGTGTTGTACATACTAAGTTTGTTGAAAATTAATGAAGACTATTTTAAATTATTTTACTGGTGTAAAAATGAATAGCCTACAAACATACACTCCCACATAATTACACTGAACACCACGATTTATGAAAATAACGGACTTTTTTATTGTTACAGATATTTTAAAAAAGCGCAAGTGCGCGGACATGGCGGCGACGAAATTCTCGCATCCATTCCTCAATGGCCTAAAACAGCTGCCTGAGGGGCACGACGAAGAAATACAAGAAGTTAAGGAGTGGTGAGTAAAATTACACACGATATTACGTAACCTTCAACTGACAAAAGGCCTATTTTAAAAGGGTCACAAAGACGTTGTAGTAGGCATATAGTAGTCCAGATGGCTACATCCATCTAGAAAGTTATTGAATTGAAATAAATTGAACAGAAAATCAAATAATCCTTACGGGCGAGACTTATATCCTAAGGTTGAGTTTTATAGGCTGTTAAAGAAGCAAAATAAAATAGCGCAAAATACAAGTATTTGGTTATAACGTGATATACTATTATTAGAATTAATTTGTGATGAACTTGACTCTTTTGTGATGAATAGGATATAGATAGAGAAGGAGTCTAATTAGAAGTGGTCTAGGTTATGAACGTAGGTATGAACGTACATCGCAAAACAATAGTTTATCCTTGGTTGCTGAAGCGCATGCATAGTTAGGTACCGACTGCAAAGCTTTAAATTTTAGTTCTCGGAGGTAACAACTCATCTGGTTTTTTTTCTGATCTGGATTTCGTTTGGTGTTATTTATAGGGAAATATAGGCCTGATAACAACCTAACATTATTATCATTGTTATTACGTGATAGTTATACTTGGCAAAAATTCACGTTAGTGTTATTTCATCACGGAAGTTTAACATCGAAAGCGGTTTGGCAGCATTATAACGTTCAGTGAAATGTGCGTAGAAAGGATACCTTTTTTGATGGAACATTAATAGGACGGAAAAAATTTACTTTAATTATTTACTTAACGACCTGTAAAAGTTCACTTCAGGATACAGACCTCCCCCACAATATTTGCCATAATAGCTGTGCATGACAAACGAAGTGCTGATCGCAGTACATGGTCTGCTCAATGTTCCTATGATTTTTTTTTTGAAAATTAATACTTTTCAAAATTCAAAATCCTTGGCTGCCAACCTATTGAAGTAACTTTTACAACATTTATAATATTTACATAATATTATACAAAATATGGCTACCAAATAGATGGCCAACACTATATAATTTTTTTTTTATCCTCAAGCATTCTATCTCAGTATTGGGGATATCTACTAGAATTTGATTACCACAGTATTTTTTGCCTTTGACTATCCCAGTATTTTTAAAGAATTTGTCCCTTTCGGCCTCATTTCACTGGAGATTATTTGGGAAAAAATGACAGGTGATGAGAGTGTCCCGTCTAGTGCCCAAGTAAATTATACTTATCGTACAAAGGTTTGCTGGAGATCGAACCATGATTATGTTTTAGTGGAGAAAAAGAATAGAATGAAATATATCTATTGCATACCAAAGCATAAAAAAATAACAGTCATATAAAAATTTAACAATACGAAGTAGGTAACAAAACAAAATGACCTTTAAATTCACAGCGAATCTCCGTAGGCTCAAATATCAAGATTCAATATATAAATAGTCACTACAGCTATCAAAACTTGTTTTCTACATAAATATGTAAATACTTAGATCCGGAATTCTAGATTTTATTGATTACCGGTTCTCCATTTTTAGAATAGCCGAAAGTCACGATAGCCGAGTAGTTGTGTGAACGAAATTGGGTTAAGAGATACGAGTTCGATCTCCAGACGGTAGGCTTGTACCAATGGGTTTTTTTCAAAACTTTTATACGATTTATATTGTAGGCTTGGACATAAATTTCATTAGTTATAATATAATATAAGCATATGAATTGTGATCCTGTTAAAATATTTTTATTAAATGATATTGAAGCTTTGTAAATAAAGCAAAATTGACGAAATAGTAATCTAGTTCTAACTAGATAAAACCCCTGCGTTAAAAACCCAGATTTCAAATTCACGTTTTAAAAGTCACGATAGCCGAGTTGTTGGGTGGTCGGAATTTCATGTCGAGAGACCTGAGTTCGATCCCCAGATGGCAGTACCAATGAGTTTTTCAAAAACTTATGTACGAATTTCATCGTTGGCTTGGACATAAGGGCGGCGACAGGCTCACCACCTGTCACGTTGTCCCGAAAATATCTTCGGTGGAAGGTGGGTCAAAGGGACTTAATTGTCTAGACTTGACCTCTGTCTACCCCTGTATTGGGAATTGCGTGAAGATATTTAATATTTAATTTAATTTAATTTAATAATAGTTAAAACTAAGAGTTTGCCGGATCGAATCCCGCAGCCGTTGTACCGTTTCCTGTACCGATCGCATTATTGGCTTGGTCACCAATAATGTGATTGGCTCACCACATCTCACATTGTCTCAAACGAAGCTTCGGTGAAAGGTGTGTTGAAAAGGACTTAGTTGTCTAGACCTCTGTCTATCCCAGTATTGAGAATGTACTTACCGGAGCTCCTTACAACTTTTATATACTTACTTAGTGAACGGCATGTAAAAGTACACAACAGGATTAGGCACAATCGCTTCTCTGGGCAAGCAAATGTGCGATCGAGGTACCAGACATCTCATAACTTATGCGCTATCTATTTGACATCAGGCGAAGCTTGGTGGTCTTAGTATTACTTTTATTAATGTATAGCATGTGATTCAGTTATTTAATATATATGTATAGAAATGCTTTTTAGTCATAGTAGACGAAGGCTGAGAACCAGGTGTCTCGTTTGTAATACAGGCTTACTTTCGTCTACAAGCATCAACTTCTCATATTTGTAATTTATTTTAAAAAGTGTTGTACATACTAAGTTTGTTGAAAATTAATGAAGACTATTTTAAATTATTTTACTGGTGTAAAAATGAATAGCCTACAAACATACACTCCCACATAATTACACTGAACACCACGATTTATGAAAATAACGGACTTTTTTATTGTTACAGATATTTTAAAAAAGCGCAAGTGCGCGGACATGGCGGCGACGAAATTCTCGCATCCATTCCTCAATGGCCTAAAACAGCTGCCTGAGGGGCACGACGAAGAAATACAAGAAGTTAAGGAGTGGTGAGTAAAATTACACACGATATTACGTAACCTTCAACTGACAAAAGGCCTATTTTAAAAGGGTCACAAAGACGTTGTAGTAGGCATATAGTAGTCCAGATGGCTACATCCATCTAGAAAGTTATTGAATTGAAATAAATTGAACAGAAAATCAAATAATCCTTACGGGCGAGACTTATATCCTAAGGTTGAGTTTTATAGGCTGTTAAAGAAGCAAAATAAAATAGCGCAAAATACAAGTATTTGGTTATAACGTGATATACTATTATTAGAATTAATTTGTGATGAACTTGACTCTTTTGTGATGAATAGGATATAGATAGAGAAGGAGTCTAATTAGAAGTGGTCTAGGTTATGAACGTAGGTATGAACGTACATCGCAAAACAATAGTTTATCCTTGGTTGCTGAAGCGCATGCATAGTTAGGTACCGACTTCAAAGCTTTAAATTTTAGTTCTCGGAGGTAACAACTCATCTGGTTTTTTTTCTGATCTGGATTTCGTTTGGTGTTATTTATAGGGAAATATAGGCCTGATAACAACCTAACATTATTATCATTGTTATTACGTGATAGTTATACTTGGCAAAAATTCACGTTAGTGTTATTTCATCACGTAAGTTTAACATCGAAAGCGGTTTGGCAGCATTATAACGTTCAGTGAAATGTGCGTAGAAAGGATACCTTTTTTGATGGAACATTAATAGGACGGAAAAAATTTACTTTAATTATTTACTTAACGACCTGTAAAAGTTCACTTCAGGATACAGACCTCCCCCACAATATTTGCCATAATAGCTGTGCATGACAAACGAAGTGCTGATCGCAGTACATGGTCTGCTCAATGTTCCTATGATTTTTTTTGAAAATTAATACTTTTCAAAATTCAAAATCCTTGGCTGCCAACCTATTGAAGTAACTTTTACAACATTTATAATATTTACATAATATTATACAAAATATGGCTACCAAATAGATGGCCAACACTATATAATTTTTTTTTTATCCTCAAGCATTCTATCTCAGTATTGGGGATATCTACTAGAATTTGATTACCACAGTATTTTTTGCCTTTGACTATCCCAGTATTTTTAAAGAATTTGTCCCTTTCGGCCTCATTTCACTGGAGATTATTTGGGAAAAAATGACAGGTGATGAGAGTGTCCCGTCTAGTGCCCAAGTAAATTATACTTATCGTACAAAGGTTTGCTGGAGATCGAACCATGATTATGTTTTAGTGGAGAAAAAGAATAGAATGAAATATATCTATTGCATACCAAAGCATAAAAAAATAACAGTCATATAAAAATTTAACAATACGAAGTAGGTAACAAAACAAAATGACCTTTAAATTCACAGCGAATCTCCGTAGGCTCAAATATCAAGATTCAATATATAAATAGTCACTACAGCTATCAAAACTTGTTTTCTACATAAATATGTAAATACTTAGATCCGGAATTCTAGATTTTATTGATTACCGGTTCTCCATTTTTAGAATAGCCGAAAGTCACGATAGCCGAGTAGTTGTGTGAACGAAATTGGGTTAAGAGATACGAGTTCGATCTCCAGACGGTAGGCTTGTACCAATGGGTTTTTTTCAAAACTTTTATACGATTTATATTGTAGGCTTGGACATAAATTTCATTAGTTATAATATAATATAAGCATATGAATTGTGATCCTGTTAAAATATTTTTATTAAATGATATTGAAGCTTTGTAAATAAAGCAAAATTGACGAAATAGTAATCTAGTTCTAACTAGATAAAACCCCTGCGTTAAAAACCCAGATTTCAAATTCACGTTTTAAAAGTCACGATAGCCGAGTTGTTGGGTGGTCGGAATTTCATGTCGAGAGACCTGAATTCGATCCCCAGATGGCAGTACCAATGAGTTTTTCAAAAACTTATGTACGAATTTCATCGTTGGCTTGGACATAAAGACAGCGACGGGCTCACCGCCTGTCACGTTGTAGAGAAAATATCTTCGGTGGAAGGTGGGTCAAAGGGACTTAATTGTCTAGACTTGACCTCTGTCTACCTGCCTGTATTGGGAAATGCGTGAAGATATCAGATTTCGCCATAAGAAAACAACTTGATTTTTTTTTATAGAAAAGGGTGGCAAACGAGCAGGTGGCTTACCTGATGGTAAGTGATTACCACCGCCCATAAACACCCGCAATACCAGAGGCATAGCAGATGCGTTGCGCCCTTAGAGTGCCCCCCTCCCCTCAGAATTGGGGGAGGGGGTGTGTGGGCCTTCGATTTCCTGCACTCACCAGACGAAACGCAGAAGTTTGTTAGACTTCTACTTCACGCCAGTATTCTGTGAGGTCGTGGTACTTCCCCGGTCTAGCCGGCCCATTAATGCAACAGCAGAAGCTGATGCGTGGCCCTATCACTGTTATCTCTATCTGTTTGATCTATAACTAGAAAGATTATTAATTCATAGTTATTATGCAATCAATTGTGGCTGACAGTGAATAATATTATAATACTTAGGACGGAAAAATATAGTAGCAGTTTTGGAAAATCGACTGAAAATATGTTTAAACTACAAATCATCGTAAGTACAAACTACTGAAACATAACAAAAACTACAAAAGTATATTTCAATGACAAATTTTCCGTGTAGGGAATATTGCTGTGGAATGAGAGAAGTGAACACGTGTTTACTGAAGGTCCTATGTCTATGAAGGTCAGTTTCTTGGTCACGTTTTACTTGTACATCTCGGGTTGGATTTACTCAATAATTTCATAATAATAATAATAGTCAGCGAAATCGTCAGTTGTGGTAGTGCAATGGTATTGCAGATTGTTTTTGTTTTAAAATAGGTGCACGAGAACTATGAGTAAACAGTTTACAAATTTTAGTTATTCTCGCACTGTAAAAATAATAATAGAGTAAGAAAAATGATATAAGACAAATATAACTTGACGACACGATAGCCTGTGACCCGGATTTGAAAGGTAAGAGTTGCGGGTTCGTTTTCGTGGCATTTTTTTATCATTTTTTTTCATTCGCTCAAACATTTGTGTGATGAATATGAATGTTTGCAGTCTAGTCATGAACGCTTAAAAGTATTTATAAATTATCTATGTCAACATATATTTTTGTTCTTATCAACTATGTTACACTGTTGGCTTGGATATTAAGAATACGATAGCCTACCTCACCACCAATGCCAACCTTTACGTATTGTTGTTTTTAAAGAAATAAGATTTTATGAGTATACTAAAAAAACAATTTTTAACGATGTTTACAATTTGTATAGATTTTACTAGCAAGTACCAGATAGTCGAGGATTTATTTTTAATTTTAATGGTGCGGTACTCGACAACACTGCTCGTTATTTAAAAACAACTCTTAATACAGTCGATTTTTGATTTCCGATAGAATAGTTGGTAGTGAACTTGCCTTCGAATTAAAGAGAGAGTTGAGTTGTTGCTCTTCTTCTTTTGCCGAAGATACTTAAATATGAACTTCAACTACTCAGGTACATGCGCTAACGACTAGCCGTTAGTTGTACGGCTAGATCTACATCAAAACTTTCTTCTTCACTTCTTCTTTACAGCATATTACGACTCCATTGCTGAACATAGGCCTTCCCCAAAGTTTTCCGCAAAGAACGGCCCTCACTTCATCTCGTGGGGGTCGTCCTACACCGTGTTTATCTTGAGGTTGCTAAACGAGAACTTTTATTCTCATCGGTTATTATTTCGTCGAACTATGTGGCCGATCCATTGCCACCTCAGCGCGCTGATCCTCACGGCTGTGTCAGTTACCTTACTTACTGCTTGCGGATTAAATCACGCAGAGAAATCCTTCCGTAGTACATTGAGCAACTTTGAGCTTCCTCATGCGGCCTTAACATTAATGCAATTGTTATCTTTTTACAGGATGAAGAGTCAACCTCATTTGCCGTATATCTCGGACGAATATGTGTTACTGTTTCTTCACTCCAACTATTTCAAAGTGAAAGAGACCAAAGACACTATTGAATGCTACTTCACGTTGCGCGGCAACACTCCCGACCTTTTTACTAATCGTGATCCCTTGTTGCCTCGGAACAAGACAGTTTTGGATATAACGTGAGTTTTTTTTACTCTACATTTTTGCATAAACACTGTAACCGGGCAAATATAGAAGATTTTTTTTTAAAGGAATAGTACAAAAAATTAGATAACAAATATATATAATGGTAAGAGGCTTCTGCAATCAATGGGCACATATATAAATAACCTCAAACTACTTACAGATGTGTCCAAAGAGAATATAACTTAATTTTTTCGCGCTGTCACCCCTAGCTCTAAGATGGAATGCATCATTCAATCATCGCTCATAATTACACTAGCTATTTTCACACATTATAATAGCTGATGTTACAATGCTGTACAGTGCGATACTGTCCCAGACGAACTCTAAGCAGAGGAATCGTTAATACGTTTCACATTCCTAATTTTCATTCTTTTAGATGATCTCCTATGCACCCTTAAACCCTACATGCTAAGTTTGATTCGAGCAAAAAATAAAATTAAAAAAACTTCTTCATGATAATCTGACCATAACAGGATTTATTCGCAAGTCATCGATCAATTTACAGGATAGAATGATGTAATATCCATTTTAACCGTTGTAAAAGAAGAGGTTATGTAGCTTTAATTTTACAAAGTTTTTAAAATCTTTTAGAATGGCTTGCAACGATGCGACTAAGGGACAAGTAAGCGACAGAGCATGAAAATTGTTTCGATAAATCGAAAAATTCAGTTCATTGACGGGCTGCAGCGAGGGTCTGGTAATGCAATCGTCAGTCTGTTTGTCAAGCGTGACGATTATGGAAAATTTTTCATACGACGTGGCCTAATGTTCTTAAGTGGATTTTTACAGGATTCTCACAGACCTACGTTAACTAGTTATGTAATTCTAAATAATTACGTAAATAAAAAAGGTTTATTGATAGGAAATTGGTATCATCCACAGACATATGGTAGCGCTACCGCAGCTTACAGAAGAAGGCTACCATGTCCTCTTGTACCGGTTGGCTGATCTCGACTACAGTAAGCTGAACTTTGCGGATGCGGTCCGCGTATTCTGTATGTTCAACGACGTTAAGCTGTCCGAGGATCGTCTGTCGGAAGGCTACATCGTGATCTTTGACATGAAGGGCTGCAGCCTTGGCCACCTCACAAGAGTCACACTGCCCGCTTTAAGAGCTTTTATGCATTACATTCAAGTATGTTGAAACTCTTTTATGGCTCTTTAATTGTTTTACATGTGATTTTTATGTATTCGAAAATATTAGTCATGAAATTAACATCCATACTTCACATTTTCATCTCTTCTTTTTCTAGTAAATTGTAGCTGGTTCTATTTATATTTGAATCGAATTCCGTCATAAAGCGAATTGCAAACAAGTTTTTATTGTTCAACTAATGGGATATAAACATTCAAATAACATGCCTAATCTATGTATATAGCGATATAGAGTAATAGGTGTACTTCGTCATAAGAAATGCGGTTTCAAATCCCGCTCAGTTGCCCATATGCGCTTAACTGAGCGAGAGATATTAGGCCATGTTAGCGGTGCGTTTAAAAAAAACTTAAAGTAATATAAATTATTTTTCGTTTGAAAGGTTTTATAATTACCTTTATTTTTATCGGATTTAGACAGCTTTCAACCAAATACGCTTTATCGTATAACCGGAGTATCTTAGTATAACTTACACTGATTGTAACGGTTTACAACTAGTGTGTTATTCCTTACGGAACCAGAAGAGGCCGTAAGAAAATGCTCACACTTATCTGGTTACTTAGATTTCTTGTATTTACGCGAACACTACACATTTTCAATAAAACGATTTTCGCATTTTATCGCGTTTTTAATTAGTTTTTTTTTTTAAATAAAAGTAAAAATAGTTTGTAAAAACTAATTAAAAACGCGATAAAATCCAGAAAAATCGTTTTATTTAAAATGGTTACTCAGATTTAAAATACTTACATTATATTCAATGAGCACTTTCATCCTTCTTAAATTTTATTCATATGTAATTGTTATGCATTTTCTTGGTTTTTAAACCTTATATATATCCTTCTATATATGCGGTTCTAATTCAGATACGCAGTTCGTGTAGTAAGAACTCTCGCTGGAAGAAGCTCTTTCTTTTGAGCATTTGAATTGTATGAGTCGCAGGGAAGCTAGACTTAAACATTTTAAGTTACCATGCTGCAGAGCACCAGGGTCCAAGTTATACACTAAAAAAATTCGAATCAACCTAATATTAATTTTTTTTATTACAGAATGCGCACCCTTGTCGTCTCAAGAAGATCCACGTTGTGCACACAGTCTCTTTCATCAATCAGGTGATGTGCCTGGTAAAGCCTCTAATACACTCGAATCTTCTAAATCTTCTCAATTTCTCCTCGGAGGGTCCCGCTTCCGTTGTTGACAAGGAGCTCTTACCTGAGGACTACGGCGGTCCTTCACCATCCGTGAAACAGTTACACGAAGAACAGAGACAGAATATGGAAGAGAACTATAAAGATTGGTTGATAGAATCGGAGATTTTCAAGGCGGACGAGAAGAAACGAATTAAAAAGCCTAGCAGAGGCATGTTTGCTAGCTTTACGAGCAGTTTTAAGAGCCTCGATATTGACTGATTAGTTAGGGTTTATGGAACATCTGGAGACCTTATCATCAAAAGATAAGAATGTAATGATGGGATGGTCAATATAAAAATTACTTCGTTAAATGTGGTATCTGTATTGTTTTTTTGTTGTTAATTGTATTGAATAGTCTAAAGCACGTTGTTTTATAAAATTTGGAAATTTTGTTGCTATCAATAGTATAAACGCACTTCAGAAAGTTAATTTTTAAACATGCGATGATATGATGTCCATACTACTTTTATATAAAACCTATTTTATTCATATGTGTTTGAAAATGTTATGATTAAAAAGCTTTAAATGATATATTGCTTTACGAATATGTTTAAAATTACCAACTTTTCATTAAGGTCTAGTTTGTATATTTAGCAATCAAAGTAGGATTATCAAGTAAAATTATCTTCAAATATGTCTGTGATTTCTTGGTGCTTATCCAGTTGATGCTGCCAATTATTAAACGATTTTTTAAGAGGTCAATAAATTTCAATGTATAAATTAAACTTTTTGAAAATGGAATAAAATACAAGTTAATCAAGAAGCAATTCCGATCGGTATAATCTGATTCGTTTAACGTGGCTTGATTGATACTGAGAGACGATATTTTAGCGTATCCCTTGAGTTAAAAATCAATTTTGAACTCAAGGGTCTAATTTTTATTATTCTTGCCAATCTACAGTGAAATTAAATGAATTTGATACGACTTTGCCTGAACTGCTTGTCATTATAATTAGCCCTAATTTAACTTTCTAAGCCTTTTATTGTATTGTAGCGCAGGTCTCTTGGAAGCATTGTTGTATACATTACACTATAATTAAATGTTCTGTACTCTTGTATCTGCTCAACACTTATTAATCAGCCTTAAGGAGCTTACTGCTAAACCTTGGCTTGTAGGGAGGAATTGCCATAATGGCGACGCTTGGGGGATTGACGATCGCCGTACCAGACCCTACTCAAGCAACGCTGCCATCCGTTACCATTCGGCTTACTTTTGGTCCAGTATTTTCCTACTTTTAGTACCCTGTAATTTTAAGGCATTTATGTCTCCTCTTACACTATTCTCGGGAAGAAAAGAATTTGTGTTATCTTTTAAATACAGTTTGTCTTTTGAAAACAGTGAAATGAACATTTGTGAATCATTTACAGCAACACATGATCCGAATGATAACAAAAATGCGTAGACTTTTTGTGTTATGTGAAGCAAAATCACCTAAGGAGGTTTACCTTTTTAGTAATAACGTCATACTACGTAATCAATTGCTTTTTACTCATATACTAGCGACTGTGGTTCCTAGATTTTATGGTGCTCTGTGATTAGGCATGATTTGTACTACTGTAATTACATTTGCTCAATTTAATGGCTTCTAAGTAATGTTCATCAACAATAACTGTATGTAAATAATGTTTAATGTATATATTTAGTTACGTGTTAATTATATGGATGAATTTATTTTTATTCTCTGTGATTACACACTGTCGGTTATTCTTATTAGTTACAATTCTATTCTTGACTACAAGTGTTTTAATACAAACTTTTTTTATTTGCACATAAACTAAAAGTTTGTATTTAAATACCAATTTTTGTGTGGTATAATCGGTACATAAAAAAATATAATTATTTTTGTTTACCATCGTCACAGTGATTATTGATACCATGCCCAATGCATACATACTACAGGCTAAAACATACCTTTAGGTTATATCTTCGTTTATGTAACAAAAAAATCGGATCTATTTTATGAAAGTCATGATTTTCTTCGCATATTCCTTCGCAGCTTATTGCGGCAATGTGACAGGAGGACAATTTAACCCAGATCTCCTGATTCGGTCAAGCATTCGACTGTCGTGGCTCACTATCGCATTTGTTACTTCCTTTTAATATTTCATACTGAATTGTAAAACATGGGCATTTCTACCAAAAATATTTTGAATTAATACCAATGTTTAAAAATTAATGATATATTTGAGTTTTGAAATACCCAAATAAGATACAGTATGAATATACTGTTTACTGGCGTTGAAATTTTATGAATAAATTCTAATCACAACACATTCTATAGTTAATTCTTTTTCGAGAAGCGGTTATATCTCTGTTAAATTAAACGTTACAAATTCCTATTTTTCTGTTAATATGATTTTACTTTAATCCTAAGAAAATTTTTAACATATAATTTTGATTTAAAATTTTTCAATGTATCTTATAACGATATGAAGGTAATTAATAGTCATTCCGAATAATAATTTATGCTCGTTGTTTGAATTTTTGGTGCTGGTTATACTTTTGTTTTATTTGAACACAAAACATTAAGACGTTACGTGACATTAGAAGTTATTTTTTTCATTTTATATAATTAGCACATAATGTAAAGATATTTTAAATAGACGCAATGAACCAAAATTTTATTTTTGTAACCTCGTATATTGTAAATAGTTAATAAATTTGTTATATTTTATTGGTTGTTTATCATTTATCCTTTAGTAAAATAATAAATAAACATCTTCACACAATTCCCAATTCAGGGGTCTAGTCTAGACAATTAAGTCTCTTCGACCCACCTTCCACCGACGATATTTTCGGAACAACGTGACAGGTGGTGGGCCCCTCGCCGTCTTTATATCCAAGCCAACGATATAATTCGTACAATATTTTTAAAAAACCTATAGGTACGAGCCTGCCACCTGGGGATCAAACTCTTGACTCTAAATTCCGACCATCCAACCACTCGACTATCGTGACTTATATTATTCTTTAGTGATGAATGAATTCTTTGAGGATCGGAAAATTTAAGCGGAATATTACGTTTTTGTTTTTTCTCGTATCTTTACGTCTTTCGGAGGGGTCCAATAGCAATTGCAACAGCGAACATTGAGCATAGATTAATGATGAACAAAGAACCGTATCTTATTATTTTTAAAAGGTTTATTTTGCAGCAGATAAAGGCAAGTCTAGTAGGTCATCATGAGTACACCAGTGAATCTAGTTGTCCTTCTAATCTAGGGTAGGGCCCTTGTGTCTCTTCTGTTGATAAGACTGACTCTGACTGACTGACTCGTATCACTACTTCATTACTGAAGCGAGAGCTGGTATTTGTCATGAGCAAAAAGTTTGAAACGCTCACACTCCTTCCCTTCCCCTTTCCTTATAGGTCTCTTCCCTCTTGTTTCCCGTTTTCTATCTCTTTATCTCAACCAGAAACATATCTGCAGCTCCTTGGTGACGCGAATATTCGTGACCATAGGCCAGCCAATCAAAACATTTCAAATTTCAATTGTGGAACTCTTTGGTAACCAAATGTGCTTTTTTTAACGCGATATTAGTTTTTGTGAGTTGTCGCCAATTCCAAAAGTCTTAAGTACATGACTAATTACCCGATTTGCAGCCTGGTTACGGCTTCAGAATATACCACCCCTTTTCTCCCAGTGGGTTTTATAACAGGCGACTAAGAGATAGGTGAAGATGCTATTAATATCCACAGATAGGGGGCTAACAATCTAATAAAGTACCAGACCAAATTACAGAAGACCGATGAGGGGCAGCAGCGTCCCAGGTACGGGGGAGCTGGCGCTGCGATTGCGTAGCGGTTATGGCAAACATCAGGGTGAGGCCTATGTCCTGTTAGTGTATTTTATAGACTGGTATGAAGAAGATGATGCTTTGTTATAACTTTTGTTGTGGTCTTAATCAACCTAGCATTCTCAGTGATTATCTACATGCCGGATGTCCTTCAACAGCATCATACATACATATTTACATACATAACGGCCTAGATAAGTCCACTGCAGGGCATAGGCCTCTCCCGTAGGAAGCATTTGTCACAATCGCTACGGTTGGCAGGCGGATTGGCAATCGTAGCATCAGACCACTCGCGCCTCAGATGCTGCTACCCATCTTTGGTCTGATTACTTTGGTCTGATTTTTTTTAGAGATGGTTATCCCGCCATCTATCGGTTGCCATAACGATATTCAAGTTCTGTGTCTCTTAGTCGCCTCTTACGACACTCACAGGAAGAAAGAGGGTGGCAATATTCTTCCGCGGTTACCACCCGCAACATCTGAAGATACAGTGCCGTGCAACGCATAATACAGGAAGAGAACGACTATCCAAGAGATGCGGGCAAGCTCAGGCATTGGTATGAGTCAAGGATAAAAAATATAACACGAACATTTCGGCGATAGGAAGCTTTGCCTCGGTTTCCCCATACTTTGACCGAAGATCAGAAACGCCTTCGCATGGACTGTTGATACGAAATATTAGAAATTTTCAACGAATGCTGTATTTGACAACGCTATAGGTAATTAAAGCTGGATATTGCTTCGAACCTGAAATCCAAAGAAAATGTGCTCAGTAGGTAAAAACACAAAAGAGGTGTAAAAAAGGAAGTAATCAAGTAAAAAAATGGAAAGATAGTCACGGCACACTTATATGTTAACATAACATTATTTAAAATCATAAATATCACGTCGGGTGTAGATTGAGCTCTAGTCTGCCCTCGACCCTGAAAGATATTTCACCAAAGAGTTTTTTGGGACAACGTGACAGGTGATGAGCTTGTCGGCGTCTTTATGTCCAAGCCAACGATATAAATTCTACATAAATTTTTGAAAAAATGGTACGAACCTATCACCTGTGATCGAACTCCGGTCTCTTGACTAGAATTCCGAACACGCAACCGTGATCCAACGTGACGTTATTTAAAAAAAATCAATATAAATCTACAAACTACATTTATACTTTTGTAAATGAAGAATATATACACATATAATAAATGTTTACTTATTGCTGAGCTAGGCCGAAAATCATATCAAATATATAAACTTACTGAAGACTTACTGTCTTTGTCTATCTAGGTGACATACTATGATCAAAGTCTCTGGTAGATGGATGATTATATCAGTTTGCTTGTTCAGCCGGTTATCTTCAGTGATACCTGTTGGGGGGGAACAAGAGAATCTGCTACCGATCATTATTAAGGGTAGGTAAGTGATGTCAGTGTAATGATCGCTTAAAATATCAGATTAAATTTCATTCAATGGATGTAATGTGTGGAGCGATTATGAGGCGTCCTACATACGGTAGAGATAGATACTGGTATAGATTTTTATAGGTTGAACGTTAATAGGTAATTAAGTTCCTCAAAATAAATATTGACATTAATAAGAATGTTGTAGGATAAAGCCCTTGTGAAATCAACGTTACAGGATATTTGATAAATATAGTGTAACAAATTAGTATTACTAATTAGCGGAAAGTTATGTAAAGTAATGATAGGCCATTGATATATGCCGCTATCGTTCACGGAGACATACTCGAAAGGGTCATTAATTAGAAAGAGTCCAAGTAGTGCTGTCAGTGGAATGATGTGTGCGTCAAGTGTCGACGGTCCATTGAGAGGTCGCAGGGAGACGGCGCGGAGCGTGACGTCACGCGCGTCGCCTCGCGCACGCGCTCAACTATCGAGCGGCATGTGCTGCTAGAGCCGCCCGACTGCTCCGCCCGACCATACACTTTTTTATTTTCCTTTCGAGTGAGTCGACCACCGTTCCATCCCGATAAACCTGATCAAAATTCGCTGGCACACAGAAATCGTATCAAACGCGCGGCACGGCCGGACGCCGCGCGACGCCACCCTCGGTTCGACCGAATCCAAAATGGCAGGACGGAGCGCTCATGGCGCCCGTGCGCGCCCCTGACCGAAGCGTACAGTCTTACAGTTGTGCGCTATATAAATGTTACGCAAGTTGAGGACAGAGTGGCTGGAAGGTGCTTTTTGTGAGCCAAGGTGGCCCGGGCCGGTGCAGCCAGCCGTGGAGCCGATGTAACGCGCCCGACGGATTGCTACGAGCGTGAGTACTCACCCGCTTGACGCTACGTAAAACTAATTAATGACCTAGACAAAACAATGCACCAGTATCGGGTCACAATGAGAAATAACATTGGACTGCATCGATATTCATGTATTTTTTATGGATCAGTATACAGGTAATGAGCGGAAATTGCTGTAGTATAAAACACTTTTTTTTTGAAACATGGCGTTAGTGATCAAGTTTCGCGCCCGTCTTTAATCGATGACAATATCTAGGCCATCCTTTATAAGTCGTTGTTAGAATTAAGCTAAGCAGCACAGTGTCGCGTTGTAACTTTATGATACTTTAAT